>CM053787.1:1012182302-1012782302 GCA_028749045.1 Cupressus sempervirens | reverse complement strand
ATACTAAAATATCTTATCCTCTCTTGAATAAAGTCTTGCATATGCTAAGATTGCAAGAAGATCATACAATGACTTCAAGGTTCCTTTAATGCCAGGTCTTGACTATGGATAAGATCGGTGATTGATGTGATTTACTGATGATCACAAGGGGCCTTACATATTTATTTAGATTCATTTCAAGCCATACTGAACGTGGGAGCTATCCTAAGCTTTTGCAATGAAGTGCTTTTTTTTGGAGTTTTCACAAAATATGTAAAAATTGAATACGACAGGGTTCAGGAACTCTATTAAAATCCTAAGGGTATTGATAATAACAAATAGTACTATAGTGGACAAATTCCTCAATTTACCAAATTTTGCTTCGCCAAGTTATACTAAAACTATGCATGAATCGGTGCAATCTTGAAGGGTTATGCCAAAGATTTTCATATCACCGCATATGCCATCATAAAGAATAATGTATACAAATGATAGAAGTTAAGCATATGCATGAAAGGGGTTCAAGCTAACTTTGCACGACGAGTTAGAATCACTAAAATCTCAAAAGTATGAACCAAAGGAACTCATCAATACACCATCATATTCTTCATTGTAATCACAACACATTGACTATGCTAAACTTAATCTAATTGAAAAAATTTAGGAGAACAAGCAAGCACTAAGACACATCAAGTATTCACCAAGCTCCAATGAAAACTTTATTATCTCAGTAGCTCATAGAAAAAATCTCGTAAAAGTCTCCCTTTACAAATGAGAAATGAGGCCTTTATATAGGTCCTTGATTACAATAGGTGGTCTGGATGATCACAATAATCGATGGCCAAGATTGTGCCACATCAGCCCTAATTAGGGTTAGGGAAATGGAAAGGAATCTATATTAATGCCACAAGGAATCCACTACTATAGTGGGTAATAGATGCCCACTATGCATGCTCATTTAAGGAGTGAGGTGTAATAAATGATCCCTATGCACACCCACTATGCATTTAATGCATCTATCCTTGATTTTTTTGCCTAAAAGATTGAAATTGATATAACACTATTTCCAACTCCTCTGTATTGATGCTTGGTGTAGATTCTTGCTTGAATTCAAGAACTACAATTGCTCTTTCTACGCTTTCATCCCAATCTGGTATTAAGTCCTTAGTAGTGTGCATTATATTTGAGAAGATGGAGAAGTTCTCAAAATCATCTCTTCCATATACATTTAGTTGAAAGAATTCCTCTAACTTGACTTTCAAATTATTAGTTGTCATTTCTTCTTCTACCAATCTCTGTGATAATAACGATGCAACTGCATTTGATATTCCTTGCTTGATGTTATCAACAATCTTCTTCCATTGACTAGATTCCTTGGTAAAGCTCTCAAACATTTCCTTAGCCACGATCACTACACTGTACCATCGAATAAAATAATAGACATCCCCCTCGTTGATAACTTGACCATTAATCAATTCTGGCTTTGGGGTCTCCATCAGATTCTGAATGTCAGAAATCACCTCTTCTTGGTAAATATTCTCATCCACCCATGATTCCTCCATGCACTAGATCCTAGAGATTGCAACCAATTCGCTATTGTGCACTTGAACTAATTCTTCTACATGTTTGAAGGCTATCTCTTCAATTCCTTCGATCAAAATCTTTGCAGCTTGAGCAATCCTCTTGATTCTATCAATATCACCTACCGCTTCACATGAAACACCTATTGGAGGGACAAATGATGGACCTTCCTCTCTTATTGGATAGGGCAAGTTATTGATGTACTTACATAAGGCTTGAATTTCTCTTTTTTTCTTTTCATACCCTTCTTCTACTTTCTTCAGCCTATCCTTCAAATCCTATGTGGAGTCATCAAATTCTTCCAATATTTTCTCTCGAGAGGCCTCACCAAGATTTACTTCTGTAACATGGTATTCATCCAGAGCAATCTAATTTTTTCCTTTGTCAAGTGTGGGAGTTGTAATCTGCAAGATTTTGGATCCTGATTCTCCTTTGATGAATTTAGTATATCTATTTGCTTTCCCTTGTTCTTTTGATCAATTCAATCAGTCCAAAATTTCCTATAATTCAATTGCTGGATCAACCTCCCTTTGTTGGCGCAATTGAATTCGTTGCCTCAACCATTTTAGAATGGGTATACTTTGGTCCCCTAGAATTTTACCAATTGTTCTTTCATGTGGACTGCTTGAATGTCAATCTCCTCTTCACATCCTAGACTATCCATTGTAACCTCAGGAACTATGGCTTTGACACTTGGAAGATGTATTACTACTCTTGGAGTTTCTTCCTCTAGTGGACCATCTCCATCATTAATCATTTCTCACTCTAAGATCGTAGCAAGACTTTCCTCTGTAGTAATACCTTGATCTGTCCTCCTTTCTTATATGGACTTTTCATAGGCATTTATACTTACACTATCATGAATTGGCCTATCCAAATTCTCTTCTTGATCAAATCTCCTTATACTTGTCCCTACATCCTGCCTTTCAAATGTTTCTATCTCTTGGACACTTGGAGTTCGACTCAGAGAAGAGGGAGCATTTCCATGTTTTTGCTTCTTATTTTGAGGTTCTTAGATGACTTCCTCAATCCTAGGATGCTTTTGTCGAGGTACCTCTTTCCTTTTCTTGGTTCCTACATCTTTAGATCGAGTTCCTCCTTCCTCAATAGTCCCTTCAGATATTTGTCCCGATCTTTCATCCCGAAGTGGTCTATGACCAAGAAACCTATATGTGAATCCTTTAGCTGGTGCAACTAATTTTTCAAGCTTACGCTTGATCCACCACTTTGTAAAATCTAAGACTAGTGTTGAAAGAGCTACGAGATTTGTAATTTCTTTCTTCTTCAAATCATATGGTTGAGCTATCATTTTTGGATTGAATCCCTTTCGCATCATGTTTGGCTCCTTCTCCATTTGATTAGGAACCTTGAATATGTTGCATGTTCTAATAATGTTCAATGGTAGTCTTGAATGCAACCTTTTTCTAATCTCGTTCTCGTCTGCTACATTTTCCCAAAAATCTTCAAGGTGAACCTTGTGTTGGTACTTTGATCCTCCTAATGATGAAATCTTTTTCTAAGGATCAAAATCATTCCTTTTTGGATAAAGTGGAAGGTGGAAGAAGTGGAGCTCATCTAATGATTTCTCTGCAGCTTTTAGACATGGGCATACCTTAGTTTTCCCTTCTCCTATGGAAATTGGAAGCTGCAATCCCAACTTCTTCTTCCTTTTCTGAATCTTGTCATAGGTGATAAGTTGTCAAGTAAGCTCTAACAAGACCATCTTATCTATTGGATACCTAGGAAGTTTGTATGGCTCCATGGAGAATCCTTGAACTCGAATGTATGAAAAGGTAGGAAACTAAATGAACCAGACACCATATTCCTCGACCAACTTCATTGCACCCATTGACATTCTTATATGTGGCCTCTTTTGTAGTGTTCTTACTATGCGCATGGAAAATATATCATTAGCCCTCATGTAATTATCCTTTGAATACAAATGCATCTATGGGTAACATTCATGTACTTTGAGGTGTTGGTTTTTGCTTCCAATCGGTCCTTTATATCATAGTCCATCATAATTTTTCCTCCATGCTAGCATATAGATGACACATTATCTCATGTAAAATTTCCTTGTATGCTCTAGATTCATCAATTTTTCATTTAGATTATCACTTATGAGCCCAACCCAATCTATTCTATCACCTTCCTCTATCACCTGCTCAACAAAATACCACATCCAAGATTCAAACCTATAGGAATAAGGCATGCCAAATATGCGACTCAACATAATGACCATGTCACTATATTCCCTCTACAAGTCAAGCCATACTATTTCCATAGGAATCTTGGAACGATGTGATCTATTCTTTTTCAACCATCTTTTGGTGATTATTTCTTCATAGAAATTGATTCTAGACATGTAGATTCTTAGTACTTTCTCCTATGTCTTTGTGACCATCCCCAGGTGAGAAGGAATTCTGAATGCTTCAAAAATGGATGTCGAAGAAAAATCTGCCAAACATTTCATTGAGAATCCCTGATGGTTCTATCTCTAGGACTGTAGTGTTTGGTACATTCCACAATCAACTTTGGATGTTAAAAAGGAGCGAAACTAGCTATAGTGAAAATTCCACTTCTCACAATTCTGGTGGCTAGGTGTGTCGGGTGATATTCACTATATCCGAGCATTCTTCGGTTAAAATCTTTCAAATCAAAGCCGCCAAGACTTGTATCTTCAATTTTTGCCCACTTTGATACAATTTTGGATTTAGGATAGAATCCTCTCCTTTCATTCTTTATTAGTTGTCCTCTCATTTCTTTGGTTCCCTTTAGCTCTGCCATTCTCCTTTCCTACAAAATAGCAAATATACACACATAAGACTATGCAAGGAAAGTATTAAAAACAATAGATACAACTTGTCCATAATGTTAGTGTACTTTTTTATTTTTCCTATTTTGATAGGTTTTTCCTACACTTTTAATAATCTCGCTTAGGTTAATAAAGCATGTCTTATTAGGTGAATGGTTATGAGGTGTCACCTTCCTACATGTGAGCATCCATTAGCTATCTTGGGAAGATACGTTGCTATCTTTAGTCTAATAGATGGTTGCTCCTCATTGGTTGGTGTTGTCACCTCCTCTCTCTTCCTTGCCTATATAAGCATGCTACCTGGCTTGTATTTGTATCTCTTATTTTTGCATCCTCTTAATGCTATTTTGCTTCCAGCATTTGCATTACTCTCTTGGAGACTAACTCTATGATGCTATTTTGATTTTGTATCGTTTGCATTCATAGTTTAGATATTTACTCTTTGCACTAGTTTTCTGGGTTATTAATCTTTTCAGATTCTAACATGGTATCAGAGCTTTTCTATGTACAAGAGTAGATTTTAGTTTCCTTATTTGAGAGATTTGGGGGGGGCAAATAAACTTTATTGTAGTTTTTGAAAAACGAAGTATGCTCTTCTCTTGCATCTTTGGATGATCCTGAGAATCAGAAAATTTTTGACAAAAATAGTTTTTTTCTGGGGTTTCAATCTCAAATCTGACAACCAACTTGCATATTTGGAGTTTTTAATCAGTTTTGCAGGTTCCAGCATGCCATTGATGGACTTAAGAAGCTGATCCAGCATTTTCATGTCAAATTTTGGTTGCTGGGGTCGTTTTCTGATTTTTGGAGCCATTTTTTACTGTTAAAGGCGTCTGATTTACACTACAGCAACATCTTCTGTTCATCAGCAAGAAAAACGCTTTTTGGGTTTTGTTCGCAGCCCCGAAAAACCATCTGGGTATCTTTTAGATTTTGCATGCAAGCTGTATATTTTTCAGGATCGAGCATGCAAAGCTATAGCCATACCCCTCTCCATTGGCAGCCGCAGATTTGAATGCAGTTTTCAAATGTCTCGTTCTTGCTCATATAGACTTCGATTTTGATGATTCTTGTTATGAACTTGGCTATTTTTTTGTGCTCTATCCACTAGTGGAGTTATTTTTTGATTTTCATGCATGAATTCTTCAGAAATTGCAAATTCTCAGCCGTGACTGTGCACAATTCTTATTTTAGAAACTTCGGAGGATCATAACTTTCTCATACGACCTCGTATCGAGGCGATTCTTTTTTTGAAAGTGCATGATTTTTCGAGTAGATCACAGTGGTGTTGTTTATTTCCTTGATTATTGTGCCCAAGTTTCACTTTTAGCATACGCTCTTCATGAGGGTTTGTAATGCATTGAAATCAAGACCACTAAGTATATCTTTCTAGTGGTAGTTGTAAATGCACTAAAATAAAGTGCCAAATCATAATTCTTTGGGGGGGGGGGGGGGGTTCTTTGATTGAGTAAAAAGGGGGGGACATTGTCGTGGCTGGGTTCTCTTCTTTTTAGCATTTCTTTGCATTTCTTCATCATGGATCAAACAAATATGCCCATCCTAACTCCATACAATTACTTTGAGTGGAAATCACGCATGACAATTCACTTAAGGAAAGTTGGATTAAATAGGATAACTATGGGACTTGAAACTGAACCTGCTAAAGATGAAGATAAGCCTAAGTGGTTTAACAAATGTGATGAGGCATTTGGAACATTGTGTTTGTCTATTTCTCCTGACTTGCTATTTCACATTGAGTCTTTGGATACACCAAATGAAGTATGGACAAAGCTAGAAACACTATTTGGCACACAAGATTCAATGAGGGGTCATATGTTAGAAAATGAATTAATAAGTTTGAGTCCAGGAAATTTCAACACAATCCAAGATTTCTTCACCAAATTGAAATCACTAAGGCTGCAGTTAAAACAATGTGGAATTGAAAAGAAAGATGAACAACTGATTCTTAGTATTCTCTCTAAGCTAAGTTCAGAATATTCTGTGTTTGTCTCTACCTTCTATGCTACTAAGGGTGCACTTGGTACTCAATTCACCATGCCATCTTTAGATGATTTTTCTATCAATCTCACTCGAGAACAGGACAAGCTAATCCAGATGGGCATTCTTAAGTCCTCTAAGTCACTTGCCTTGGCTGCCAACCAAGGCACAAAAGAATAACAAGGACAAAGTAGTAACAACAATAGTAAGGACAAGAAACAAAAGAATAGCGAGGAGAAGAAGGATTAGATGCCAGTTTCTTCAAAAGCAACTATTGATACACCATCTTCCAAGGGCAATAAACCTAAGAAAGAAAAGGTCAAATGTACTTATTGTAAAAGACCTGGTCATGATGAACATAAATGTTTGCAGAAACAACTTGATCACTTGACATACATTCTTGAGAAGAATAATATCAGTGTTCCTGAGTCTATCAAACAAAGTTCTAATGAAGGGTCTAACAAAGAAAAAGAAAACAGCAAGGGGAAAGGAAAGGGCAAGGCCCTTTTTGCAGTTGCTTCCTCACCATCCACTTGGGTTCGTGATTTGGGTGCTTCACACCACATAGCTTCATCTAAGGAAGAACTTGCATCCTTGGAGCCGTGTACTATGCCTTCTATTTTGATGGGTGATAACACTCCTGTTGAGGTGTGTGGGAGAGGGTCTGTTGATGTGGGGGTTGGCACATTCCATGATGTTCTTTGTGTACCCTCATTGTCAACTAATCTCCTATCGGTATACCAGATCACTCACACAGGTTCAGGCAAGCGGGTTGAGTTCACTCCTGATTCAGTGGAGATATGTGAGTTGCACAATGATTCTACAGTTGCAGTTGGGAGAGCAGATCATCAGTCATGACTCTATATGTTTTCTCACTTTGTTCCTGATCCTCCTTTGACTGTTTCACTCATTCACTCTAATGATGTGAGCAGATTATGGCATGAGCAGTTTGGCCATCTTAACTTCCACTACTTGCATCAGCTTAACCAACAGAGCATGGTCACAGGGATGCCTTCTACTTTGACATTGGAGTCACTTGGAATACATGATGGGTCAGATTCACTTGAGCAGTCTTCTACCTCCACTTTTGATGCAGAGAGTGATTCAGAGGACTCACCTCCTTCCTCTCCTAGTCATTATTCACAGGTTGATGATTCTCCTCTAGATTCTCCATCTTGTGGTCCACTTTGGGCTAGATAGACCTTGCAGTTTGCAGGTGATTGGGTTGGGGATCCATCAAACACCAAGCAGACTCGTTTGCAATTCCAAGATGCTCTACATATCTTCATTGCTACTGCCTCAAATCCACAGTCCTTTCATGAGGCTTCTGGTATTTCTGAGTGGGATACAACTATGCAGGAAGAGTATAGTTCCTTGATGAGGAACCACACTTGGGATCTTGTCCCTTTTCCTAAGGGAAGAAAACTTGTTCGATGTAAGTGGATCAACCAGACAAAATTTGCAAGCTTTGCTGGAGGAGCGGGATGCTTCATCTTTTGGGGGGGCCTCTTCCTCTTACTTGGAGTCCTAATTTTCTTTGGGGAGTCTCTTTTCTCTCTCTTTTGGGGGAATTTTATGTACATGGGTACCTCATCAGGCTTGACTTGCCGAGACCCATTTCTACATCCACCTAAGCTTCGCTTATGGGGGGGTGTTAGTGTACTTTTTTATTTTTCCTATTTTGATAGGTTTTTCCTACACTTTTAATAATCTCGCTTAGGTTAATAAAGCATGTCTTATTAGGTGAATGGTTAAGAGGTGTCACCTTCCTACATGTGAGCATCCATTAGCTATCTTGGGAAGATACTTTGCTATCTTTAGTCCGATAGATGGTTGCTCCTCATTGGTTGGTGTTGTCACCTCCTCTCTCTTCCTTGCCTATATAAGCATGCTACCTGGCTTGTATTTGTATCTCTTATTTTTGCATCCTCTTAATGCTATTTTTCTTCCAGCATTTGCATTACTCTCTTGGAGACTAACTCTATGATGCTATTTTGATTTTGTATCGTTTGCATTCATAGTTTAGATATTTACTCTTTGCACTAGTTTTCTAGGTTATTAATCTTTTCAGATTCTAACACATAAGACAAAGATTTTAGATTTTTGCCAAAATTTCCATACTCCTTTCAAGATTCACTTTTCAATACTTCCACGAGAAATATGCAATTTTCACAACTCACTATAAAAAGAATTCCTTTAAGATAGGATTCAAAATACTCTATCATGAATTTCGAAAAAACTCCTCAACAATTTCAAAAAATTTCCCAAAAATCTGATTCCTTGAGCTCCTTGAATCTCACTCCTATTCTCAATTTTCTCTTCAGATTTCTTTGTGAGCCTGAATGAATGAGAGGGTTTCTTATAGAAATCATCCTTCGAAAAAGATGCCTTTAAAGTTGTAGACTAAAATTAGGTAGTTGCTTTACTTAGCCATCAAGGTTTCCATCTTTTGTGCCACTTGTCACTTTTGCTGTTTGTTTCAAAAAGTTGCTATTTTTGATGCTCTTAGCTTCAAGATGAAGCTAAGTATTTCTTATCCCCTTTTGATTTTTTAAATTATTTTTTTATTAATTAAATATCAATTAAAATCAATATTCAATTAATTTCCACATTTTAATGAAAAATCAAACTTTTTTGCAACTTCTCTCCAATATTTATTTTTGGATTTATTATTTGAACAACCAAATTAAATATTATTAAAACTAATATTTAATTTTTGTAAATCCAAAAAAAAATAAAAATTTGAAGGAAAATCATTTTTTCACTTATCTAAGGAATTCCATTCTTTTCCTCTAAATTTCAGATTTTTTTCTCAAAATTTTCTAGTATTCTTGCTTTTCATGATTTGGGGCACAATAGCTTTCATTTGAGGTATCCGATCATGTGTAAGGTTTGTTATTAAGGACAATGAAAGAGCTTTAGCCAGTTCTTCATCATGTCCATGCCTTTCTCTGTATTTGGTCATCAAGCTTTGTTTCTCCTATTACATTAGGCTCCTGATTAGTTTGTCCCTAAGTTTGATGAAATGGCATCCTGAGAAAAATAGATTTTACTTACATAACTTTGGCTATCTTCTCCTTCACCAATCTACTGCTTTTGGATTCCTCCATCCCCATTTTCCTTATTTTCACCTTCTATGATAGTGTCCTTATTTCTATCATTGCTACTAGTTTGATCAAATGAAAAGACCCTTTTTTTAACTTGGAAGCCAACATAGAGGCCTCGTTCACATTATCGGGGCCTATTTCAGAGGGACTATTTTTAATCTCTCTACTATTTGTAGGAAATTTAATATCAAACCTCATTTTCTTCTTCTCCACAATTTCATTATCCTTATCTTGAACATGCCCTAGAGAACTTTGGGATTTCTCATCTATTTTTTTTATAGCCACCTTTGTGCCTATAAAAACACCATATCCTTGCAATTTTCCTTTAGCAAAGCCCAATCCTTCAGATGCTCTCTCACTCCATGATTTCTCGAGCTCATCCTTCTCAAGATTTTCTTTGATGTTATCATTAACCTTTCCTTTGGGGCTTTGAAATTGCTCCTCCCTTGGCCTTTGAGGTGAACTTATGTGTTTGTAAACCCCGAATTCTTCAGGAATTTCCTTCCCACAATCACCTCCTTCGAATGAGCTCTGATTCCATGGTTTTCCAGGTTTTTCATTTTTAGAAGTGGTTTAAAAGTTTTCCTCGATAGTTTTATCTCCTCTACCATAATCATCAGCATCTATATGTGGAATAGTTTTTGTTGATGTGTGTCGCAATTTGACCACAGTCATGGATTATTTATCCCTAGAGACATTCCATGGCTATCCCAGATTTGTGGTCCAGAATTTGCGGGGTCAGGCTTTTTGTGGAATGAAGGATTTTATCCTTCATCAAAATATTCCTTTACTATCCTAAATCTATGCTCCATGATTTCTAGAGTGGGCCTCTTATGGAATGAAGGATTTTATCCTTTGCACAATATCCTTCACTATCTTAAAATTATGCTCCACATTTTTCAAGTTCGAGCTTTTTCAAAATTGGAGGATTTTATCCTTTGCAAAACATTCCATGACTCCTGCTGACTTATGCTGAATGGACTGTTGACATCACAGTTTTCAAGGAGTTGGGGATTTCATCCAAATGACCATTCCTTTGGTTCTGCTGACCTGCGCTCTATAGAATATGGGAAAAAAATTGCAAATTAAAACAAAAGGGGTCCCAGGCTTGGGCGATGGTGACTGGTGGTCAAAACAGATACCTCAATGAACTTGCTCTCATCTCTAGTGATCCCATGGATCTAATTATCCATCACTATTATTGATCTATTAAAAAACATCCAAAAGTTGGGCTGACCCTGAAGTACAATAGGCTCAAAGACAACCCATACTTCACCCTTACGATTCAACCTATGCCTTCTCTAGACATGAAAAAATATTTAATACATCTTCCTCCTCCTTAATAGGTTTTTCCAATAGGGTCTTGAGTCAATCAGTAATCTAAAAGCCAATGGTTTCACTTTCTTTTCCCACTTCCTTCTCCTCCTTGTTCACCAATAGCGAATACAAAGTGGTGGCCACCAAATGCATAGCCTTCTTAGTAAACTTAACAAGAGTCCCAAATTTTTTGTATAGGGCCTCCTGATTGTCATTTAGATCATACATAGACTTCTCTAGCCTATCCATCCTAATTTTATTTTATCGTCTCCCTAGTGTTGACTCACCATCTTCCCCCCACCCTTAGGAGCCTCCTTCATTTGGGAGGTAGTATCCTCACCCAAGCTATTGTCGAGGATAAATTGCCTTTGATGGTATAAGAAACATGTGAATAGATAGGGATATCTTTACTCTCGAAGGAAGGGTGGAGCACATTTATCTTCCTCTTTCTAGTAGGTTTCATTTTCATCTCTATGGATTCATAGATCACCTCTTTCTTGGGTGAGCATTCTAAATTTCTCTATTTTGAGCCTCTTGGTGGATCTCCTATAGATCTTATTGCTCTGTCTAGTATCAATATATGAGTCAATTAAACCAATGTCCTTTCAAGTGATAGGGGAGTTTTTCACAACTCTTTTAGAAGTCATCCTGGGGCTCGAGTTAGTAGAGGATAGGATGAACCAAAATAGGTGGGTTAAGGGAAAGCAATAATTATAGAGTTTGAAAATTAAGGCTTGGTGCAAGATATAAAAGGGTTTCCCTTCTTTCCTCTTTTTCCAGACATTAAAAAAACTACCCTTCATCAAAAGAAAACTAAGATGTTAAACAGAGATTAAGTCTAGGTTCCTAAAGTAATTTAAGATGGACAAGTGGTAAATATAATCCACTTGGAACTGGTCTTCAACCATAATGTAGTGCATGATGGTGTAGCACACAATTGTCCCATAGATTAGGTAGTATCTCATGAGAAAAGCCACCATGCCTATGCATAGGTTCCCCCATAGGAAAACTTTTTTTTTTTATGACTCATTTCTTCAAAGACTCTAGGCTATTTACACTAGCTCTTTCATTTGAGAGGCATGTCGCCCACCTTAGCAATGAGCTCCTCTGCCAAAGGCCACCCCATTAATATTCCCCTTTCTGTTCACCTGGGAATTCACAAATTGTAGGGAAGATCTTCTTCCTACAAATAGACCCATGTCACATCATTATCTTTTATGCAAGCCTCAATTTCATCCAACTCAACATAGTTTGAGCTACCACCTATCTTGCCCTCTTTGAGATTAATCAAAAAACCCTCAGTTTACAATGGCATTGCCTTTTTGTTGGAAAAATCTTGAATGAAAATGCCATTTAAAACAATAACACTAAGAATGATCATAATGAAATAATCTATTCCCATATTATGATGATGAGGCATCAAATTTTCCAACTTTCGTTCCATCCTTTAATGTATGAATGATAACTTTCCCATCTTGGTAGAGTTGTGCCAATTGTACCACCATGCTTTAGAATGAAACTTAAGGGAATTTCCATTATTAAATTTCAAAATGCCTGTGTTTGGCTGCTTTAATCCTCTTACATGATCCTAATCATGAATCATCCTCTCACCATCATCATAAATATTTATGGTGTGAATGACCTAAAGGAAAATGATCTGAACATCTCTATTGTCATTAATAACTTTTTGGCCCTCAACCTAAGGAGTGTCCCACCCTTTAGGATCTATGAAAGATTACCACCTATTTCACTTCATCATATTTTTCATCAATGAATTCATTCGCTATTCACTAAATGTTGGGTGGATAGCAGTGTATGGTTGACCTCATCCCATTCTTTTATTCCCACAAAGATATGACCCAGTTTGCCCATGTCATTCGCCACACCATTGTGTTCTTGGTAAATGTGGTTCACGTGGACCTCGTGGAACCCATTCATCAAACTAAATATTTTGTAGATGATAGCCTTAATCTTCTAGTTGTATTTTCCATCTTCCCTAACATCCTTGATGATTAACAAAGAATCAACCATGACATTTAGGTTATCAGTTCTTCTAGGAATAGCTATGATCCTCATACCTAACAAAAGGGCTAAGACTTCCACTTCTTTGTTTGAACCCCTCCACTACATCCCCCCATAGTTTCCAACATAGGCTACCATCATTTTTCCCATGGCATCTTAAATAACCCCACCAATTTTAGTCCTTTTGGCCATATTCAAGCCATCAAAGTTAAGTTTCATTGAAGAGACTAGGTGAGGGTGCCATAGAGTTTTACATCCGACATTGACTTTAGATCCATTAAATCTTGCTACCTTCATATTGAGATCCCATGGAGTAGCCCATTCAATGTTGTAGTCACTTAGAGGGTTTAGGTGAGGATTCAAAAACTAGATATCACTACATTCTTTTATTAACCTTGTCAATTGGATAACTATTGTTGAGGGGGGGGTGATTATATCCCAAAAAATTCTATTGTTCTATTGCTTCCAAATTTTCCAACACATGAAAGATAGGGGGGATAATCTTCCATAATGTTTTAAGGAATGGGTGGTTAGAGGATTGATTCCAGTTAACAAACTAATTGATGTCCACATTGAAGCACCACTAAATCCCCCATTTAGAGAGCATCTCCCTCTAGACATCCTGACCATAGAGGCAATGTATGAGAAGGTGTTGGATTGATTCCACATTATTATAGAATAGGACACGACAATTATCCTATTGGAGCCCTTTCTTATGATGGTTGTCAATAGTGAGGATGATGTTATGCAAATTCATCCACCATAAGAAATTGCTCTTTGTATCCAAGGATGGAAAATATGCTTCCAGTCCCTTGCTACTTCACCTCCCACAATTTATAATAATTTTTAGAATAATTGACTATAAACTCACTAGAGGGGGCCAAGTTCCAAAATAAGGAGTCTTCAACAGGGTCAATGAGAATAGGACACTCATCAATCACTTCCTATAGCTCCAAAAGAAGTCTCATCCCTTAATTATTCTGGTCTTAAAGTCATTTCGATTGGTTATTAGGTGTGATATAGTCACAAACCAAATCACTA
Organism: Cupressus sempervirens; assembly: GCA_028749045.1. NCBI lineage: Eukaryota > Viridiplantae > Streptophyta > Pinopsida > Cupressales > Cupressaceae > Cupressus > Cupressus sempervirens. The sequence goes on along the minus strand of CM053787.1, from coordinate 1,012,768,442 downwards.
AAGTTTCTTGAGATGTATTCTCTAACATGTTGGAATTTAGTAAGGCTAAGTGGACCTCCCTCAAGCCAATGATCCTCATAGAGTTCAATGGTAGCCCTATCCCTTAAGATTCAGTGTATCCCCTTCTTCCCCTTCTTCAAATCTTTTATTGTATGTAACACATTATAGATCCTAGGGTGAGGGAAATGGTAAAGATTTGATGATGAAATAAGTCTCCCCTCAAGTGCTTAGCCCTGACAATATTGAACCAATTACTCAAGGAGTTAATTGGTCTCCACCCCACCTTAGAGAGAAGGTGCTTATCCAAATATCCAATCCTTATGATGTTAAAACCACCCAGATACTTAGGCATGTAGAATTTATCACAACTCACCAAGATCATCTTGGTCGTCTCTTTAATTTTTGACTACAAAATATTTCTTTGAATTTTCTCAATAATTTCCATGTATCTTTCTAGATTTTTAAAGGAGAGAAAGTACATAGGTATTCCTTGTAAAGTGGCAAAGATGAGCTACAATTTCCCTACATTTCTTGGGATTTTTCCTTTCCATCCTACAAGATTTATTTATATATGTTCAATAGTTGCATTCCAATAATCGAAAGACACCTCCTTAAAAATGAGTGGGAGACCAAGGTAGGTGTTAGGTAAAGCCACTTCCTGACATCCCCAAGATCAAATCACCTTTCTCCCTGGGTCGTTAACCATGTTAAAGAAGTACACCTTTCTTTTTTGATACTTTATACATTGGCGTGATACCTCCTCATAGTGGTTAACAAGGATTTTCTAGATCCTTGCTTCATTGATTGAGGAAATGCTAGAGAGGAATGTGTCATCAACAACTTGTTGTAGCACTTAGGAAGGAGTCAAAGAGGCTAGTCTTATGCCCTTTCTTTTACTTTTCTATGCTAAAGCCTTTAAGTTTCTTCCTAGAACCACTACCACAATGATGAATAAGTAAGGAGAAATGGGGCCACCTAGTTGAATACCTTGGTAGGAGGTAAAAAATATCTATAGGCACGTATACAAAAAAAAAAGATAATTGGACCATAGAAGTATAAGCCATGATTATCTTAACAATTTTTTTAGAAAATTGAATCTTGCTAAGGATAGCCTTTAGAAATTCCCTCCTCACCTTATTATTGGCCTTAGAAATATATAGTTTCAAATCCATAACTTGGTTCCCACATTTCTCCATAGAGTGGATCACCTCATGGGTAGTGATAACCACATCTAGAATCTAACTTCCTAGGATTGACTCATTTTGATAAGGGCCAATGAAATTTTCTAATAGAGGCTTGATGTGGTTCACCATAACTTTAGAGCAGATCTTGTAAACTATATTGCAAAATCTTATAGGTCTAAATTCCTAAAGATGCCTTAGTTCATCAGTTTTAGGTATGAGAATCATAAAGGTCTAATTGAATTCCTTCAGCATCATGTTAGTTCTAACAAAGTCCCTAGCAACATTAAGAACATCAAATTTAGTAATCTGAGAACTCTTGGAAAAATGTTGGGGGGAACCCATCATGCCCTAAGGGTTTCAACTTTTCAAAATCACCTTTTCTCACTTTCTCTTCATTGATCTTCTCAATTAGGCTTTTATTTATCTATTCATCTATGACCGAGTTCATAGTCCTTAAAATATCATGTTGAGTGTTGGTATCGACATGGGCTTGGGGGGAGTAGATATCCATAAAATATTTACAAAACTAATCCTCCATCTCGACATCCTCTAAGATCTCCTAACCAAAATTTTCCACTAATATAATTATTGTGTTCCTCTTTTCTCTCTTCAAGTTTGATTTGTGGAAGAAGGTTATGTTCATGTTACCCTCCACAAGCCATTGAACTCTTAACCATTATTTCCAGAAGATTTCCTCTCTATCTAATAACAACTTCCACTAGAAATGATAATCCTTTTCCACCTATTGGTCTTCATGAGTTCAAAAGCCACTAGCCATATTCATAATTTGGAGGGTTTCCATCTTCTTCTTAGCCACTTTATTTTCCATGACAATATTACCAAACAAAGATTTTCTCCACCCTCTAACCTCCTTTCGAATCCTTTCCAATTTCCTAGCAATGTGAAACATGCCTAAGCCATGGATAGGATTGTTCCACCATCAAGAGATGCAATCTCTAAATTTTGAGTGGGAATGCTATGTTATTTCATACCTAAAGTGTATTCTTTTGCCTTATTGGTGCTACTTCCATGAGAAGAGAATTATAGAATGGTCAAAGATGGTCCTTGGGTGAGCCATTAGGGAGTTATACATGAGAATGTCCCAACCAATAGAGATGAGAACGTGCTCAAGTCTAACATGAATTAGGTTGTTTCCTGGTCTATTTTTAACAAGTTAAACAAAGTTCCCTCTAGATAAATAACAAGAAGGTCATTCTAATCCAAGAAGTTTTCTAGTTCATACATACACTCATAGAAGTCCTCTAAGCCACCAATCTTATCTGAGGGGAATAAGGGGCTTTTAATGTCTCAATTTCAAGATATTCTATCATTTCTTAGTGAGTCAAAAACTTTAGTAGCCTTTTCCTAAACCAAAATCTGACTATTACAAGTGTTATGGGCATAAAAATTGAATACATTTCATTTGCGAGTTTTAGAGGCAAAGATAACAATAGTGAAATGGGTGTTTAGAAGGACTCTCTACCCTTGACACTATCAAGACTCCAAAGATTTTTAATGCCTACCAATGTACTTATTGTAACACTATAAGAGAATTTTTAACCCAACCAATAGTACTCAACCACTTTTGAGAATTTTTTCTCTGTCATTTTAACTTCCTGCAAAAGAATCATGTCCACTTTCAAGTTAATTTTCTTTTTTTTGATTTCATATTTCTTTTTGGGGATGTTAAGTTGTCTCACATTCCATGATATAACCTTCATTTATTCAGTATCTATATCTCCTTTAGGATCTTCTTCTTTCCCTATGTTATGTCTCTCACTATCTTCTTCTGATGAAAATCTTGGTTTAGGGCATCCCTATTTTCATAGTCATTCCTACATCAACCTTCCTTGTACCCTTTAAATCTATTTTGGGTACAACTCATCTAGCACTATGATAAGGGGTAAAGTCTTTAATAGCGACAACCTAGATAGGAGAATGCACTTCCACAATACCAAGGATGGAAACCACTAGGGTACACTTAGATTAGGTGAATAATTCTTAGGTGGGTCTAAAGTTTGGGTATTCTCAACTTCCTTCAAAATATCCATGAAACTATTCATTGTTTGCCCCCTTTGGAAAGTTTTTTTTTTCATCTATATTTAAGGAAACTCCCCTTCTTCAAGATTCTCATGATCCTCCATCACTAAGACCCTACCATAAATCTACTTAGTTTCATTATTGTTGTCTAATGTGTTTGGACCTGTTATCACCACTAAAACCATGGTTAGTGTGTCATCATTTTCAAGGTTTCCTCACTCCCACTCAAAGTTTGAGTGAAATTTAACTCCAAATTTCAAGGTATCACTTCACCTTTGCATACCATATCTTTGGTTGTATTTGATCTTTCCACCACAACCACCCTACGAAAGGATACCTTCTCATTCATCTTCTCACTTTGACGATGGTCCACAACTAGGTGACCAAACATATCATGACATTTGCAAATAGATGCAACATTATCATAAACAACATGTTGTAATCAGATACCCCATTTTTATTTTTATTCCATAATTGTTGGCAGGGGCTTATTCATCACCACATTCATGCAAAATCTAGTGAACCCCAATCTAGCCTTTGTAAATTTTATTGGATCAACTTTAGTAAAGTACCCAAAAGAATCTCTAATCCACCTAAAGATCCTCTTATCCCAAAATTCTAGAGGGAGCCTAGGTAATCTAACACAAATGTGCACAAGCCAATACTCATGATTGATGAAAAAGCCTAGTTTCCACTTAGAAATAATTTAAATGTGTTTATCATAATCCTAGGTGCCCATGAGAACTATGTTTCTGTGATCTTTAGTTGTGAAGATAAATAGAAAGGGAGAGCCTTCCATAGCCAAAAAATCACAGAATCATAAGTTTCCTTCTAGCAAAAATTCATTTCTTGACATTGTCCACATTAGGTTGGAAAGAAACAAACTTCCCCACTAGGCCCAAGGTGAGCTATTAGAGATCAAGTCAATCACTAGGTCTGGTAGCAAACTTTTAGGCTTTGTAAATCTAAAAACAATCTTAGGTTGTTATCTAGACTCTATAGGTGTTTTAGAAACCAAGATAGGCCCCTTCATATCTAACTTAAGGATTACATCTCCCTTGGAACCCACAACCCTAGTGAGTCCACTAGGAGGGAATGCCATCAACCTAGAAGGATTGGGAACAAGATCAATACTTTTCTCCATATGGGTGTTAAGATATTAAGTAGAAAGGACTGAAAGAAGATCTTGATAGGCTGAATTTCTTTCATTGGCTTGGACATGGAATATTCTACTATCACTCTCCTAGTTTTTGGGTTTTTGGTCATTTTGATAGAATTATTTACACATTTTGGTTTAGGGTTCTTTACCATATAGTGGGATAGAAATTTGCACCAAGTTACACATTTTAATCATATGATTGATAAACTATTGGGGCATTGAACTAACATCAATGTCTTCATCATATAGTTTGGAAGGGGTTACCAAAGTATCCAAAATAAGAACAACATTTTCCAACATCTCCTCACTTTGTTGTTCATTATTCAATTAGTTCCAAATATTTTCTCTTTCTCTTTATCCAATTCTACAAAAGCTATTTATTGTGATGCCATTTTGTTCCATTTTTGAAACTTGGTTTTATGATGTTTTGTAGTGCTAAATCTCTTACCATGAAGATATATTCCACCTACATCATCAATGGAAAGAGATACATTAGAAGTACTTATGGGGAAGTACTAGGGGCTCTTATTGGACCTTTCTGCTAGAATCAATAGTGCCTTTTCCTTTCTATATTCCTTCAACTAAATCTCTGGGTATTTAATAATATCCCTAGACCATTGGTGAATACTATTTTCTTTCTCTCAAGTGTTATCAATTGATTCAATTGTGTTTCTTCTAAACTTTCATACCCTTATTCAATAATACAAAAACCATCATCTTCCACTCCCTCTATATTCTTTTTTAACTCCTTTGCAATAACCTGAGACAACTAAAGTCTCAAATGATCTCTCCTCTAATTCTCTCCTTCATCATTTCAATATTCTCATTTTTCCTCTAGATAGGCATGCAAAATCTTTTTTTATCAAATGTATAGGTTACATAAATGAAATCCTATTCTTATTACATCTTTCATTGTTTTACATGAGAGATGACCAATGTATGTAGGAAAAACCAATACCATTTTTTCTCTAGAATGTACATGCTGACCACAAGAGAAGGCTATTTACATGTCTCTACAAGCACCAAATAATATAATGTATGTCTTTGTATCTTCACAGCTTATTTGTCAAAGTCATTAATCATGATATGGGAAAACTTGGGGAATTAAGTGTAGAAGCTTCCATATACTTGAACCAAATTTTGGGTTTTTTGCAACATTTTCCTTTCTAGAATCCCAACTAATTCAAGGCATAACTTTCCAAAATACAATTTTTTTGTGTAATTTATGAAGGATTTTAAATTTTTACAACATGGGGCATTATTCATAAATATTGATGTTACTTTTGTTGATATTAAGGTCAAAGTTTTTTTGTTAGTGACTCACACTTAGTTAATTGGTTAAGTTGTTGCCAAGCTTATCATTTAGTTTGTAGTGTTAACCGAGTAATATAGTTACTATTGAGTAATATAGTTAGTACCAAGTTCTACAATTACTACCGAGTTCCAAAATATTTATTCAGTTCATGACAAGTAGTATCTATCAAGTTTCATAGTATTAAGTGGGTTGCACAGTGTCAAACATGCTCTCTAGTATCCATCGAGCTTACCCAATCAATAATGGGTATCTAGTGCTGACTGAGCCAAGGAGTGTCAACCAAGTGATTCTATTTATACTAAGATCACAATGTTAGTGTTGATTGAGCCATGGAGCATCAACCAAGTGATTCAATTTATATGCTAAGTTTTATAGTGTTCACAAAGTCATAGAATTGTTGACTGAGTTCAAGCTACTTAGAAGTGATTAGTATAAACTGAGCTTCTACATCTACCGAGTGGATGAAGATATTGAGTGTTGATAATGGTTGTTGAGTATTAAAACATCACCAATTTTGACTTATGAACCTAAGTACCACTAGTTGGGCCAACTTTGTGATCTTGATGGAAATATATATTGTAGCCAACTTTGATAAATTATGATTTGGATTGATATATATGTAATGAATTGCATCAAATCTATATAAGAATGTATGATGAAAATATAAAGAGTAGAAGTGTGAATTAAGAAGGCTACAAGTAGTATAAGGTACAATTTTTATATATCTATCATAGCAAGGTGATCTTCACATTTCAAAGGAATCTCAACCAGAAAATTAGAGTTATAGATATGAGATTAGCCACTAGTTCATCCTAACAGGTGTATTAGCTAAATCTATTAATAGGGTAGACTTAACAGTCTTTGAAAAATCTCTTTACCAAGTACATACTTCATTGTATGTTTTGTAAATCCTTTAACAAGGTAGACCTAGCAGTCCTTATTACTTTGAATGAGGTAAATCATTAAAAGTGCTCAATTGTAAAACTTAACATGACAACTTTATACTATAGTACTAAAGCTTGTGGGTATCATCCCCACCTCAATTTCACTTTCTATTTGGAAGTTTTTTGGGTCACCATATCTTGTGTCAAATTGCTATGAATGTTTATTTTCATTCATTCTTTCATGTATTCTATTACATAAGAATATTAGTGAAGGACTAATTGGTAAAACATGTAAAAGTTTTATTGGTTCCTAATTCACCTATCCTCTCTCAGTAACCTTTCCTATCTAATATTTCCAACAATTGGTATTAGAGCATTGTGGTTCTTAAAGAATAAGTTTAGCAACTTGAGTAAATATGAGAAGGAATGGAGGTATATAAGCTAGATAAGGTTACTGATAGTGAAAAGTTGGATTTGGAGTTAGCCATTGGTCAACTAAAGAAAGAAAGGGAGAAACTTTCTCAATCATTGAAAAGAAGGAAAGATCTTGTAGTAAAAACAAATGACAATCTCTACACTAAAGAAATAATTGAGGATATTTGTCCAAAAAAAAAATGAGATGAAGCTAATGAAGCAATTAAAGACCTATTAGAAAATAATTCCAATCTTCAAGAAGAAGTTAGAAAGTTGAAAAGAGAAAAATAAATATAGTTAGTAAGATTATGTGAAGTCATGGAAGAAAAAGACATAGCCAAAGAAGAGATAGAAGAAAAGAATCATGAAATTCAACACCTATCCCTTTAGCAAGTAGATTTCATTGATCAACTTACTAATGCAAATGAAAAAATCATGAATCTAGAAGATTAGATAATGAAAGACTGTAGAATGATCTAAACACTGAAAAGAAAAGCAATGAAAGAATGTTGAAAGATCAAGAAAGAATGAATCAATTGAATGAGAAAATTCAACATAGACACAAAGAAAAAGAAAGAATATAATACATAGAAGAAGGTGAATAATCCAAGAAAGGAGTTCAAAAGTATCAAATGCCTACTTGTGATCATTGCGGTAAGTTAGGTCATACATCAAATAAATGTTGGCATAATGGTATATAAAACTTAAATAGAAAGTATTACAACTACAAAAAGCATGGTCATAGAGAAAGTGAATGCAAGGAGAAACCTAAGTTTGAAAGTAAATGTCACAATTCCAAGAAACAAGGACACAAATCTTTTGAATGCAAAACCAAGATATTGAATCCAATAGAACAATAATAAAATCTATATTTGGATGGGACTACAATACATGGTATAGATGACACTACTATGGATAATTTGGGCAAGTTGGAGAAAATTGTGTGCAACATCACATGAGGAAAAGAGACACCACTAGAAGATGTTTCATTCATACAGAACCTGGACACCTTGCTAAGAATTGCATGAACACTAGAAGAATTGAAGATGAAAGGAAAGTGAAAGCTAAGATTATTAGAAAAAAATGAAGAAACAATGGGTGCCAAAGTCTCTTGAGAGTGCAAGTCTAGGTCATAAAAATAGATGTCACTCAAGATTTGTATGACTCAAGCATTTCAACTTAAATTCCCATAGGAATTACTAGAATTGAAATTATGAAGAAGACATGTCTCATCAGATCTAGACAACAAGAAGAAAAGATCAATATCATCATTCATGATGCACAAGGATCACCAAGTAGTTGTGAAAATTCAAGACCTTTACCAATCTAGGTCGGGTAACAAGACCTTGCCGAGTAAGTTCAAATTACACTGAAGTATTATGTGTGGATGTCGAGATATTGAAGAATCTAGTGAGTAATGTTGAGACTATTGATCTATGAATATATTTTGAGTATTGAATGATAGAACCAAGTGGAAGACAATCTATCACCAAGTGAGTGGTCGTACCAAAGCATTTATGGCAATTGAAAAGTGAAAATTTGTTGAAAGGAAGAAAATTGAATTCATTTTTTCACTAAGAATTTTCAAGAGCTATTTGTAAAGAGTGATTTCTATACTGCCAAGAAATTTATGTGTTTGTTGTTTGAATAATTCTTGAAGCTCGTTGAAATCCTTCAAGACCCTACTGACCTCGGCTTCCTCTAGCAACAAAGAAAAGAAAGGATCAGAAATGTTGATTCAAGGAGAAGAATATGAGCTTCTAGGGTTCAAAATTAGTCTAGGAATTGCCAAATCTCTCAACCCAACAAGTGCTCAATCACAAATTTCTTCCCAAGTATTACTCATGTACGGGAAAAGATTGTATTACAAATGTTCAATTCAAGAGCTAGGCACACATGAAATGCATGAAGCATTGAATAAGTTAAGTATGAATGACACTCTAAAACCTGAGCATTGACATTTGGAAGAAAAGGGCTTGACACATATTTCACATATGCCAATGGATTTTTAGGAAAAATGGATATGATTCATACTGATTTGAGTTCATAATGAGAATTTATTGTTCGATTGGCCCATTTTGATCACAAGAAAGATGATTTTATCGAGTCACTAGATTTCTAATGTTAAACAAAGCCAAAATGACCAAAACCCTAGGTCAGGCTCAACTGGAAAATAAACCTCTTATCGAGTCAGATGGTAGATGAATGAAGATAAGTGGAATCATAGGCATGGAATTTAAGTTTGGTATTCATGTGAACTAGTAGATTTGACCCTCAAGGTCATGAAAAACAACATGTCATTTGGCCTTGCTGAGTTGTCAATGAATTGGTTCAATAAGAACATGGAAAGGATTAGAGGTTCCAAAAATAATCTTTGTAAATTTGGATCACCCATAACTTGTTTAGTTTTCTTTGTACAAAAATTCTTACTTTCTAAAGGCATAGTTGTATGGAGAAAAGATGTCCTTGTCCTTTATCAAATTAATAAATACATAGTAGAGATGGGTGAAAAATTTGATAGTATAATGGATAACTACTTTGATTCATTCAAACAAAAGATGAATAATAGATATAGGATACCAAAGAAACTTTTAGAAGACTACAAAGATGATATTTTTGTTTCATGGTAGACTATGATAGAGTGTACATTCAGGTAGTCAAACTAAGAGTAGCAAGTGTTAAGCCTCTTGAATATGAGGTTAACACTGATGATACAAAAGATATCTTTGAGGCCCTGCTGAATGAGCATGTGGATCCTAATGCACCATATTTTGGAACTTATGAAGAAGTCAAGGTGAGGATAGAACTTGAAATTGAGCTTCCTCAATAAGATAACAAAGGAAAAAAGAGGATACCAAAATTGAAGCAAGAAAGCTCTATTCTCCTACTGATAGAGGGAGAAGGAGATGATGTGGAAGAAGATGAAATAGAAGAAAAAAAGTCTAAAGAAAAATAGCCTATAAGGAAGAAAGAAAAGTTTATCATAACCAAACCCACTAAGTCATCCAATATTGTATTCACAATCTTGATGGACATCAAAATCAAGGAAGAAATTGAAATCTAGTGACAATGATGTTGAGGAAATTATTTTCAAAAATCCTCCACCGACATTTCAAGATAAATTAAAGGAAATAGAAGGAGGAGATGGAATGGAGAATTTCAAATCTCTCAGATATAAAACTATGAATGCAAATGAGAAAAAGAAGATTGAGTACATGATGATGACAAAGTTGGGTAATTAGAAGTACTCTCTTGATCAACTTATACAAAAAATCCTTAATGAACTTATGCAAGAAATCAAGTCCAAATGGGAACATGCTAAGAAGAATACAAAAGACATATTTGAATAGACTCTAAGGAAACTCATGTCAAGTCTCAGTGAAAAAGAGTTGAAAAAATCTTTAACAAGAAATGAAGAAAAAGCTCACTCTTAAATTCAACACATGTATGATATTGATGAAAGACATTAAATATGTGATGGGGACACAACCCAACAACATAATAGACACAATAGAAAGGGGCAATTATATTAACTGAGAAAATATGCTAGTACAAACAGTGCAGAGAAAATAAACTTCAAAACATGCCCTACGGGCTTACAATAGCATAACTCTGGAGAATATTTCTCCTTTTAGCACCTCCTCTCAAGCTCCAATCCGAACTGCCTTTTACAATGCCAAAAATCTCCTTAAATAGACCCCGGAGGGTTAAGGACTAGGAGTACATTCTAGAAAGTTCTAGTAGGCATCCACCGACAAAATAGAAGGTTCCAGAAGCCGCGTTAGAAGTCGGTGCAAATCTAGAAGAATCCAGAAACGGTAGCCGAACTTCCGAGAGGCATAACTTTTGAACCGTAGCTCCGATTGACGAACCGTTTACATTTTCGGAAAGCTCTCAAAGCGCTCTATAGCCCTATGGACCAGCTTCACTCATCCCCCATTTTTCGACCCTTTTCAAGGTCATTTAATGCGCCAAACTTGACTTTGAAGCATTCTTAGGAGGTCTCCAAAACCCGAAAAATTGCAATAACTTTCAAACCGTGGGGCCTTTTGACCTGATTCTTTTTTTGGAATGCTCTAAATCTCAATTACATTCATCTGGCCAAGTTGCACCTTCTAGGTCACCAAAATGATGGTCAAATTGCATGCTCCTATTTTTTCGGGATTTTCAAATGCACTGATAGTTGAACTATGAGAGTTGGAACCTTTATTTGAGCCAAATGGGTATCCAAAAATGTAAAGACATAAAATAGAAACTAAGTCTAAGTACTTTTTTTTGGGTGACACAGGATTGCCCTTATACCTCTGGATGCTCCTGCATTAGACACCCAGGGTAGATTGAAAAGTGACCCTGTCACTTTATGGATGGTAGAGGAAATACCAAATGGGAAACCTCGGCTGCTGAAATCCAAGTTGAGTCCTCGATCGGTCGTCCTTTCCATTTTACCAAATACTCTTCATACTGCCTGTTTCTGGTACTCCTACCCACACGATGATCTAGAATGTCTTCTATCTCCTCCTTCTTAGAAGCAGGAATTGGACATGGCTCTAAAACCAGTTCCTCATCAGCACCATCATCATGATACTCTGTTAAATCTGCAATGTTGAAAATGGGAGAAATGTGAATACCATCTGGCAGCTCCACCTCATATGCATTTCCTGAGTTATGTTTCTTCAAAATTTTGCAGGGGCCAAATTTCTTCATTTTTAGCTTGTTGTAAGTACCAACTAGAAATCTTTATTTTCGTAAGTGCACCATGACTAGATCCCTACTTGGAATTCCTTATGTCTTCTCCTTGCATCAGCCCTAGCTTTATACTCTTGATTCATCTTGATAATGTGTGCTTGAACCTCCTCATGTAGACGCTTGATGTGTTCAGCAAATTCCTCAGCTTCAGCACTTGTTCTCTCCCCTTGTTCTATCTTCCTCAATTCTGGTGCAGTCCTTGGGCTATTTCCATATACAATTTGAAATGGTGATTTTCTAGTACTCCTATTTACAGAGTTATTATAAGCAAACTCTTCCTGTGGTAGAATCAAATCCCATCCCTTGGGCTTATCTCCAACTAAACATCTCAGCAAATTGTCCAGACTTCTATTTACCACTTCTGTTTGGCCATCAGTCTGTGGGTGATGCGTGGAACTGAATTTCAAGTCTGTTCTCAACTTCTTCCACAATGTCCTCCAGAAATACCTCACAAATTTAGTATCTCAGTCAGAAACTATACTCCTTGGAAGACCATGTAGTCTTACCACCTCTTTGAAAAACAAGTCTGCAATATGGATAGCATCATGAGTTTTGTGGCATGGAATGAAATGTGCCATTTTGGAGAACCTATCAACCACCACGAATACTGAGTCATTACCCCTTTGTGTCCTTGGCAATCCAAGAACAAAATCCATACTTATGTCCTCCCATGGCCTTGATGGAACAGGCAAAGGCTGATATAGGCCAGTATTGTGACTAAACCCCTTGGTAACTCTGTACAAACCTCTTCACATCCTGTGTAATTTGAGGCCAAAAATAATGTTCTCTAAGAATGGCAATGGTCTTATCCCGACCAAAATGTCCTGCCATCCCTCCACTGTGTTTCTCCTTAATCATATTTTCCCTCATGGAACTCCTTGGAATGCACAATTGACTACCTTTGAACAACATGCCATCCTGAATCAAATAGTCTAACCACTTGGTTCTATCTACAGCAACAGGTTCTTTACAAGCTTTCCATGCTTTAGCAAAATCAGGATCCTCGGGGTACAAATTCTTGAGTTCATCAAACCCAACTACTTCAACCTGCATTGTTGTAAGCAACAACTGTCTCCTACTTAATGCATCTGCAACCCTGTTAGATTTTCCACTTCTATGCTTCAACACAAATGTATAACTCTGCAAGAATTCTACCCACTTCATATGCCTTTGATTCAATTTACCTTGGCTATTTAGGTATTGTAATGCCTGATGATCAGTATACAAAAAAAATTCCTTTGGCAATAAATAATGCCTCCATTTCTTTAAGGCCTAAACTATTGTATAGAACTCTTGATCATAAACAGAATACTTCTTCTTTGCATCATTCAATTTTTCACTAAAATATGCAATAGGCTTACCTTCTTGGCTTAATACAGCCCCAATAGCGCTACCACTAGCATCACAATCCACCTGGAATACTTTTCTAAAATTTGGAAGTGCCAACACAGGCTGTTCTGTCACCTTCTTCTTCAGCAATTCAAAACTTCTCGCAGCTGCTGCAGTCCATTTGAACTCTTTTCTATCTCCTCTTATTGTATCAGTTAGAGGTGCACATATGCCGCTGAAATTCTTAATAAACTTCCTGTAAAAACTAACCAAACCATGAAATGATCTTACCTCAGTAGCAGACCTTGGAGTAGGCCATTCTAAGATGGCTTTTACCTTCTCTGGATCCATTTTTAGACCTTCAAGTGATATAACAAATCCCAAATAGACTAACTCCCTTTTTGCAAAGACACACTTCTTTAGATTAATTAACAGTTTCTCTTCCCTTAGCCTTTCAAGGACACTACGAATATGCAGTAAATGTTCTTCCAAAGTCTTGCTGAAAATTAAAATATCATCCAAATAGACAATAACAAATTTTCCCAGGAACTTCTTAAGTACCTCATTCATGAGCCGCATGAAGGTGCTTGGGGCGTTCGTCAATCCAAAGGGCATGACTAACCACTCATAAAGACCCTCCTTGGTCTTGAAGGCTATTTTCCACTCATCTCCTTCTCGCATCCGTATCTAATGATAGCCACTCTTCAGATCTATCTTTGTGAAGTACTCAGCTCCACTCAAGCAGTCCATAAGATCATCCATCCTTGGAAAAGGAAATCGGTACTTGATGGTTATCCTATTTATTTCTCGAGAATCTATACACATCCTCCACTCTCCATCCTTTTTTGGTGTGAGTACTGCAGGTACTGCACATGGACTCAGGCTCTCTCGAATCAAGCCCTTCCTCAACAGCTCCTGAACCTGTCTATTTAGCTCCTCTGTTTTAGTAGGAGTCATCCTGTAAGCAGCCTTGTTAGGCAAACTAGCTCTTGGAATCAGATCTATCTGATGACTGATTTGCCTTACTGGTGGCAATCCATCTGGAACGTTATCAGAGATAATATCTCCAAATTCCCCTAGTAAATCTGAAACTTCAAATGGTATTTCACTACTACCTTCTTTATCTTTCCTAGGAATCAAAGCATAGCACATACGCTGATGTTTCATGCCATCTAAAAACTTCCTTCCATCAACAAGAAAAATCCTAGCACTGTTACATACCTTTTCACCTTCCTTTTTCATGGGCTTCAATTTGTGGCGAACTCCATCCTTTGTCAGAGAGTATGTGTTTGCATGCCCATCATGTATTGCATGTCTATCAAACTGCCATGGTCTACCCAACAATAGATGGAAAACATCCATCGAAATAACATCACAGAGAACTTCATCATGGTAACTCCCAATTTTGAATTTTACTAAAAATTTTTCACTTACCAGGACCTTATGATCATCTTTTACCCAAGAAATCCGATAGGGTTGGGGATGTTTCTCCCTCTTGAGCTTCAGCTTAGAGACCATCTCTTCGGATACCAAGTTATCAGTGCTACCACCATCAATGATCACATCACAACATTTATCCTCACACTTGCATCTAGTACGGAACAAACTCCTCCATTGTCCTGGTTCATTTTCACCACTTAGTAGGACTCTTTCATTTACCAAGGTCTCTCCTCTTTCTGCATCCTCTGAATGTGATGATTGTGCATCCTCATCCACATGAGCAACCCTAGCTTGGCCCTCAGCTCTCCTATCTGTCCTTCCTTGTCGTTGAGGGCATTCAAAGGCACGATGACCTTCTTCATTGCAATGGAAAAAGGTACCATAGAAGCCTCCTCTTCCTTGTGCACGTCCTCTACCTCTTCCTCTTTGATTTCCAAAATCTTGATCACGGGAGTGGTTGAAACCCTCATTCCTCTGGTTCCTGCTAGTACCCTCATCTTCATTTTTCTTTTGAGTTTCATTGCGGCCTCCAGATGATCTACCGCTTCCCCTTCCTCCTTGACTGTGCCCTCTTTGTCTTCCTTCAAACCTTTTACTTAGCTTCTCTTCACCTCGTAGGGCAAACTGGTATGCTTCTTCAACGCTGGTCATTCTTACCAGACTTAATTCCTCCTACATGCTAGGTCGCAACCCACTGATATAACGAGAAACCTTCTCCTTATTTGCCTCTGCATGCCCCACTCTAATCAGGAGTCGGTAAAACTCCTCTGTATATTCTTGGACTGATCTTCCTGCTTGCTTTAACCCATGCATCTTCTTAAACAGATCAAGCTCGTAGTCCACAGGAATGAACTGCTTCTTCAATTTGTCCACCATGCGATCCCATCTTGTGATCTTCTCCTTTCCTCTTCTAAGTCTTTCCAGTTGAACCTCTTGCCACCAAATTTTGGCATGGCCTTTCAGTTTGGCCTTTGCAAACTTAACCCTATCTGGGTCCCTTATATCCTCATATTCAAAGTATTCTTCCAGTTCATTGATCCAATCGATCAACTCATCTAGTTTCAAATTTCTCAAAAATATACCCACTTCAATTGTAGGTCTTTTCTCAAACCTAGTAATGGACCTAAAAATCCTTTCCTCTATAGGATTCAGAGCTTCCCTGTCAACTTCCATTACTTCCTCTTCATTGTCATCCTCAATATTGTCATCTGCGGCAATATTTGCTCCTCTACGAAGCTCCTCTTGCAATGCTTGTACCTGTCTCTGGAGGGCTCTAACCTCCTTAGGATCAATAGCTCTGGCCCTTTTTCCATGCTCTCTTCATGGAGGCATCTTCTAACTCGAACCCACAACCACACAGTCCTAGTGCAAACTGCCTCACAGTCGGCGCTCTGTCTACACACTCAAGAAAACTGGCTCTGATACCACTTGATGGGGACACAACCCAACAACAGAATAGACACAATAGAAAGGGGGAATTATATTAACTGAGAAAATATGATAGTACAAACAGTGTAGAGAAAATAAACTTCAAAACATGCCCTACGGGCTTACAATAGCATAACTCTGGAGAATATTTCTCCTTTTAGCACCTCCTCTCAAGCTCCAATCCGAACTGCCTTTTACAATGCCAAAAATCTCCTTAAATAGACCCCGGAGGGTTAAGGACTAGGAGTACATTCTAGAAAGTGATAGTAGGCATCCACTGGCAAAATAGAAGGTTCCAGAAGCTGTGTTAGAAGTCGGTGCAAATCTAGAAGAATCCAGAAATGGTAGCCAAACTTTCGGGAGGCATAACTATTGAACCGTAGCTCCGATTGACGAACCGTTTACATTTTCAGAAAGCTCTCGAAGTGCTCTATAGCCCTATGGACCAGCTTCACTCGTCCCCCATTTTTTGACCCTTTTCGAGGTCATTTAATGTGCCAAACTTTACTTTGAAGCATTCTTAGGAGGTCTCCAAAACTCGAAAAATTGCAATAACTTTCAAACTATGGGGCCTTTTGACCTGATTCTTTTTTTGGAATGCTCTAAATCTCAATTACATTCATCTGGCCAAGTTGCACCTTCTAGGTCACCAAAATCATGGTCAAATTGCATGCTCCTATTTTTTTGAGATTTTCAAATGCACTGATAGTTGAACTATGAGAGTTGGAACCTTTATTTGAGCCAAATGGGTATCCAAAAATGTAAAGACATAAAATAGAAACTAAGTCTAAGTACATTTTTTTGGGTGACACAGGATTGCCCTTATACCTCTGGATGCTCCTGCATCAATATGTGGTGAAGATAGCTACAACCACATAGAAGAATATTTATAAATTTCATCAATTGATTGATTTTTTTGTTCATATTAGTGAAAAATATGATAAAGATGACAAGGAAGATGATGAAAATGATGAAGAAGAAGATGTGGAAACAAAAGATGTAAATATAGATGATGAGAAAAAAGGTACAAGAAGCTACAGAGGAAAGTCTCCCTAAGATTCAAAGTATTGAGGAAATTGACATAGAAAAGATTATAGCAGTAGTGATGGCCTCATGGCCTCATTTCTAGAAAAGGTTGAGTGAAATTTTTAGTCAGGGGTAGACCTAGAGCTTTAGCTATAGAGGTAGACATCACATTATAAGAAGCCCCTGCACCTATGGTACAATTACTCAACCTATTTCTATTGATGAACAAGGAAATGTAAAATGGATTAGGTTTTTGATCTAGAGCGGTGGCTAAGACAACATAATATTCTTCTTGAAATCACTGAGGTAGTGCAAGGTCTTCATTAGCCAAAGGTTTTCCACTAGTACTAGCTTTGTTTTTATTATCAATGTTAGCATTAATACTAACATGTCCTCCATATTAATTATTTTAGTGCTCAATTAACCTTTGTAATTGATAAGAATTAGACTTCAGGTAATGTAGTTGAGATACCTAAATTCTCACTTCTTCGCAATATTGTATTATATCACATAAATTAGGTGACTTACCTTTGTGCTCTTTTTGTGAAGTTGATGGTATCATTCCACTGTCTTTATATATTTTGTTTGATGGTGCATGGTATTTGGCATTAACTAAATTGGAGGTTTTATTATTATGCTTCTAACCCCTAGTCATGACTATCAACTAATGTCCATCAAAAGTTGTAAAATAGTCCCCTCTAGTTTCTAATTCTAATTCATACTCCAAATAAAAGTTCTTGGAGTCACCACAAGGTACATGAACCTTCACTTTTTGGGTATTCCACTATTTTTTCTTCATTCTCCACCATCCATTTATACCTAATCATGTCAGTACCAATATTCTCATCATGATTTTCCCTTAAGTGGAAAGAACAAAAGTTTTGTCTCTTGGGAGCAACCTTAATTGCTAACCTTTGTTGAATATTTGGTATTTGAAAAGTCTTACCTCCATTTTGATGTGTAGAACCTTCTTGATATGGTTGGTGAAAAGAATGCATTGGTCTATTGATTTGTTTCTTCAATGAAATAGCCTCATTAAACAACATTTGGAGCATGACATCTATATTTCTTGAAGTTCTAGATGCATTACCTATTGTTCTAGATTGAAATTCTCATTTTTACTTATCAGAGACCATCATGTTAACTTCCATTACCGCCACTAGTGTATGGGGAGCTTGTAAATTTGCTACGTTTTCTCTTCTAATTTGATATCCTAGATCAAGAGACATAAAGCTAATATACAAGGTCTTCTTATTTTCCTCTGTTGGTGCACTTGCAGTAGGTATTCTCTTGATGAGTTTTTTAAACTTTGAATTAAAATCTCTCATAGAAATGGATGGTTCATTTTTTATTCGTGCCAATTCTAGAGACAACACTTCTACATATTCTATACTTTTATAGCATTCTTCAAACCTATTCTCCATATGATGTCAATCTATGATACATCCTGTAGGGAAATCTTGGAACCAATCAATGACATTATCTATAAGAGTATCTAGAAACATTCTAATTGCCACATCTTCATGTTGAGGATACACTACACCACAAGCTTTATGAAAAGAAATTAGGTATTGTTTTGCAATGATGGTGCCATCACCATTGAATCTTGGGAAATTTTTCCTTGATGCTCTTGGTATATCACTGTTAGATGCAAGGGAAAGAGGACCAATTGCATTTCCCTAAGGGATTTCCATAGCTATTGGTACAATGATATGATTAGTTTGGAAAGTGACTAAAATAGAGAGTGTTGTTCCAATCAACAACAAAGCATCTTGTTGAAATCTAATTGAAAATATCATTTTTTGAGAAAGGGAGAGATTGTTGATGAAGAAATTTTTCAATCATTGTTTTGTCACTGATATCAAACATGTTATTTTCTAGAGAGACAATTTCTTATAAGATCCGAGTACTATCACTTAGTTGATTGCTAAAGAGGATTTAATCAATAAGATATACCAAAAGAACCTATGGGAAAGGTTGAGTTATGATTAAGTAATGAAGTATAAGGATCGGTTAAGACAGTGGTAAAATAAAGTATTAATAATCTATCATAGGTTGGCTACACTAAGAAACTTTAGAAGAACAAGTTATAACAAAAAATATCTACAAATCTTGAATAAATTCAATAGTGGGTGTCGAGAAAAGTTAGTACATATCAAGTAGAAAATCAGTTGGTTCCAAGCAAAAGAAAATTCTAGTGTCTGTCAAGTAACATAGTTGGTGCTGAGTAAAATACAATAGGTATCAAGCATTAGTAAAATGTAGTTGATGCCGAGTGAAAATGTAATAGGTGTCGAGTAACATAGTATGTGCCAAGTGTTAGAAGATTGATAGTGTCGAGTTGTTGCATTATTTGAAAAGTCAAAGATTTGCCAAATCTAAGCTGACAAGCTTGTTGTCTTGAATTTTGTGAACTAGGTGGAAGATAAGGATGACAAGCTAGTGGTACAAAAATTTTGTTAATCATTTTTAGGTGATTGCAAGTGGATTCTACATGAAGTTTCTAGAAGAAACAAGATAAGGGTTAGATACATTGTATCTTACGTAATCCATTCAAACCCTAATTTAGACGAGAGAAATTAGAGTGGAAAAAGCATTTTAAATTCCTACTTAAGGAATTATTGGTCATGAAGTAAAGGGTGTGTTGGAGTGTGAAGAAGAGTGAAAAATTGAGAAGGTCAAGAGGACAAAAGAAAGAATAGAGTATAGAGACTTTTCTTTATCAAGTGACCATAGAGGTGATTGAATTGGCACAACAAGCAAGGAGACTCATGGAGATAGAAGCTTAAGGAGTGAACAAGTTGTCAGAGCTATAGAGACTAAAAGCCAAGCAAAATTGTGAACTGAATTGAGATCAAAAATTTCCAAGTTATGTTGTAAGTTTAATTAGATCAAAAACCCTTATTGTTACTCTTTAACAATTGTATTAGTTAGAGAAAAATCTTTTTGATTAAGGTTTGTTTAAAAGCCATTAGAAAATCCTTCAACAAGGTGGCATTCCATGTGAATGACCTAAAGTCCTTTAACCAAGCTCACTTCTAATAGGGTGATTGAAATCCTTTAACAAGGTCACACTTAATAGTGTGTGTTGTAACCTTTATTAGGGTTGGCCTTTCACAGGGCATCACTTTAGAAGAGTGAGAAAGAGGTACTATCTTATTGGTGGTTTTTCCCAAATTGTGTTTCCACATAAATCACTATGTTATTTGTGTTGATTTTTCATGTCTTAGTGTTGCATGTTTATTTATAAGTAACTTTCAAGTTTGAGTAGTTAGCTTGGATGCATGAATAGATTAATGGGTTCACTATGCTAAGTGAAAAAGTTTTAGTGGGACATTTGGACCTTGAATAACCGATTCACCCCCTTCCCCCCCCCCCCCTCCGCCCCCCATTTCTCTTAGTTATTTTAAAAGGATTTCTAACAATTGGTTTTAGAGCCATCTTCTGATTTAGTCTGAAGGTACATGAAGCATAAAGATCAAGATGTCTAAGATAGAAGTTCCCAAGCTCAATAGAGACAACTTTGGTACATGGAAAAGTCTAATGAAGTCATACCTTAGAGGAATAGGTGATCATGCACAAACCTCAATCATAGTAGAACATGTTGATCTAGTTGGTGTGCCTACTACTAAAGATATGAAGAAAAAGAAGGAGTGCAACCAAGCAATGTTGGAAATTAACTTTGCCCTTACCTATGTAGAATTTGATGACATCAAGGGATGTGACACTACATTTAAGATGTGGGATACACTATCAACTATTTATGAGGAGATAAAAATGTCCAAAGAGAAAAGCCAAAGAGTCTCATAGGTAAATTCAATGATATGAGAATGGAAGAAGGTGAGAATGTTTCTCAATATGTTTCTAGAATAAAAGAGGTTGTAAGTGCAATAAGAAGTGTTGCTGGTCATTTAGATGATGAAACTATTCTTGGAAAACTCTTAAGAATACTACTTCCTATATATGCTATTAGAGTCTGAACTATCCAAGAATTGAGATGTATACGAGTGAACAAACTAACTATTGAAAGTTTAGTAGGAAGACTCACTGCATTTGAATTATCCAATTTTGACAACTAAAAAATTGAGAGTCTTGAATTTTCTTTCAAGGCCAAGATTCTACTAAAAGATTCTAATGAGAAGAAATAGAGGAAGAAGAGAAATATAAAACATGTGACTAGTGATAGTGACACTAAAGAAGAAGATGTTAATCAACAAGAAGCATTGCTAGTGAGAAGATTCCATAGAGGAAAGGGAAAATTTAAAGGTAACCTACCTATCATTTGTTTTAATTGTAATGAAGTTGGACATATTGTTGCTAGGTGTCTAGAAAAGAGAAATTACAAAGGAAATGACCAATACAAAAGGCAGAAGAAATGATGACAGTAGAGAATACAAGAAAAAAGGCAAAAAATGCTACATTGTAGAAGAAGACATGATTAAGATGAAAATGATGATGAGGTGGTCTATGTTGCTATGAAGGATGAGTCTGATGAAGATGAGGCAAAAACATTGGTAACCTGTGTGAACAAGAATGACAAAAGGATCATAGATAGTGGATGCTCACATCACATGACAGGAGACAAAAGTAAGTTTGTCACCTTAACCCTATATGATGAAAATAGTGTTAGATTTGGAAATGATGCCCCATGTCTAATAAAATGAGAAGGTTCCATTAAGCTTACTAAGAATATTTCATGTGATAATTCATACTATGTTGAAGGATTAAATTAAAAAAATTTGAGTGTGTCACAGCTAAGCAATGTAGGATGCAAAGTAGAGTTTGGAAACAAAATTGCCAAGATCTATGACACCAATGGAACTCTGATAGGAAAAGGAGATCAAACTAGAAGTAACCTATTTTACCAAGATATGGAGGATTCTACCTATCTTATTCTAAGATTTGATGATGTGTGGCTATGGCATAGAAGGCTATGTCATGTGAACTTTGATAATCTTATTAGCATCAACAATATGAAGAAAGTTAGAGGTTCTCCTAAACTAAAAAAGCACAAGATGACCAAGTCAAGTTTCAAAAGTAAAACCTATACTTCCAAATAAGTAATAGAAATTGTTCATACTGACTTGTGTGGACCTATAGAAGTAAAAAGTTACAATGGAGACAAATATATAATGTTGTTTGTTGATGACTACTCTAGGATGATGACTATTATGTTTTTAAAGAAAAAGTCTAATGCTTTTCAAATGTTTAAGTGGTATTTGGATAGGGTTGAGAAATAAATAGGAAAGAATCTAAAGTGTCTAAGAATAGATAGAGGAGAAGAGTTCACATCAAGAGAATTTGAGATATTTTTTAATGACAAAGGAATCAAGAGACAAACTTCTGCACCAAGAACCCCTCCGCAAAATGACATTGCCGACAGAAGAAATAGATTAGTGATGGAATATGCTAAGACAATAATGATGGAGAAGAATGTTGCTCTAAAGTACTGGAGATAATCTATAAGTATAGCTATCTACACCCTAGATAGAGTATAGATCAAGAAAGGTACAAATGCAACACCTTTTGAATTATGGCATGGTCACTCAGCCAATGTGAAACATTTCAAAGTATTTGGTAGAAAATGCTATATTCTTAAGGATACTTGAAATGGTAAATTTGATGCAAAAAGTGATGAAGGCATATTCTTTGGTTATTCCACAAGAAGTACAACATCTAAGTGTTTGAGCACTAACACTAACAAAATTGTGGAAAGTCCAAATATAAATTTTGATAAATACATAGAAGTTCATGATGATGAACCCATCAAAAGACCAAAGGAATACAAATCATGTCTATATTTCTATGAGGGAATGCCTACTGAAGAAGAAGTTTCCAATCAAATTGGGAATCAACAAGTTTCAGCAACTTTTGAGTCACAGCTAGTGAATCTCAAGCTACATTCAGATGTCGAGTTGTAGAATGAAGAAAATGCACATTTTGATTATGAAATTAGCACACGACATAGATGCTAAGTTACCTAAAATAAATACACATAGTGACTCTAAAGCTAAAAGAGAAAACATGGAAACAAGATTAGAACCAAGACTATCCATGTATGATAGAAGACATCACCCTATTGAATAGATCATTGGAAATAAGGATGTTAGACCAATGAAAAGGAATAGACTAAAGAGTGAAGCATGCTTGTTGAGTCAGATAGAACCCAAAATAGTGAGAGATCACTAAAAGATGTTGATTGGTACAAGGTCATGGAAGAGGAGATTAAATAGATAGAGAAAAACAAAACTTGGAGCTTAATTCCAAGACCAACTAATAAAAATGTGATTGGGACCAAGTGGGTATTCAGGAATAAGTTAGATGAAAATGGTGAGATCATAAGGAACAAAGAAAGGCTGATTTGCAAAGGATATGCACAAGAAGAAGGAATAGATTATGGGGAAACATTTTCCTCTATTGCAAAAATGGAAGGAGTAAGAGCATTACTTGCATATGTTGCCTACAAAGGATACAAAGTCTACCTAAAGGATTTTAGGTCTATATTTCTAAATGGTATATTGGAAGAGGAATTCTACATATAACAACTAGAAGGATTTTTAGATGACAAAAACAAGGATATGGTATGTAAATTGCATAAATTAATCTATGGACTGAAAAAAGTGCAAAGAGCATGGTATGAGAGGCTTCAAAAATATCTTGTGAAGATTGGATTTGAGAGAGCTAATGATAACAACAATCTATACATAAAAAATAAGGTGAACACATATTGCTATCTAAAATCTTTGTTGATGACATAATATTTGGAGAAAAAGATGCTCTATCCAAGGATTTTTCCAATCAGATGAAGCATGAGTTTGAGATGTCAATGTTTGGTGAAATAAAGTTCTTTGTTGGTCTACAAGTCTATCAACTAAACCATGGCATATTTTCTACCCAATCAAAGTACATCAAGGAGATACTAAAAACTTTTGGATTGGAAGACTCAAAATTTGTGAGTACACTTATGATAACATGACATAAGTAATCAAAGAATTATGAATCTATTGAAGTGAATCAGACACTATATAGGTCAATGATTGGCAAGTTAGAATATGTTGTACATAGCAGACCTAATATTGCATTGTCTATTGGAATAGTTGCAAGATTTTTTGCAAATCCAAGAGAAAATCATCTTATGACAATGAAAAGAATAATGAGGTATTTAAAAGGAATAGAGGACTCTGGCTTATATTATTAAAAGACAGAAAAAATTGATTTAAGAGCCTACACTGATGCAAATTAGGGAGGTAATATCGATGACAAAAAAACATGAATGGAGGAGCACTCTTTTTAGGTAGGAGATTAGTTACCTAGACCAGTAAAAAATAAAAATTTGTACCTCACAATCCATAGTTGAAGCCAAATATATTGCTGCTACCATCAACTGTACCAGTATTGTGTGGATCAAGCATCTACTAAAAGGTATGAAGGAAGAGATAACTGAACCTTTAATACTTTATTGTAATAGCACAAGTTCCATCAACATATCAAAGAATCCAATGATGCATGTAAAAAAAAAGCACATTGCAATTAAGTATAATTATGTGAGAGAGCTAGTGGAAGACAAAGAGGTGAAGATGGAATATCTTAATTCAAAGGAACTAATTGCAGACATCTTCACAAAATCATTACCTAAAGATGCATTTGAATATCTTAGAGGTAAGTTAGGGGTGATACCCCTATCCAAATCTATTTAAGCAACAATAGAACTTCCTTGCATCAAATAAGGTGATTGCTGAAAATTACAAACTAATGCGGAGGATCTTACTTTAGGGTTTTGTCTAAAGTAATCAAAAGTGCTGCTGAAATTCCAAATTAGTCACAAGAATGGTGATAGAGGGAGAAATTGGAGCTCCTATAAATTCTATATCTTCATGACAAGATTCTGAAATAATATGTCTTTGGCATTGTTGTCAAAGAGGGAGAAATAACAAAAACTGATCAAATATGCAAGATCAAGATCAAAAGAAGAGAGGGAGGAATATCAGTCAAGAATCGATTAAGAAAGAGAAGGAGAAATAGCAGCTAAGAGATTGAAAGAGCACAAAAAAAAATTAATCTAGATGGCAAGAGTAAAGAGGAAGTAGAACAAAAAGTAGTGTATCAGTAAAAGAGATAATTACCCTAATACTTTGAAAGAGGGAGCTATTAAAAATTTAGAGGGAATCATAAGAAATTGGAAGATGCTAATAGAAGAAACAATTTTGTATACAAGATTTCTTTTTGGCATTTTCCTTAATATTTTGACCTAGTTAATATTTAGGTAACTTGGTTGATTAGTTTGGTTTGTCGTCAATGCCAACGAGGGAGATTATTGAAATTTAATTGAAAAGATCATTGTTGAGAAAGAGAGAGATTATTGGTGAAGAATGTTTTCATTGTTTTTTCACTAATGTCAAACCTGCTACTTCCTGGAGAGATAATTTCTTATAACATCCAAGTACTATCACTTAGTTGATGTCATGCCCAAAATTTATGAGACAAATCACAACAACAATTTTGTTTTTTCTCTTTTAATAATTAATTAATTAATTAACCTACTAAGTCAATACATGCTACACTGGACAGGTTAAGGAAAGATGACTCAGGAATAAAGTGAGTTCTTGAATACATATCATTAAGATGCAGGGTTGAGTTTACCGCATATTGTATGAGTTTGAACCCCTAGATCCCAACGCTAAGGAACACTTAGTTCTTGTGAATGAGTCAGTAGATTGATCATTAAGTTCAAGTTACAAGGGTACAACATCAAGGTCAATTTTTTTTTTTTTCCAAAGGGTTTCCAAGTTCTAAAGTTGACTATGGAGCTATCCTAATTACACTGCTCTGGGTCAATCTTGGGGAGAGTCCAATTCTACCTATAAGGGTCATTATATCATAACATACTAACACTTAATCTGAATATTATCATGACTTATTTTGAACTAATTATAATTTTAAAACATTTACCAACATCTAACTCATCTTTTATTATAACCTAACTCATCTTATTACATTACCTAGCCATTTCAAGTTATAATATCTCCCAATCCAATAACCACCATTCTAGGTTTAAAATGTAATTATCCCAATACTTTAACTGCCATATAATTTAAATTCCAATGAAAGAACTAATACATAAAATTTCCACCTGATTCATTATAAAAATGATTCCCTTGATAAGATATAACATATCCAGTCATGCTCTACTATAGAGTGAACATTTTCAAACATGTTATAACAACTTACACTTTCCATTATGAAGACACAACATTCTTCATAAATTAAGACACTATTCACTAACACTAAATTCTATTATGAATTTTATAAAATAGTAGTTTTTTTACCTTAATTTTTGAATCCATTCAAAACTAATTTTTGTTTGAACAATGTATATCTATATATAATTCTTATCTCTAATTTCCTACCTTCTTTAATAACCACTAATCAAGTTAATTTAACTAGATTAATTGCTTACTAATGAATACCTCAACATCCAACACATCTATCTTACTAGCTAACTAGAATGTCAATACCAAGTATTAAAACTAACTAACTTTAAACTCTAACAAAAGACTATAACTAACTATTGAACACATTATCTACTAACAAATCTAACTACATTTCCATGCTATTACATTACTATTTTAATTACTATAATTACTATACTATTACATTTACTTTTTAAATTACTACATCTAATTATTAACCATAAGCTTACTCGTTTCTTTCTAGTTTATTCTAATGACTAACTCTCAACATTATTAAAAAAAACTCATTTAATTTCCTTACATTCTTTATACATAAAATATCTAATAAATATATTTTTTTCTTAAATTACCTACTACTATATTTCCTACCCACCACCCTTGCACTAACCACTGAAGAAAATATCACAAAGTAAATTAGCCTAACATCTTATTACAACCCCCATGGCAAACTGCACATGTGAATTTCCCTAGCAATCTTAGGGTCACGTGTTCCCACAAACTCCCTACAAGGAATGTGACATTACCCAACCTCTCCATCTATCTCAACTTGCCAACTATCCCCCTTAGACTCTCCCTTTCTTCAATGCAAATCTTCTTGAACTTCTTAAATGAAACTAAATGATATGACAAGGATAATGGACAATGTATAGTTGTTTAACCCTCTGATCTAGCACAAATTTCTATCTTCATACTAGTACACCATTTTCCAAGGCACTTAGGGATATAAGGAAGTGCACTCCCCCATGTCCAAGGTGGAGGCACCTATGATGGGCCTCACCTAACAACACCTTCCTTAATCTACTATTCTTAACCAAGATAATATGGCCTTCATGAAATTCAAATTATACCTTCATCCCTACTTGCAAAACTTCCCAAAATCTTATTTCCTCATTCCTATCCATGAGTTGGTGGGAAGGATAAAATAAAAACATTTCACATTGGTTCACAAGTTATGGTAAATGCCTAGGGATGAGTTTGCTATTAGGGAAAGTCATAATCATAGTTTTTTTATGTCCAATGTGGGGCTAGAGTCATTACACCTAGTGGCCCACCCTTTCTTTTCTTCATCAGAGAAAACTTTATGCATGGGAGGATGACACCTAGGTAGGTAATACTCAACTAAGATTTTTTCTTTCTTTCTTTCTTTCTTATTATTCTATTTGGGTGTTAGTGGGAGAGTACCTAGGAGGAAGATGCCTAGGTCCTTATATCCTAGACTGACTCATGACTACTCATAGACATAAAGTCCTTTATTAATATTTTTTTTTTCTACATAATGTCACAGGTTTTCTTTTGTTGTTAGAGACTCTCCTAGATATTGATTTAGGTTGAACTAGGTTACTTTGTTTTAGCCCCTTTATAATACAAGGTATTCATTTATTCTTATTTTTTGTTCAGGGTTCTAGGAATATTCCTTTTGAATAAAATATTAGACTGTAATGAGAATGAATTTTTTTTGTCATTCCTTATACATTTTCCAGAGGAGTAAATAGACATCTATAGCAAGCTTTTCTCTAACAATTTTTTTTTCTCTTGACTTCCCCTTAGTATTTTAGTGAACATGAAGGATGATAGGGTGGGGTGATCTACTAGGATGCTATTTGAACTTGTATTCCAAGGAAATATTAATTATGCATATACAAAGAATTATTCAACATAACAATTTTCTCTATCTTGTTAAGTACATATAAATTGCAAAACAATGCTATGGCATGGATTCACCAACTATACACATTATCTTCCACAATACATTTATGGTATATATCTTCCAATTATATTAAATCAAGTAGAACTATTTCATACATGGTTTCTTCCTAAATTATCAACTTCTACAACTAATATTTTCTTTCAAGTGCACATATATAATACTTCACAATAATTTCCTTCTACATGTCAGTCATGAAATCCATATCTATAGATACATCAAGGAGAAGAATCACAACAATCTTACTTCATAACACATGAAAATTAACATATAATATATTCATTACAAGTAAAAATATAAGAGTGCAATCATCCAAACCTTCCTTCCATAACTTTCAAATGATAATAATGAAACCAATTGCATTCTACAACTCATTCTAATGCTTTCATGATGTATAAAACTTCAAAATGATCTTTTCTTTACAAGGAGAAAATTATGTACACATTCTCAAATTCTTCATTCTACATATTGAGACAACACAAGAGACTTTCAAAATCATGAAAATTGAGGAAACATGAACATTGAGCTTTCTTTACACACTTGGACCTTTTCCACTTTGACAAGGGTGAAACCCTAATACTTCAAGCAATCCATCTTTACAAAAAAATTCACATAACACACACAATTAGGAACCATGGAGGCTCACCTCCCAACCTAGGCTTTTATGAAGCCACCCAGTGAGTAGCGGAAACAAGATCCAAACCGGGTTTCATTCCAATCTTACAAATACAAGAACATTAAATTTGCAACATTCAACAATCCCTTCCCAAGGTATTTCACAAAGGTTCACCATTGGAAACTTGAACATAGGGTGAAGGTGTGCTCATAAGGAGGTTTTCCATATCATATCATATCTACCATAAACAACTTTCATGCCCTTTTGGGGCATCATTATTCAGCAATATCATGCCCTTTTAGGGCTTCACAATCAACAAAATATCATGCCCTTTCGAGGCTTCATAAAAATCCTCCACCACACACACTACCAAAAAATTTAGCTTCCTTCAAACCCATACTCCATTCACTTCATTTCTTCACCATTTTCCCCTTATAACCCCTCAGGCAGAATATGAATGAAAATGACATACAATGGAGACCATACTTGAAGGTCCTCAATTATGCAAGCACAACTTATGCCCGTTCACCTTGGACTTCTCTTCCCTTCCCACAAGGGTGAGTGAAGCCCTCACACCCATGATCACATTCACATTCCAATCCAACAAGAAACAAAGCCAAGAAGAAGAATTGAGAAATCTACAAGAACACCACACGTTCACACAATGTCACAACACAATATCAATAACCATGATGCAAAAACAACACAACACTTTCATGAAATGCTAAGGTCCAGATCACAAGATTTACAAGAAATGCATACTCTATTGATAAATCTTCACACTTGCAAATTTTCTTAACCATGCTAAAATAAAGAAATTAAAAAGAAGCAAGTTTTGAGACACCAACCTTTGTCCAAGCTAGGGTAAGGGTAGTTGTAGTAGAGCTCCTTTAATCTCCCTCCAAAACTTAACTATCTCTAAAATTAGAGAGTGGGTGGACACCCCTCTAGTTTTTCCAAGACCCTCTAATAACGCCTTCCCACTAACTTATTTTAGCAAAAATACTAAGTCACTTCCTCTTAAAAAATTTTCTCCTCTAACCTTTCTATTTTTCACTTAGTGGGAGCATGGGAAAGACACATATGACAACTCCAAATTCGAATTGATGGAAGAATGGATGGGTAAAGGGGCTTGCTAGGTTGTCTAGGCACTCACATGATTAAAATTAGGTTCCTAACTTGATATACTACCATATCGCTAACTTATTTTAACATAAATGACACCTTGGGACCACCTAATGACCCCTCAAAACCCTAGTCAAGTCCAAATTCGAATTTCTTATGATAGAGACCCATCCTTCCCTTGTCAAGTGGGTTTAATTACTTATTAATAGGGTATTTAGTTTTAGGGTAAATCTCCATCATGTTCCAACCCAAAATGACATGTCAATCACACATAAAATTCACAAGTGTCAAGTGACACATAAAAACACATTCACCTTACCATCATACTCCTAATGCATCTAAATTATGATTAAACATTTCCTCATGAAAAATAATTTACATTATGAACAAAATATTTTCACAATGAGGCTTTTGAATCTTCCAAAGATTCACCTTGGTTAAACTGTGTTCACATAGGTTTGGAACTTGTTTGCCCCCAAAATATCCATGGTTCCACTTCCTACACATTAAACTCGAGCATCAGCAGTCCACTCAAATATTATAGAAATACATACAAATAAGTGTAGAATGATTCATTATCACATAATTCACATTAACATATACAAATAATTTTCATCTAATCATTTTAACAATATATTCAAAACATTGTAATATCACATGTGAATATCAACATTTACCTTTCTAAACATAATGAAATTATCGTTCTAAACTCTATCACCATACTTATAATCATGAACACTGAAGTCATGTCTACTAAATCATTAAAACATACAAAATGGATCTTAGTATAAATATGTGCTAAGTGAAAATCACTAATATGCAAACTTGTCAACAAGTATCCTTTCAATCAAGTTTAACATAGTGACATTCCTAGCAATATCCCTTTATCACATTACGAGGGGTTTGTGCGTGAGTTTTCTAGGGTTAATAACTCAGACTATTAGATTGCTCCATAATTATGTCATACCAATTTCCAAATGTAACCATATTTCTTGTTGTCATTATAACCAACATTCATTTTTTTTCTTACTAAAGTGAATGCTAATTTATCTTTCCTAATTGTTTGGTGGATCACACCTAGAATCTTGTGACCAAATTCTTCGCTAGAAAATATTGAGTCTCAATTTCATGTGGTCTTATCTATTCAACCTTGATGCTATTGAATGAGTATTATAGTTATACTAACCAAGATCCTCTTTAGTCTCTAATTGGTAACAAAAATTTTAATTCTAACTTAATTAACTCCTAATCATATTTATTTCATCAAGATCCATATTAGGGTGCTAGCGTGGGCCTTACAGTTGATTAATGAATAGGATTTAATTAATAAGATGTAACAAAAGAACCTAAGGGAAAGGTTGATTTATGATTAAGTAATGAAGTATAAGAAATAGTTAAGACAATGGAAAAATAATGTATTGATAATCTATTAGAGGTTGGCTACACTTAGAAACTTTAGAAGAACAAGTTATAACAAAAAATATCTACAAAGCTTAACTAAATTCAATAGTGGGTGCCAAGAAAAGTTAGTACATGCTGAGCAAAAAATTAGTTGCTTTCGAGCAAAAGAAAATTCTAGTGTGTGTTGAGCAAC
The DNA here is from genome assembly GCA_028749045.1 of Cupressus sempervirens. Classification (NCBI taxonomy): domain Eukaryota; kingdom Viridiplantae; phylum Streptophyta; class Pinopsida; order Cupressales; family Cupressaceae; genus Cupressus; species Cupressus sempervirens. Next base: position 1,012,736,967 of record CM053787.1, on the reverse strand, counting down.
ATAGTTGGTGTTGAGCATAATACAATATGTTTCAAGCATTAGTAAAATGTAGTTGATGCCGAGTGAAAATGTAATAGGTGCCAAATAACATAGTATGTATCGAGCATTAAAAGATTAATAGTGACAAGTTGTTGCAGTATTTAAAAAGTCAAAGATTTTCCAAATTTGAACTAACAAGTTTGTTATCTTGAATTTTGTGAACTAGGTGGAAGATAAGGATGATGAGCTGGTGGTACAGAATTTGAGGTTAACTATTTGTAGGCAATTGCAAGTGGATTCTACATGAAATTTTTAGAAGAAACAAGATAAGGGTAAGATACATTGTATCTTAACTAATCCATTCAAACCCTAATTTAGATGAGGGAAATTAGAGTAGGAAAAACATTCCAAATTTCTACTTAAGGAATTACTTGACATGAAACAAAGAGTGTGCTAGAGTGTGAAGAAGAGTAAACAATTGAGAAGGTGAAGAGGACCAAAGAAAGAACAGAGTACAGAGGCTCTTCTTCATCAAGTGACCATAGAAGTGACTACATTGGCACAACAAGCAAGGAGACTCACGGAGATAGACACTTGAGAAGTGAACAAGCTATAAGAGCTGTAGAGATAAAAGCCGAGAAAAATTGTGAACTGAATTGAGATCTGGAATTTGCAAGCTATGTTGTTAGTTGTATCAAATCAAAAGCACTTATTGTTACTCTCTAACAATTGCATCAGTCAGGGAAAAATCCTTTGGACTAAGGTTGGTTTAAAAACCACTCGAAAATCCTTTAATAGGGTGGCATTCCATGTGAATGACCTAAAGTCCTTTAACTAGGCTCACTTCTAATAGGGTGATTGAAATCCTTTAACTAGATCACACTTAAAAGTGTGTGTTATAACCTTTAACAGGGTTATCCTTTCATATTTGTGTTGATTTTTTATGTCTTATTGTTGCATGTTGATTTATTAGTAACTTGAAATTTTGAGTAGTTAGGTTGGATGCATGAGTAGATTAAAGGGTTTGCTATGCTAAATGAAAAATTTTTAGTGGGACATCTAGACCTTGAATAATTTATTCACCCCACTAGTTATTCTAAAAGGATTTATAACAAATCTAAAGTAGGAGTAATAGAAGTTCTAGAAGTAAGTGAGGTTTATGGAGCTTCTCAACCATATATTCCCTTGCAAGTGCTCTTCCCTTTTTGAAAATATCTTATAGAATAAGAAATTTTTCTTTCTTGAGTTCTTCATATATTGGGTTAATCCTTCCTCTTTCCTTGGCACTCTTGGTATACTTGGGATCTAGGATGAATCAACTATTTAGAAAATGGTGCTTTGAGTTTACTTTAACCCATGTGATCTAGGAAACTTTTCTAGTCTTTAAACTTTGAATTAGCTTTTCTTTTATAGGAGGTTGAGGCTATAAACTAGTATTAGGATCTTATGGAAAACACGTCATCTCCAAAAAACCTATCTTGTAACTCAATATATATAAATATTTTGAGTTGCACACTAATTATTGTAAGAATTTTCCTACAGGAAAAATTCAACTAGGAACTAAGAACTCAAACACAAGTACAACTGTAGACTATAAAGAGAGAGTATGATTAGAATGACGATATATTCATTCAATTGCTTTCATGAGAGTACACTAGGAGTGCCTATATATAAAGGCCTTTGAGATACATCTAGAATGCCTTGGAATCAACATCATAATCAGTCATACAACTAGACACATGTCCACCAAATATGGGTGATCCTCCATTAAGCATGAAAGTAAGTGCAATGATGAGAGGATAAGACTACAAGGGTGTAACATGCAAATTAGTGTTGTAGACAACATGTGCTAAAGAGGGAGTGTGAATAACTATGTTGTCTACATGAAAACTCAGTGAATGATGCAAACTCTAGAGTTGTAGACACCATGTTCTGAATTAGAGTTGCGTACTTTTGTATTGTCAACATGACAACTCAAAAGGTTCTCAAACTCCTAAGTGTCTTGCAAAATGAAATAATACAATGATGCAAAATAATAAAATAATGCATTAACCTAAGTAAACATAAGTGTAAATAGTGAATACGTATTTACACCAATACCCCCCCTTAAGTGCAACTTAGGAGAATGCCCTTAAGCTTATGGAAACTAGAATGAAATGACAGATGGGTCTCGGCTACTAGGGCATGTTAGGTGCCCATGTACATAATGATATGCAATCTCTCATAAAATAGAGAAAGAGGCAAAACCTCATGGGAAAAACCCTCTTCCAAAAGGAGAGATGAAAAGGGATGCATGGATGGATGGAGTAATCAAGACCCCCCTATTACAACATATATCTAGTATATATAAAAGTGAAGAATGAGAAGAACTAGACCTCATAAGAGGAAAAAGTCTTCCCATGAGAAAGAAGAGGAAGAGAGACAAGGTAGTCCCTCCCCCCAAATGAATAATGCTTATCAATGAAAGCTACTCCAAGGAAGAAGCTGGTACAAGAGTGTAGAATGATGTTCCTCCCCTTTGGAAGAAACAATCTCAAAGGTATAGTCTTGAAGATATATGGTGACCCTGAAACTTGATCAAGTATCCCTATGTTGATGCTGATGTTTGCCTCTTCCAACTATGCTAAAAAGAATGAATGCAGATCTGGCAAGTATGACTGTTGAACCTATTCCATTGAACCATCTTTCTCCTCAACTAACAAATAGTCCTTTGAAAACTATTGTTCATAAGGATCCACAATCACGCCAACCTATAAAGATCAATCATATAGAGAATGGACATGAGGGTTAGAGTGAGCCCTCATAACAACTATAGAAGGATCATCTTCATCAAAGAGAAGATGCAAGTCCTCAAGGCTATCTCTCAAATCTATGGTGTGTGACTATACGAATAAACCTACAATGTCTTCCATATAGTCATCAACTAAAGTCGGAGCTGAAAGACAACATGTACCCTACTTTTTTGGACCTTTCACTATGGCATTGTAGTCATGTGGACTAGATTAATGATGTGACCTCTCGCTGCAACTATTGATAGAAACCCATGTGTTTAAATTTGTTGAAGCACTATTGCTAGTGTCAGTATCAGTTTCCACAGTGTATGATGTGCACAGAGGAGTAGAGGATAAGTTGGGTGAACTTTCCTCAAAGTGTAAATCCTTCTCCACAAAAATATGATGAGTCTCTGGATCCATTTGTCTATAAGCCTTTGCATTGTCTTCATATTTGATGAAAGTACAAGGCCTAGGTGTTGGTACCTTGCAACCCCAGGAATATAGGTTTTCCCATGCTGGACAACTGAAGACTCTAAAGTGACTCACAACTAGTTTTTTGACGCACCATGCCTCAAAAGGAGTTTTACCATCTAAGGCATTATGAGGAGACCTGTTCACTATGTGAGTTGCACTACTAATAGCTTCAACTTCGAGTGTAAATTGAGAGACTTGGATTTTATCATGCAACCATCCATTGTCTTAAGAGTTCTAATCCTCATAGCTACAACATCCATCTTATGCAAATTGAATGTTGGTGGATTCTGAAGATCAATTCCCTCATGCTTGCAAAAGTCCCTAAGTCATCTATCCACATATTTGTTTTCATTTTCCACTCATAGAACCTTGATGGCTTTCCTAGATTTCTGTTCAACATGAGTCTTAAAGGCTTGAAGCTTATCAACCACTTCATTCTTGTGATGAAGGAAGTAGACCCATGTGAATTTTGAAAAGTCAGCAACAAATGTGAGGATGTTGTGGACTTAGATAACTAAAGTCACTACAAAAGGACCTACTAAAACCATGTGAACCAACTAGAGAACAACTTGAGGTCATTAAAACTTTCCTTTATCATAATTCTCTTGGAGATGGATATCCACTAAACATGATGAACACTCACCCTTAGAAAAGTTGATGTTAGGTAGACCTTTGACCATGTGTTTTGAGAAAAGTTGCTGAAAAGAGCGGAAGTCAAGATGACCAAATCGCTCATGCCATAGTTTGGTTTGTGAATGTGAGTGAGTCAACAAGGCTTATGAAGGAGACTTAGGCACAAAAGTGGTAGATGGAATAAACCCTCTTGACATGATTGACTTTCGCCACTACAACCAATGAATCATCTTTAAGACTGTGCACCATCACTGAATCTAGAAGGAAATCAACTTTGTGACCATCTCCAAGCTGAGTGATTTGGTAAATTGATAGGAGATTGGAGCTAAGGTTTGGAATGTAGAGAACATATTTGAATTTCCTATTGTCTTTTTCCACATGTCTTTTTCCTTCAACTTGCATTTTAGTATCATCTCCCATGAAGATGTGTGGTACCTTAGACTACTTCAATCAAGAAAAGTCTTCCTCTGAAGAACCCATATGGTAAGAGGTACCTGATTCAAGTATCCATTCCAAAGAAGAATGTGTGTTTACCATAGGTGCTTGCCCTTTTCCCTTTGAAGAGGTTGGAGTTGAATCCTTGGAAGTACCTAGCACTTGAATCTTGTTCTTCATGAGTAGATTTTCTAGCTCATCAATTCTTTTAGTCTTGTAATGATGCTCATCATGATTTGGCTTTTTGTAGTATGCATAGAAATTTTTTTCCATCTTTTCATTACTCCCCTTCTTGTTAGAAGAAGAATTGCCTTGATGTGAGGAGGATTGTTGTGTCTCAGACTATGATTTCTGCTTCCACTGCTTCTTCTTCTTGTTGCTAGAACTTTTCCCTCCTTGACTTGATTGATGCTCTTACTAGCCACAAAGGCTTTGGTGTTTGATGACTTGAGAAATCCTAAATCCATCAAGTGAGATTGTTAGACAATCAACATCTTTGCAAATGCATCAAATGTAGGCTTCTTTTAAGTAGTTCCCATAGTCAATCTGTGAGTATTAAAACTCAAAACAAAGGAAGCATACACTAAAGGTAGCCACTTCAAGATGTGATGAATCAAACTTTCATCTTTCATGGGATTTCCACAATCTTTAAGTAGTGCCCTATACTCATTGGCTTTGTTGATGTAATCCTAAATTGTGTCAAAGTTCTTCAGATCCAAGAGAAGTAGATCATCCTCAATCTAAAATCCCTTTTCTTCATCCACCTTATCATAAAATGATTCAAGTTTGTCCCAAGCTGGTTTGGATTCTATACAACTCATAATGTGAAAGAAGAGATCTCTATGAACACAACTCTTGATAATTCCTAAAGCCTGTTGGTCTTTTTTTTTCCATTCAATGAGTTCTTTAGCATCACTAGGTTTGGTAATTGTACCATCAACATAAAGAGTATAACCTTTTTCCCTTAATCTACTCCATGCAATATCTTTCCATGTAGAATAAGTGTGTGAAGTTAGAGGTGGACATTTAAATGAACCCATGATGTAGAAAATGAAAAGAGCACAAAAGAGAGACACAAGAACACATTACACACACCCACTTTTCACTCAATCAAAAGACCCCTCAAAAAAGATACTTTTGGCACTTTATAAGTAGTGCGTGTACAATGGGCCACTTGTTAGAATGAACAAAGTGGAATTTCTAATTTTTCTTTTTGCAATTTTCTTTTGAGGCTAGAATCTATCACTAAGCACTATAGCTCAAATGTAGTGAGAAATTTTTCCACACAACCCTAGAATCTAACTATAGATCTGGAAAGTAGATGAAAATTAACACACTTTCAAAAAATATAGAACTTGAAAAAGTGACTAGATGAGCCTGTTTAGAGCATTTGAAGTTGCAAAATACAAGATTAAGTAAGTATAGACATCAAAAAATGTATTTTTTGAAAAATCCTTGCACCAAATCTAGAAAATAACACCACCACTAGAAAGTTCAAGAAATTCTACACAATTTCAAAAAAAAATGCACTTGAATTGGAGTCTAGATGTTTGAGTTATGGCCTCACAAAGTTAGGCTACCAAAGCAAAAAGCAATCTAGAGAGGGGTCTAGAAGGAAAACTATGAGCTTAAATTTGATGGTTAAATGGCCATCATTATAGTTCTAAAGTGCCTAGGAATGACGGTCAAATGATTGTCAAAATTTTTCTTGTGAAATGATGAGATTAGCAAAAACCAAAGGCTTAGGGTGACATAGAAGCTAATTGTATTGTCCATACTATACGGATGTGACACAAGGTAGATGATGTCACTACATGGATGATGATGTGTTTGCCTATGTTAGATCCTATGTGGCAGCAAAAATGTCCAAATTTCACATGGCAGATGTTGTAGTTCTAGGGTGCTAAGTAGGCAATACGGCTAAATAAAAAATGTCCTGTGTCACCAAAGTTTCAAAGGTGGGTCAAATGGTAGGAATGCTAGAAAAAGAGTCCACAGTGTTGAAGAACCATTTTGAGGTAGTGCATAGCTGGAATAGACTTAGACAGGCTGGAAATTATTCTTCGTCATGGTAAAAGGTAGTAAGTAACTGGAAATTGGCATGCAACAAGGCTGGAGAATTTTCGAGGAGGCTGAAAAAACTTTCACCATGCCAACATTTTAAAATTGCCACTAGGAACCAAAAGTCTACAAAACTCGCCAAAGTCGATGTTAGATTTTACAAACATTTTGCGGGGAAGAGTTTATTTTTGTGCCACCAGAGAAAACAACTTCGTGGATCGGTAAAAAAGCAGCCATAATTCGGTAGTCGACCCCAAATATGCCAATACATGGGGGCTAGGAAATATCAAAGTGGACACTAGGAAACCTATCGCTGAGTGTCAAAATCTTGAAAAATATGGTAGATTTTTAAAAAAATGGTTGGGGGACAATAATTTAGTCCCACATCAATGCTGCAGTGGGAGTCTATATTGTTTAAAAGACTTCCTATCGTGGCTTGAAAACAAAGTAAAGGCCACTAAGGGCAGTCACTAGTGGTATATCCATTGGCTTGAATTTGAAAATTTTTACGCCGGTATGTGTGGCCAATTAATATGCTCGACGAATCAAGGAATATGCTCTGTAATAAAAGAATATTCCTCTGCACAAGGTGCAAGCTCAGGATCTAACAGCCCAGTTCTTGTACCAAAAAAATCTCTTTGCAAGATACCGAGAGGGAAAAAAATAAAATTTGAACTACTGAAAATGAAAATATAGAGAAATAAAATTGCAGACCTAAATAATTAATTAAATAGATTTGCAAATGACCATACCCAAACTGCAAATTGGGGCCTCCTGGTACTGATTTGCAAAAAAAAATTCCTCGCAGTTGACTATGGGTTAAGGTATCCAAGTTTATAGTTGATCTGCATCGAATAAACATTCCAAATGCAGTAGTAAGGTTAGATCTGGCTCTAGACACTCCCAACTTGTACAGTACTCCATATTGAAGCTGAAGAAACAATGGTCTCAAATGGGTCTGTGATGAGAAAACCTCCAGGCTCTGATACCATGTAAGAATTTTCCTTAGAGAAAAATTCAACAAAGAACTAACAACTCAAACACAAGCACAACTATAGAACAAAAAGAGAGAGTATGATCATAATGACGATATATTCATTCAATATGCATTCATGAGAGTACACTAGGAGTGCTTGTATATAAAGGCCTCTAAGATACATCTCGAGTGCCTTAGAATCAGCATCATGATAAGTCATATAACTAGGCACATGTCCACCGGATATGAGTTATCCTCCATTAAGCATGGAAGTAAGTGCGATGATGAGAGGATAAGCCTACAAGGGTGTAACATGCAAATCAGTGTTGTAGACAACATGTGCTAAAAAGGGAGTGCAAATAACTATGTTGTCTACATGACAACTCAATGAATGATGCAAACTCCAGTGTTGTAGACTCCATGTGCTAAATTAGAGTTGCATACTTCTGTGTTGTCAACATGACAACTCAAAAAGGTGCACAAACTCCTAAGTGTCTCACAAAATAAAATAAAAAAATAATGCATTAACCTAAGTAAACTTAAGTGTAAATAGTAAATATGTATGTATACCAACAATTATCAAGAGAAATTTTTTAGAGTGTTCATTTTCAGTTCTCCCCAATAAAGTCACCAAAAATTGTTGGTTAATAGTTTGTTCTCCTCTTAGATTTTATAATGTGACTCTTTTAATGCCCAATGTTTTGGAGAAATAAATAGATGTCACCAACAAATGATTTAGTGTATATGTTGTATCAATGCCCTCTAAATTACAAGGTAAAACTCCCTTAGGGTTTTCAATTATCTACAATGAATATCATTTTATTAGATAAGAGTTTATGAAAAAATAATCTCTTCACCTAAGAACAATAAAGGCTAACCAAATTGCTTGTTACAAACACAAAAAATTTAGGCAAAATAGATTGGGGCAACCTATAACACCCAGTGGATGACTATTGTAGATTTTCTTGAGATTTTATAGTCCTTACTCCTATTCTAAATGCAAATTAATCATCTAAATGCAAAAATAGGAAAGGAAGATGAGATGCACATGAAGGCAAATGTAATTGCTTTAACTATTAGACTTAGGTGAAATGAAATTCAACAAGTTGCTAATAGATTTATCCTCATTTAATTTTCAATTTCCAACCAAACTATTTTTAACATACCATAGAACAAATGAGGGGAGAAGAAAAACCACATATGAAAATATGAATGCAATTACCTATATTGTTAATACCATAGTGAAATGGAATCCATGAGACTATAACATAATCACATGTAATTATCCTTCAACTTTCAAAGAAGAACTAATATATTGAATAGGAAATAAAACATGGCAAGTAAATAGGTTAAATGGAATTATAGAGCCAATTCACTATCAAATTTTACAACCCTTGTATTATTAGAAGAAATTGCATTTATAGTCTTTTGTCATTCCTTAGTTTTGGCAGAGTAGGAGTCATACACTAGTATGAAAATAGGAATAACACATGAAAATATCTAACATTCAATATGCTATAGATGTGTGACATCTTCCTGGCAATGATCTTGATCCCACGACACATCTAAGAACAATTGATAGTCATTCATCTTCTTGTGGCTTAAGAAAACACTGTTAAAATCTTTATTTCATTCATATTCTATTGTTGGCACCAAATCCATATAATTTTTTAACTCAATAGTCACAAAGATTTTGAATTCTAACCATCGATCTAAACCAATAATCATGATTAAAACCTAGAAATTTCCCTTTATGACTTTATCCATGGATCCGCCCCTGTACATGTGATGAATTGTCATTTTGTCACTATGGAACTATTTTTCTTACATGTTTTGGAAGTGACATAATGACAAGCATTGATCGTTTAAGATCTAATGGTTGTGAAAAATGTTATCTTATTTAGTTTGAAGTGTGAGTCCACCTTGCAGCTATGTACATCATGGAGGACAGGCTGCACTATTTCATTGCCTAGAGAAATTGACAACTACAGAATGTGATGGGCCCATCGAGACATGTGTTTCTCTATCATTGTGTTTCCATAATTATTAATCAAGCAACTTTACATGGTGAAAAAATGATAGTTGTATATCTTTCCTAAGATTGATGATCCTCATTGTGTTCTTTAATTACATCCCATGACTCAAATAAGGTCCCACCTTAGTTGGTTCCTGTGGACAAGTGTCAACTTGTCACTATCTCATCTTGACTATTCCTCTTATAGCTTTGGAAAGTGATATAATGACAAGCATGGATCTTGTAAGATTTGAAAACTTAGGAGATGCATGATTAGACACTTCATAATTACATCTTAAAACACCATCCATTGATATGATCTACATATGATGATCATGACTTCTTCCCAAGGTGACTTGACTATTCAACTTGATGATGTGGATGTTCATATGTGATTTGGACCATCAATTCAACTCCAACTTTAGTTTTCACCACCTTTGATTATGTTCTTCATTATTTCTTCTTCTTTCAATGTTCATTCTGCATCAAATTCAACTAATATTGTTTCAACCTTGTTCTCATGATTTTCATATCATCTTTTATCCTTGGTCCTTAATGTTCTTTTTTATTGTTTACTCTAATTATTCTTGTGATCTCTCTATTCTACCTATAATATGCCTTCAATGAATGCTTGATCATAGAGTTCGGGTTTTTCAACAAATTCCCTCTCGTCAAGGAAATGCATAGACATACCATCCCTTTCCTAATCACCTGATATGAACAAATCCATTAAATTTTTTTTAAATGCCCACCTAGCTACAAAAAAATGGATAAATGAGAAGGGAAGTTCCTTAAGGGAAATGTAGACACAAACACGATATCACATTGACTCAACCTTAACCCTGAAAGTTTGAAAATATAGGGTGACTAAAATCATGGCAACACTCTATTAGGAGAAAACCCAATTAAAGGTTAAAATATACACTATTAAATGTGACCTATTTAGAGGGTTTAATCACTTTGTTAGAAGTGACCTTGTAAGAGGACTTATATCATTCCATTTAGAATGTCATCTAGTTAAATAAATTACATAGATTGTTAAGTCTTCCAATGATTGTTAGGTCAAACTCTATTAAAAGGATTTCAATGCAAACTATTTATAATGGTAAGAAAGAAAAAAAATAGGTTTTGATCTTTTTGATTACAACTCACTTTATTTGGTTCAGATCTTTGTTCAGTCCTTATGTTGGATCATTGATAAGCCTTTCATTATCATATCTTATCTTGATCTGGTTGGACACCCTTCAACCAATTAGTCTACTCTTCTAATCGACACTTATGCCTTCTGCTCAAATTCACTTATCAACAACATCATTTGCAAGCTTTCTCTTTAGCTTCACATCTACTCACTTGTGTGTTTCTAACCAACCTTTCTATGTATGACTTCCTTCACTTAAAAAATCACACTTCTTGATCCTCTATTTCTTCATGTGTGTGTGCTCTCTTTTTTTTTAGCTCTATACCTTCTTAAATAGGAAATCTATGTTTTAGCATTTTCTACATCCACCATAGATCTTAGCATTTATTATTAGACTCAACTTGATTCAATGGATCTATACAACTTCTTGATCATCGTTTTGAAGCTTGTCTATAATCCTTCTATTAGGTATTTACCTAATTATGACCTTGAATTTAATGACCCAACTCATCAATCTAATTTTTAATAGATTTTACATATCCCAAGAAATCAACTGAGTTATCTTGATCTTGTGATTCCTTTGAATTTGATCCTTTATTATCACTCGACAATCACTTAAACACTTAGTTGATGTTAAGGCTTTCTAGCTCAGTTTCAACTAACTTTCTTGATCTATGCTAATGCTCAGCCAACACTAGATTTTCATAGCACTAACTATGGCTCATTGAGACTAGCATTATTCAACACTCCTTAGTATTTCCTCTTTTGCTCGGCTTGGCTTGGCTTTCTTGACATTAATCACTTTCTGATCTCTCATGCTTCTATCTATATTTTCCTTTCAAAACTCTCTACTTAATAATACTAATAATATCATATAAGTTAGTGGAAAAATTCACAAATTCCTTACTCTTTGCAACATAAGAACTTTAAATGTATTATTTTTCTCTTCCATGCCACTAGGGGATTCACTATTTCCATAGATAACTCCCTTTGAATTCACTTTATTATTATCTTGTATGGATAGCTTCTTTTCCATAACTCTATCAACTCCATTTTGTTTTATATTTTTCCCATCTTATAGTGTACTCACATTCAAGTTTTTGAAATAGTCTCATGGAAGTCAAGGGAGGGAAAGAATGTCAGAACTAACTTATTATAATAGAGATAAGACAAATAAAATTCCTTTGATGATGCGAAGTCTCTCTTTTAAATGAGATTTCTCCCATATACTCTTTTTTCATAATAGTTATAACTTCTTTTAGTATTATCTACCTAGGTTGGTCGTAGAAGGTGAGTTAGATTATATATACTCTATAATGGCCCCACATTTAATGAATTCAAAATATGTTATTAACAATTTTTCTATTTTTCTCTTTTCCAATGATAACATCAAAAATTAGCGGGTGGAGAATTATCCACCTCTTCTTTGCTCTTCATGTATTTTATTTTATTATCCATTTGCAAAGTCTTTCTTCTGATATTCAATGCTTGTAACAAATTCTCTAGTTTTAGATTAATAACATGATATTGGTAGTAACAAATTATAATATTATATATTTAAAAATATTAGATACTACTAAAGAATACATAACAACTTTACATTATAATGATAGTTCAATTAAGATAGTTGTGTCATTTTTAGAGACTCATAGCATTTTGTTCTAAGAAGTTCTAAATCTAATTTCATGACTTATCCCCTCACACTGTATGAGCTATAACATCTCTAGAAATTGGAATTACATTTAGTAAATTAGAAGTCATTTGGTGACAAGAGATACAAAATACACTCAACATGAGATATTCCTAGGAGTTCTCATAATGTATCAAACACTTGCTATTCAAGTTGAAGGTAATGAGTATATAATATAACAAGGTCAAAATTTATATTTTAAATATTATACCAAATATAAATATGAAAATGAGAAAAGAAAATATGAACACAAAAAGTTAGAAGACAAAATATAAGAACACATATATATTTATTGCAGTTTACCATAATTGTGGCTACATCCACACTTGAGAAGGTAACTATTATATTGATCAAATAAACAATGTAATATAGTACATGATATATGTCTATTTATAAATTTACACATAGACTTAAGTGAATAGCCATGAAAGCTAAACATTTAATGAGACCACTAGACTTCATATCCTAACACAATATAGATCATAAGGGATATACAGCTTGATCCAAGAGATGACAATAAATAGATAGCTTAGATTTTTATTCTTAGGTTGATTAGTTAATGCAAGGGTAATCTTGATGTATTTTATGGAAAGATAATTATGTTGTGAGGTTATTAGACCATCGCCCCAAAATTTTGGGGACCCCATTTTTTTCAATTGCCTTAGCAATTTTTCAGTCCAGAGGTTTCAAATTTGAAGATTTCATGCCTTGGACACCTTTAGGGCTAGTTGGGGGAAAGGTTAGATTTATTTTCACCTAGTTTTTTTTTTTGAAGTTTATTTTCCAAAGCCACCAATTCTATCCTTAGACCAAAAAATGAATTTTTTGTTAAATTTGGTCTTTTGGAAAATCTTAATTTTTTTTTGGTGAAGAAAATTAATTTTTGTGATGGTGAAGTCAAATTTCAAAATCTTTTTTTAGGCTCTAGAGAAATAATTTTATTTGTGTTAAAATGCTAAAATTTCTTAGATAAATCAATTTGAATTAAAATTACAAAAATTGGTTTTAAATGGATTAATTTGCCTTGAAAACTTTTTAGTCTTTAATGCAATTAGTAATTTAATATTGAAAAATGGCTTTTGGCTAGCCAAAATCATATTTTAAAGACTTATTAATTACTAAATCTTCATTAAATGGAAATGTTTAACACCTCTAAGGCATTATTTATTTTCTTTTGCAATTTTGGTCCAATTGGCAATTTAAAAAGTTAATTTTCATCATGGCAAAATTAATTTTAGCTAAGTATTTAATTGTGGTCCATAATTTTGCATTAATTATTTGTTTTTCTTTCTCCTAGGGTCCAAGTCGGCTAGCTTGGGGGAGTAAGAAAGTTGGGTATAAGAGGAGGCCTCTCTCCCATTTCCTCCTCACTTCTCACTTCTCCTCCTCAAGGTGTTGGCGATTTTACAAGAGTAGATCTGCACTCTTCTTGCTTGGCAAATTTTGTGGGAGCCAAAACTTGTGGGAGCTAAATTTTGTGGGAGATTAAATTCTGATTTTTGCAAGAAGCTATGATTTTTTCCCTAGGTTGGGTAATTTTATTTGGAGATGAATTACATGTAAATTTCTAATTTTCAAGTGGATTTTAAGTTCTTGAGGTCATGTCCTAATTTTGAGAAGTCGTTATACAATTATTGGTTAAAGTGAATTTTCATCATCTAGAGTTGCAAGGGGTCCTTAAGCTGACATCCTTCTTTCATTATAGTCTTAGGATTGCTTCCCTTGGTTCTACTTGCCTTCTGATCCACCACTCTACCATCCTATAATAGGGTGACAAGTATGGAGGATGTTAGTGCAAGTAAGAATCCCAAGCAGTGAAACACTAAGAAAGACAAAGAGGATATGATGCCCAAAACACCCTTCATCTTGAAAATGAAGAGAATAACCAACACCAATATCGCTATAGTGGACATGATATGGATGAAAGATAGACTAAAGGAAGGACAATCCCCCTTGCCTATTGATAAAGGTAATTTCAAATCATTTAGAGATGAAAGGAGTCCTTAAGTGGATTTCCTTCTTTCATTCTAATCTATGGATTGCTTCCCTTGGTTCCACTTGCCTTCTGGTCCACCACTTTACCATCCTATAATAAGGCGACGAGCATGGACGATGTTAGTGCAAGTAAGAATCCTAAGGGGAAAAACACTAAGAAAGACAAAGAGGATATGATGCCAAAAATGTCCTTCTTCTAGAAAATGAGACGAATAACCAATACCAATGGCGGCACCATACAAGGATATACAAAGGCAGTTCCACATCAGAGCCCAAGCATCAACACTTCTATTTCAACCATGATGAGTGACATTGGGGTGGCACTTGATTTTAAGGATATGAAGAGGATTTGAACAAGATGGATTTTGGATTGAGGTTGGATGATTTAGGAAAGGTTTCTATCAAGAAGAAGCATTTGGGAACCCTTTCCTCTCTCAATGCTTTTATTGGATTTGCGAAAGAACATGAGAATGATCATGAAAAGATACTACAAGTAGCAAGCAATGTGGTGAATTTAGCGAAACTCAGGGCGAAGCACACACCTTGTCCTCCTATGGAAGAATTTAATGAAAGGCTAGCTAAGTTCATTGCCTTAGCTAAGAAAATGAAAGAAAGGGAAATATTTATATTAGAAGATCATTTGATGTAAGCCCAAGTGGCAATTTCTCTTTCTTCTAGAATAGGACAAGTGTCTATTTCTAATTGGCCACTATTTTGGTGCCTTCTCATTGGTTACCACTCTTTACACTTTTTTCATTGGTCCATTAATGAGGTGGCATCTTCTCATTGGTCAATGGGGTGGAAACCCTAATTAGGGTTTTTAAGATCCAATCTGGATCATTGATTTTTTTTGATCTCCACCATCCGTTGTATTTTTGGCCCCTATATAAGGTCATTTGCTCTTATTTGTAAGGGGTTGGAGAAATTGTTGCAAAGATAATACCAAAATTGCTCTTCTTTTCATTGTTGCAATTTGCATGTTGATTAAGAACATTGGATATTATTGCATGTTTTCTACTTCCACTTAGTCAGGTTTCCTTCCAAGTTGTTGAAGCAAATTTGATTTCAAGTTTTTCAAGTGAGGTTAAAGTAGATGGATAGTTGTATGGTAGCCTTGGTAAATGTTTGATAGGGATCAATACTAGATCACTAGCATCCTACGGCTGGTTGTGAAGCCTTGTATGGTAAACTAGTTTATTATTCCTTTGAATCATTGAACCTATGGAAGTGAGGCCATTGGTCAGCTCTCATTAGTTTCAATCCCTGTCCATTTGCTAACCTTCCATTCATAGGAGTAGTTGTAGAATAGTGAGTAGCTAGGTAGTCAAAATTTAGAGAGAAGCAAGTTAGAGGAGTAAGTTAAGTATCAGAGCACGTTCATTCACCTTCCACAACCATCGCTTTCCCATCCACATCATCACTGGCAAACACATCCTTCATCACCACCACCATCAACATTATCTGCCACCTGCACATTTCACAAACCAAACCACCATCACCTTCATCCCAAAAAATTCCAAGTCATCCTTGAATGAATAGCATAAGGCCACCTATGTGATTACTGGCAAATCACATCAATAGAATTGAGCAAGTATCCACAAGAGTAAGGAACATTGAAATTATTCTCATATCCCATGAGCAATAACTTTTCAAGAGAGGAATTGTATGTTTGATACTCTGTATCAAATGTTCAATTGCTAATATGTTATGTAAGTGATACAAAACTCGCATCAACATTATTAGGTGCTAGAAGGAGGGTTGAATGATTTTCATTTTCAAATCAACTTGGAAATTCAGAGCAAAGATTGAGGAATGAGCTTTCAAGGTTAGATTTGAGATGAGAGATCTCTTTTAAAATCAAAAAAGAAAAAAAATTAGAAAATTCAAAAAAGAAAAAAAGAAAAAAAAGAGAGAGAAAGGTTTCTCAATGGATAGGTGAGTGGACATTCATCCCATTTGGTTGGATTTGAACAAAAGGTTATCTCCATTGAATTTGTCTCAACTATAAGCACCAAGGAAATGTAGGATAGATGGTACTATGGAGCATGGGGAGATGGATTTTTTGGTGTTTCTCTTAAGAGTAGACATGGCGTTAAGAGGAAAATTTTCTTTTTCACAAATACATGAGCTTGTGGTCTTTTTCAATTCAGAGGAAGATTTTCTTGTTTACAAAAAAGATATCAATAGGGAACCCAAAAACACATGTGGAAAATGTTATTTGTGCCTTGCACATAGTCTCATATATTCATACTCTATTTTCCCATCTTGCTAAGACACCATTGACTTGTTCAAGTTTCAATTGGGTTAGTATGAGGAAATATTAGTAGGTGGTGGTAAGAATTTCTTTTAGCTTTCAAGTTGGACACCAAAGAATGAAGAAGATAAGACCTATCAAGAGGATATGGTTCATTCTGATATTCAAGATAACTGAGTGAATGAACCTTCCCACATTATATCACAAGGTGGAGAGGTTGACAATAAAATTGAGGGAACAATTGAATTTATCCAAGAGAGAGAGGAGATGGTAAGCAAAGGAAAGGATTCCATTGAGATCCTAATTGAGTCAGACCTAGATGCTTCATCCAATTAGGGTGAAGGCATGTTTGAGAGCTTCAAGAACTTTGTGACTAGAACTATACAACAAGGAATGGAGTCAGGTAATTGAATATCAGCAGAGAACTTATTATTACCCAATTAGTGCAGAATTCACAATGCATTTCACTCAGAGTTATCTTGCTCCTTGTGTATAGTGGCCTTAGAAATATTTGAAAAGAGGATCCCAAGGGCCCTAAAATGAGAAGATCAACATGGAAAATAGAAGGTTGAGATTCAATAAGTTGATAAAGCAAAAAATCAATAGGTAAAGACACACGAAGAACTACAAACAGAACATCAAAAGGTGGATGAAAATGACATCTTTGGTGAGCCTTCATGCATAATTCAAGGGGTGACTCTTGAGGATGGGTTGTAAGAAGTTTCAAATATCCTTAAAGAGGAAGATAATCAAGTGGGAAAGTTGAACAAAGAATTACAGGATATCACAAGAGAGTTCAAGTATGAGGAAAACATTGATAAACCAATAAAAGATGCTATCTCCACCACATTCTTTGGGGGATGCTTGAAAATCCTATAGAAGAAATATAAAAGGAGTCATTGCCCAAAGCCTTTCAAGGTGATCAAGTTGTTGCAAGTAGCATGATTCACCATCAACTCCAAACTCCAAAAAATTTGCCACTTGAAATGGAAATTGATGAGTGACTCACAAAGATGTCTGATGGTTCTCCTATCAGTCTTGAAGGTACTATGTTTAGTGAGATTCTATATAAAGAATGGCAAGATGTTCCTAAAGAGAGTTCAAATGGAAATTACATCCTTGATGATGAAGCTTCTATTGATGAGGATATGCCAGGATTGTTGAGTGATGATCAAGTTGCTCCCATGGAAAAGGATAATAAAGAACAATTTGGGTTGATGCTACAATCAAATATTGTGTTTGAGCAACTTGGAGAGGTGTTTGATAGGGAGAATATCAAGGAATCCTTGATTTTTGGGGATACACTTGAAGAGATTCACAAGGATTCATGGTTCAATGTTCATCGGGACAAGCCCCCAAAGGCAATATTTCCTGAGCCTGATTCCAAGATTGATCCTACCTGGACTACCAATGAGTTTGGCGTTGATGCTATTGGGATGGTTCACCACCAACTTCGACTTCCTAAGACCATGGAGATTTTGCAAGTTCCATTTTAATTTGAGTCATACAAAGTTTTTTCTTTCCTTGCTCTTAAAGATGAAAGGTTTGAAAGTTTTTATTTTGATTATGAAAATTCTGGAGAAACAACTTGTATTTGGATTAATCATGGACCCTATGAGTTCCCTCAATTGTTGATCTTGTATGATAATTTTCTAGAGTTTGATTTTGAGGTGACCAATTTTTTTTCAGATTATAAGGATGAGTTTGCGAGATTGAGAACTATCACCCAGACCTTGTTACTTTTGAATATCTTGAGAAACCATGTTAGATCCAGTGTATATATTAGATTGGTTAGGGTAGGTTTGTCTTGGAGCATTTGGTTCAGGAGAGTAGTTTAAGTTTCCTTTTAGTTGGGTAGATTAAACTTTCCCTTTTAGTTCTTTAGAGCAGTTTTCTTTTCAGTTCTTTAGAGTATTTTTCTTTCAATTTTTTAGTTTAGGTGTTGTGAGGGAGCTCAAGTAAAATTTGCATCAGGTCATTTGACTTGAGATCTTTTACTCTTCCCTTATTTGGAGAGTAGCGAGTTTTGGTTTTGGGTCTTTGCAAGTGCAAAGGGGGGTCCATGTTATCACTCGTGGGTGAGGTGTGTAGATTTTACATTTTTGGTGACAAAATAGAGTCTATCTTGTTCATTTCTCGAATACATTTAACAAGGTTTAGAGATTTAAGGATGTGCTTAGTCGGTGGTCTATGGTAGGACTTGTACTAAATTTGGGTTAGACTCAATAGAAGTTCTTGAGTTATCTTTGACATGGTTACAACATTCTACTCACACTTAATTGCTCTAAGTTCTTGGTATTTTGAAGTGAAATTGACTTAGTAAAAATCATACACCTGCTTTAGCACACTGTGATCTTCCAAACCCTCTACAAGCTTTGTTGCCTGCAAACAAAAAAAAGATTGAAAAGAAAAATGAAAAAGAGAAAATATCATGACAAAGGAGAAAAAGAAGTATCAAAGTGAAAATAAAGATGAAATTTGGTTCAAGGGTGTGCAATCATCTCTATTGGTGCTATAAAGATAATCGCTAAAGGGAGAACCATGATTGTGGTGCCACAATGATAACTCTGTCGAGGCTATAGATGTCTGACTAGTAGCAGAGCTCTATCCAGGTTGCTTTTGAAGTAAGGATATTATAATAGCTAAGTTTAATGGATCTAAGAGATTATCCAGTTCTTGTCGAGTGGGGAATAAATCATTTGCACACACATGAGTAACTTATGGTTAGGGTGCTTAGGTTCAGCTTGAGAGTTCTTTCTCTTGTTGAGTGCTCATCCTTAAGTAGATTTTTGGAGAAGCCATCCTAAGATTTTTTGTTCTAAGTTACTTATTTCTTGAAATGTTCAGGAACATTTCTTCGGGTTGATGCTAGAGGTTGTGAGATTTTTACACCATCACCCCAAAATTTTGGGGACCCCCTTTTTTCCAATTGCCTTAGCAAATTTTTTGTCTAGAGGTTTCAAATTTGAAGCTTTCATGCCTTTGACACCTTTAGGGCCAGTTGGGAGAAAGGATAGATTTATTTTCACACGAATTTTTTTTTAGCTTGATTTTCCAGAGCCACCAATTCTATCCTTAGGCTGAAAAAATTTCAAAGTTAATTCCAACTTGGTAGGATAAAATTGTCTATTTTGTACTTAGACATTTTCTTTCGAAAATTTGGATATAATTGTATAAATTTGGATAATTTTTGGTCTTTTGGAAAATCCTAATTTTTTTTTGGTGAAGAAAATTAATTTTTGTGATGGTGAAGTCAAATTGCAAAATCAATTTTTTAGGCTCTAGTGGACTAATTTTATTTGTGTTAAAATGCTAAAATTGCTTAACTAAATCAATTTGAATTAAAATTGCAAAATTTGGTTTTAAATGGTTTAATTTTCCTTGAAAACTTTTTAGTCTTTAACACAATTAGTAATTTAATATTGAAAAATGGCTTTTGGCTAGCCAAAATCCAATTTTAATGATGTATTAATTACTAAATCTTCATTAAATGGAAATGTTTAACAC
Source organism: Cupressus sempervirens (assembly GCA_028749045.1). Lineage (NCBI taxonomy): Eukaryota > Viridiplantae > Streptophyta > Pinopsida > Cupressales > Cupressaceae > Cupressus > Cupressus sempervirens. The sequence continues at coordinate 1,012,717,037 of CM053787.1, read as the reverse complement.
CTCTAAGGCATTACTTTTTTTTTTTCAATTTTGGTCCAATTGGAAATTTAAAAAGTTAATTTTCATCTTGGCAAAATTAATTTTAGTTTAGTATTTAATTGTGGGCCATAATTTTGCATTAATTATTTGTTTTTCTTTCTCCCAGGGTCCAAATTAGCTAGCTTGGGCCGAGTAAGAAAGTTGGGTATAAGAGGAGGCCTCTCTCCCATTTCCTCCTCACTTCTTACTTCTCCTTCTCAAGGTGTTGGCGATTTCACAAGAGCAGATATGCACTCTTCTTGCTTGATGAATTTTGTGGGAGTCAAAATTTGTGGGAGCCAAATTTTGTGGGAGATAAAATTTTGATTTTTGCAATAAGCTGTGATTTTTGCCCTAGGTTGGGTAATTTTATTTAGAGGTGAATTACATGATAAATTTCTAATTTCCAAGTGGATTTGAAGTTCTTGAGGTCTAGTCCTAATTTTGAAAAGTTGATGTACAATTATTGGTTAAGATGAATTTTCATCATCTAGAGTTGCAAGGGGTCCTTAAGTTGACATCCTTCTTTCGTTCTAGTCTTACGATTGCTTCCCTTGGTTCTACATGCCTTCTGATCCATCACTCTACCATCATATAATAGGGCGATGAGTATGGAGGATGATAGTGCAAGTAAGAACCCCAAGCAGAAAAACACTAAGAAAGACAACGAGGATATGATGCCCAAAACACCATTCTTCTAGAAAATGAAGAGAATAACTGACACCAATATCGCTACAGTGGACATGATACATATGAAGGATAGACTAAAGGAAGGACAATCCCTCTTGGCTATTGGTAAAGGTAATTTCAAATCATTTAGAGTTGAAAGGGATCCTTAAGTGGATTTCCTTCTTTCAGTCTAGTCTAAGGATTGCTTCTCTTCGTTCTACTTGCCTTCTAGTCAACCACTCTACCATCCTATAATAGGGCAATGAGCATGGAGGATGTTAGTGCAAATAAGAATCCTAAGGGGACAAACACTAAGAAAGACAAAGAGGATATGATTCCCAAAATGCCCTTCTTCTCGAAAATGAGGTGAATAACCAATACCAATGGCAACACCATAAAAAGATATAGGGTGATCACACAATAATGGGTTTCACTTTTTGACCAATTTTGACACTGAAATCAATATTTTTGCAACAAACGTCACGTTCAAGTGACTATATCTCCAAAACTATAAATAATTTCAAGATGACATAAACTAGTGATTTTGAATACTTTGTTTCTACTTTGTAACTATATTTTTTAATCTTTAAAAATATATATATTTATGTCAACTTTTTTTATCTCCTCCGAAAAGTGGTACATAATAAAATTCAATATTTTAAAGAGTGACAGTCTGTTTGACACACATAACTTTTTTTCTAGAAATGATAATGAAGTAATTCTTTCGGTGTTGGATTTGTAACATCAATATCCAGTGTCTACATTCGGTTTGATTTATTTTTGTTGAATATTGTATAGTTTATGAAGTTTTGAAGTGACATGAATCATAATTCAGACATACATTCCATTTGACACAGATAATTTGAAGTAAATTTATCATAAACCATTTTTTTTTTTTGAATAGAAAGGTATCTCAATAAGCCAGTGCCTCCATATTTTTCAAAAAAAATTTGACCTAATTTACTAATTTTCTTGAGGTGTCAAAGTTGATTGATGTTCAATCGGTAATGAACCTATAATGAGTTAAACTCATATTTGAAAGTCTTAATGATTAAATTATGTATTAAAATTATAGTCATTGGAAAGCTTGCTCCGAGCAGCACATTTTGACATTTTTTATTTTATAGTAGGAGATCATTCTCCTACAATTATGGGAGTCAAAAGAGCAAAAAAAAATGAAAAAAAGTTTAAAATTTTTGTGATTTTGGATGTTCGTGTGAACATGGCGTTTGTGTGAACATGGCGTTTGTGTGAACACGTTTACCATGTTCGCATGAATGTATGTTCGTGCGAACATGCAAATCATGTTTGCGTGAACATATTTATCAAATTTGTTCGTCCCACTAAAGTGGAACCCATTATTGTGAGTTCACCCTATACAAAAGACGGTTGCACATCACAACCTAAGCGTCAACACTTCTATTTCACCAATGATCAGTGGCATTGGGGAAGCACTTGATTTTGAGGATATCAAAGAAGAGGATGTCAACGAGATAAATTTTGGATTGAGTTTGGATGAGTTAGGAAAGGTTTCTATCAAGAAGAAGCATTTGGGCACCCTTTCCTCTCTCAATGCTTTTATTGGATTTGCGAAAGAACATGAAAAGAATCATGAAAAGTTACTAAAAGTAGCAAGCAGTGTGGTGAAGTTAGCAGAACTTAGGGCGAAGCACACACCTTTTCCTCTTATGGAAGAAGTCAATGAAAGGCTAGCTAAGTTCATTGCCTTAGCTAAGAAAATGAAAGAAAAGGGAAGATTTATATTAGAAGATCATTTGATGTAAGCCCAAGTGGCAATTTCTCTTTCTTCTAGAATAGGACGAGTGTCTATTTTTGATTGGCCACTATTTTGATGCCTTCTCATTGGTTGCCACTCTTTGTACTTTTTTCATTGGTCCATTAATGAGGTGGCATCTTGTCATTGGCTGATGGGGTGGCAACCCTAATTAGGGTTTTTAGGATCCAATTTGGATCGTTGATCTTGTTTTGATCTCCACCATCCATTGTATTTTGGCCCCTATATAAGGTCATTTGATCTCATTTCTAAGGGGTTGGAGAAGTTGTTGCGAAGATAATACCAAAATTGCTCTCTTTTTCATTGTTGCGATTTGCATGTTGATCAAGAACATTGGGTATTATTGCATGTTTTCTACTTCCACTTAGTTAGATTTCCTTTCAATTTGTTGAAGCAAATTTCATTTGAAGTTGTTTAAGTGAATTAAAGTAGATGGATAGTTGTATGGTAGCCTTGGTAAATTTTTTATAGGGATCAATACTAGACCACTAGCATCCTAGTAGTTGGTTGGGAAGCCTTGTGTGGTAAACTAGTATATTATTCCTTTGAATCATTGCACCTATGGAGGAGAGGCCATTGGTCAGCTCTCATTAGGTTCGATCCCCATCCATTTGCTAACCTTCCAATCATAGGAGTAGGAGTAGAATAGTGAGTAGCTGGGTAGTCAAAGTTTAGAGAGATGCAAGTTAGAGGAGTAAATTAAGTATCAAAGCACATCCATTCACCTTCCACAACCATTGCTTTCCCATCAACATCATCACTGGTAGACACATCCTTCATCACCACCATCATCAACATTATCTTCCACCTGCACATTTCACAAACTAAACCACGATCACCTTCATCCCACCAAAGTCCAAGTCATCCTTGAATGTATAACATAAGGCCACCTCCGTGATTACCAACAAATCTCATCGATAGAACTGAGTGAGTATCAACAAGAGTAAGGAACATTGGAGTTATTCTCATATCCCATGAGCAATAACCTTTCAAGAGAGGAATTGTATGTTAGATACTCTGTATCAAATTTTCAATTGCTAATATGTTATGTAAGTGATACAAAAATTGCATCAACAAATTAAATATAAGTGTCCCTATGCATGTATACCAACTCATTTGATGAATTGGTATACATAGATATGCATGTAGTTCTCTAGTTTATCCTTGCATTATGACTGACACTTGTATCTTTTACGAAGCTAACTTTTAGTGCTCATACACACCTTGCTAAGAGCTCTTGATATTTTTCTCCAATGAATTCTTAGATTTATTGGAATAGGAGAAACACAAATCTAGTAAGTAAGGAAAGGTTAAAGGAAAAATTTAATTATGGTTCGACACCCTACACCAAAATATAGATTTATTTTTAACAATAAGTTAATAACATATAATATTATTACAAAAAATTCATTTTGAATTTTAACAATAATTTATTCATAAAAATATTTATTTATAATTCATTAAGAAATATGGCTCAATAAATGAATTTAAATAGTTATATTGTTTGTTGACTATATAAACTTAAAATTGATGCATAAATTTAAGAAATCACACTTTTTAAGAGTCTTGATCTATGATTTAAGAGGAAATTAGATAACTTTGGATTTTGACATGTTTCATTTTATCTATTTCTCTTGACTGTAATAGTTATCTCCTTGAAATTTTTTTCAAATTATCCTCCTCAACTAGTTTTATTTTGTTGATACTCTATCTCTACAAAATTAAAACTCTAAAATATCCATGCAAGTGAAGGACTAAATAGTCCAAATTTTCACATAAAGTCAACAACTTATTTTTTCATCGGTATAACTGATAAAATATGGACTCATATTGTGTCCTTAATGACCTTTACATTCATAAAAAAAGGCACAAAAAGTTTGATTTGTTCAAATTAAATGACTACAAATACTTAAGCACTACATATGACTAACAACAAAGCCATATGATATAAAGGTAATTAGATGACAAAATAATTATTAAACATTTGAAAAATAAAGAATAGGTTAAAAAAATTACTATTTTTCTTGTTGGGTTCATAGACTGAAAATGAATGGTTGCAAGAAAAACATAGTGAAATTTAAAGAGTCTGTCATCAGAAAATCACATAATCTTCACCAATTCAAATTATTTTCATCCTTCATTTAGATCAATTCAAATATTTGTATAATTTGAAGTCATTTATTTTTTCAAATTTGTTGAATAGGAATAGACTTTTAAAGACTTGAATCATAAGTGCATGGCATTTTCAAATATACTATGTCCATTCCTAATATTTTGTTTTGAAGTGCACCTAACATCAGCTAGCTCTCATAATTGAGAAAAATATCAAAATCATTGTCAACACAATTGTGTAATTTATGTCAAAATTTAATAAATTTCATAATGAAAATTACCAAAATTAAGTGCAAGGTAGTTCTACTCGGAATGTTACCCAATTTTGGGATCAGAGAACTTTTTATTTATTAGATAAAGTTTCATAAGTTGACAACTTTAAGGCATGAGATGGATTTCATAACTATGGTAGAACTCACCAACTTTTAGGTTCCAACAAATTTTGGAACTTTGAGATGGTTGTCTAATAAGTTGTTCAACTCTAATTAGAATTGTTAAACTTTTTTTGTGATCAAATTTTGAAATGTGAAATCTTGTTTTTTAATGAGAATTCGTATGAACCAAATTGGAGAAATTTGTTAAAAAATTATAGAATAATACAAACAAAATATTCTATAGCTTGGTTCTTCTATCTTAATATTTAAGAACCTCAATGAATTAACATTAATCTATTTTAAAATTTGCATTCTTTTGAGAAGAAAAAAAGATTATACATAATCTTAGAAGTACTAAAACTCTACAAATTGTAACTTCTTGACAACATATTTCGTAACCAAGGAACCATAAGCTAAAGATTCTATGATCCATTCATGATGTAGGTAAATATAATCATTAGAGAAAACCACAATATACAACACTCCATATAATAAATATCAAGTTCGTGTGATTTTCATTTGCTCTACATTGGATATGGTAGAGGCTATCACCCAATAATGTTAGGCTTTTATGAAAGTTTTCTTTCCTAGAACCCACCATTCTTTACAAAGTAGTACTGAATAATTTCCTAGTGGGAACTTGTCCTCCCAACCGAATATGCTCAAATAAACACGATCCACTGAAATCAAAATCACAGGAAAAAATGTCAATGGACGAGACCCCATAGAATAAACAATAACTTTATGTCATTTCTAATTGTACTTTGACAATTTCATTTTGCGAAAGTCTTTTTTTTTTTTTATGAAGTCATTTTCTATTAATAAAATACACTAAGAATACAATTCACAAAAAAGGGGCCAGAGGATATGCAAAAGAATTCAGATGGCCGAAACCGGACTTAACAACACAGGCGAAAGTCATTTTACCTGAAACCAGAAAAATAGACAAACTTTCAGCATTCAGTGGTTTGTTAGAACAAAAAATCTATTAGAATCTCTCTTCGAAAGTCTGTGACTAAATCAGACAGTCACTGATAATCGGGAAACCGTTTAATTAGAAGTACTAATCTCTAACCAATAGAACTTTTAACTTTAAAGCAATGCATGGATAAACATATTGAAATAACATGTAAAGTAAATGCATCCACATAAAACTTCACACTAGATATATTTACCTAGAAACCCTCCAATTAGAAGTTAAAGTTGGGGTGGGGATGACACCCACAATTCTTCACTGTTGCAAGAATAAAGTTCACTTGTTAAGGTTACATGATTTTGACCATTCTCATGATCTACCCTGTGAAAGCCATGCCCTATTAAAGGATTACAATGGATTGTTAGATCCCACTTTGCTAAAGGATTTTAACACCTTGTTAAAAGTGTGTTGGCTAAAGGACTTTAGAACACTCACTTGGAATGTCACCTTGTTAGAGGATTTCACAATGACTATTAAGTCAACCTTAATACAAAGGATTTCATCTTGTTGATACAATTGTTAGAAAGTATAGTAGAATGTTTGATCTGATACACCTACAATCCAGTATCATTGATTTTAGATCATAATTCAATCCTTCTTAATCCTTTCTGACCTGATATAGAATTTATGTATCCTTGATCCTCTATTCTGATAACTAATTCTAAAATTTTGTCCTCCTTCAAATTCACCTTGGATGCTTATTGATTAATTCACCCCTTTTACTTCTATCATCACCTTCTCACATGCATTCTCTAATGATCTCTTACTCACACATATACTAAATTATGGGGCTTCATCTCCCTTTAAAAAGACTTTGGTAGCTTAGGGTTAGTTATGAATATATGATTTAGATTCATTCAATTTTCTCACTCAATTCCTTCCATTTTTTTGATTTCTCTCTTCGAAAGTCTGTGACTAAATCAGACAGTCACTGATAATCGGGAAACCGTTTAATTACGTTTTCGCTCCATTTTCCATTGAAAAAACCCTTGAGAGGACAACATCTTACAAAGGGAAATAAAAACCTCTAAAATATTTACATAATAGGTAGGGAATCCTTCATATAACTGCATATATCAAAATACCCAATAAAATCTACATGCGCAGTGCTCAAGATCTGTGAAAATCTCAATAATGAAAGGCGCCTGTTGTCAAATTATTCCATGGGATGTTACCAGTACTTGTTTCACTATTTCTCCATTCACTGACTTGTAAATAAGCTCGCCTTAAGTAAGAGTCTCGCATATCCTCAGCAATCCTCAGAACATATGAAATGAATGTGCGACCTAAAAGAGAAAATTGGGTGAGCATTAATGGCAGGTTTCTGGTGCAAGAAGGGATGTATGTAGTTGAACTAAACAGCACATCTAACACACACAACATCTTTAACGATTTTTTTCAAACACTTCCCATATATGTTACTCTACAAATGTAGAATTCATAAGAGAAATTTCCTTACAAATGAAGATACTTTTCGATACTCTATTGAGTTTATTGTTTGCAGGTCAACTTTTTAAATATTTTTGTATGTAATCCGTCAATCTCAAAACGTGGCCATTTCTAATGCAACGGACCCATGATCTGACAAGCATCAACGAGTTTCTGAATAGCATTAGTAGGGCAAAGTCCCTAGCTCTAAACGTAACATGGATTGTTTGTTTCCTTCCTCGTCAGCAATTCACATGTCATTAATCATTATGTACCTGCCCTCAAACTAATATTTTTGTATTCATTTTTTAAAATGGTAGTCAATTATTATATTAGCTAAATTAATTATTCTGTCCAGGTTTTCAAATGAAGATTCGTCACTATGTACGGAGAATGCTCTCATATGCATTCACATCCAGTTCAACGTGGGTTTCTGCACAGTTTTGGTTAATGTAGTTTTTACATTTGGGGTGCTTCCACAACTAAAATATTACAAGATTAACCCAAGCTTCTCATTGGTCATTATATGTTAACAATAATAATAAGTATCCTTGTATTTGTCCTAAAGTTGTAAAAGTTTTAGTTTGAAAAAATAATAATTAGAAACTAGTGAGTTGTCATAAGTTATACTATTTTAAGATTAAAAATTTAATACAGAATAGTGAAAAGGCTATAATTTAATCAATAATTGATTAAGATCAAAAAAATTAACATAGATATTTGAAGAAAAATAGTTTTTCATATTAAAATTATATAATTAAAAAATTCAATTTATATATAATTGTAATGTTATTATTCACTTTATTTTGTTGAAATTATCATTCAAATTGGATACATTGAAAAATAAATCATATACATGTAACTATATTTTCATCGTTCAAATAGGAAAAATTAATCACTAGGCAAATACAATAAGTGGTATATAATGGTTAGTACTTACCTATAGACAAAATTGCAATTGAAATTTAACCTTCGGAGAACTTCGAAACTCTTTTATCATTTTATCACTTTTAGGAACTAAAGGAAACTATTTTTTTGATGATCTCCAATTTTGTTCCTTCTTTGAAACTATTGTTCATGATATTTTCTTTTATTTATGAGACAATTATCATATTCTAGAAGGGTCCATTTAAATATCCTTGATTCTATAACATTGGTGTGATTTCTAAAATCCCTCATGTTCGATTGTTCTTTTTCCAAATGAAATTGTGTGTAATTTTCCATCAACTTATCAGATATCATCTTGCATCATCCTTTCATCTAACTCATTATGATATGTTAGGTTGATGTCATATTTACAAGTGATTCTTTATCAAAACTTATATAGTTTACTATCTAATTTAGTACACTATGATACATGAGTAAAATCCTGTTATGTTTCTTCTTTTCCAAAGGCACACTATGCAGGCCAAGTGTGATCATACATTTCACCATGACTCTTCTAATACTTCTCATTTCCACATGATTCTTGTCAATGAGTAATTCCAAGTTATGCTTATATAATTCATATATTAAAAATTGTACTCCATATGTATCTTTTGATTCTAATAATATATGATATTCTATCACTCTCATTGAGTAATATAGGTTTCTCATTTTATCTATTGTCTACTTGGTAACTAGGAATTATCACATGTGAATGCTTTGATCCATATGTATTTAAATTTTTGGATCTTGGTATACCACCTCCCTCTTTTGTTGACTATCATTAAATTGTTACAAGATAACCTGTTAGCTAGATCTCCTCCCATTAATTCATCTGACCATATAAATAAAATTATGTTATATAAATAAAATTATTATTCTTCCTACAGGCCATATATTTCTATTTGAACAAAATCATCAAAGACACAAACTTTCTCTAGTCTAGTTTCAAAAGATTTCAAACTTTCAAGTAGGACTAAGGCTACCTAAACATCTATGGCATAGACTATATATGATGTCATGTAAAGTAGGTTTTCCTTCTAGAGATGCACCTTTTTCTTATATACAATTCCCCATCTATGATCTTTGAGAAATGTAGCATTTCATAATATAACATGATTTTTCTAATATAGGTTACATACACCTAGTCTTGAAATACTATTGTGTTTATTTATCCATAAGATTTACTAAGGAGAGTCACCATCTCCCTTGATTCTTCAAGGATGATCCTAGTTCTTTTTTTCAGTTTTCCCTTTTTGTAAACCTTCCCTTAGAATTTCACCATGACTTGCTTATAGTCATCCATTTGTCAAGTCTTTGAACTCAACATGAAAGATATTAAATCTTTTAATATTAATCAAAATTCAAATATTTGCATCCTTCTTACACTTTTTATAGATTTTGTCTCCAGATGCTAGCAAGCTTAGATGTGTCCTTTTAAACATTTGGGTTGTCAGTGATATGTATGATATATATTTCAAAAAATGTTGTCTCGGTAGTATTTGGAACTTCAATGGTATTTTCTTTCTTCAGGAGGTTTTGGCGTCCTCCCCTCCCTATTGATTTCAATCTGATAAATTCTCACACTCCTTTATAAGCATTATTATGTTGACCAATCTAACTTTGTGATTACTAGATGAGAGTTTTGTACTAGGTTTGCAACCTGTGCTTCTTGACAGATTCATCACCATGTCGATCATGACTCAATGTCAATGGCTACCAGTTTTCATTAAGTTCTAACATGTTTATGTATAGTCTCATCTACTATATTGGATTCATCTAGGAATCATTTTCTGTATTTGGGAAGGAATAAGATTTTAATGTTGGTTCTTTCTCTCATGAACCTTGAACCAATGTTATATATTAATATATCAATGGCTTTCCACTTTTACCTTTAAAAAAAATAGACCGATTGAAATATTTATATCATTCATAATTTATTTTCAACTTGTTCAATAGAAATAGACTTTTATGGGCACACCACTACTAAGTCCTCTTAGGAAGTTGGGAGTCGTAAATTTTAATATTTTTAAAGAAAAAACATATATTCAAAATTTATATTGGTATTGAAAAGAAAAGACAAATTAGATTTTCTCGTCCCAACAGTCCTATTTTATGTAATAAGATTCTACATGTTCTTGTAATAATTTATGGTTTTCCAAACCACAAGTTGGGGCAAACTACGCTCTTCTACACGCGACACAAATTATCACCTCAATTCATTTAAAATACGAAAGCATCATACTTCTGCGTTCGTCATAATCCATTTCTCTATTGTGTTTCTTGTTTGCTGGTGATATCTTTTGACATTTTTATATTTTATCCATCAATCTCAGAGTGATGCCGTTTCCACGCGTATGGGCCCATGAACTGACAAGCACCAATGAGTTCATTATTATTATTACCTATTTGGCTCTTATTGTGAGCAGTTTGTTTCCTTTCTCCTGATCAATGTTACATGTGATTAATCGTCATGTACCTGCCCTTAAACATATATTTTGGTCAATAATTATCAATTAAATTAATCATTTTTTCTAGTTTTTTCAAAGAAAGATTCATCTTAATCCGTATGGAGACATGTGTGCGCTTTCGTAAATGTTCTATATTAATTGACTTGCAGTTCCACGTTTGGTTTTTCCACAGCATTTATTAATATATATTTGTTAGTCCACGACACTACGCTATAGTTTTTGGGTTAGGTATCGTGTTTGAGAGGTGCTTGGCGCTAGGAGAGGCGCTTGGTGCTACAAACGAGGCGTACATACCCTACCCCCCAATGGGATTTGAACTTGTGACCTCTCTTTCAAGAGTACAAGTTCTCCACCACTAGGCCAACTCAGGGTGTACACTAGGCCAACTCAAGCTGTACTAAAGTAAAGGAAGTGTTTTAAAAAGTAGAGTACTAGAAGATGGAACTCAAGCATCTTTTAACATTCGTTATTAATTTTGTCAGCAATAATAACTAGTTGCATTAAATTGATCTTAAGCTTTTTTTCATGATTTTGTATTAACGATGTGCATACAATTTTAAACCTATGAGCAGTATTAACAAGTTGCTTTTAATTGATTTGTAACTTTTTCATGATTTTGAAATAAAGATGTTATAAATAAATTATTATAGTTCTATATAATGCATTTGTTGCAAACTTCTTTTTTGTTCTTGAACAATATTCAGTAATTTGAATAATACAAAAGGGGTGACACTTCACACTTATCTGGTAAAGTTCCAACTTGTTTACCTTTACCCTTATCTATCTCTTTAAGCAATATAGTTGTCAATTTAACCTTTGTAGGACCTTGGAAGCAGTGACATGTTAGGTTGATCTAGAGAAGAGTAATTCTCTTCTATCGTTTGTGACCCCTGAGCCATAGTACTTTGGGAGAAACTATTAGTTTCCATGTCGACTAGTCTTTTTTTTCCCTCTTATTTATAAGGAAATTAAAATATTTTAAAAGGTTATTTTTAATTGTCCTTGCATATACTTCATTATGATATGTTTCATTTTGATGTCAAATTTAGAAGTAATTCTTTATGGATGTTTATTTAGGTTATTTTCCCCTTTAGTACTCTATGATGCATGAGTCAAATCATCTTCTCATACCTTATTTGAAAATCAAGATTATTAATTGTAAATCACTAATTTTGTAGATTTTACTATTCACCTTATATAATTCATCTTTCTCACATCACTCTCATCATTAGGTTTTACCCAATAAAATTCAAAGTGGGGTTCATGTTTTTGTTGGTAGCTAGTCATCATTCCTCATGGGATTTACAACATGGTTTAACAACCTCTTGTCTCTTCTATAAGTCTAGTGGTTGTATTGATTATCAAGTCAATCATTTGGTGTAACGACATCCCTAGTGGATAATGAATAGCACTAGGAGGGGGATTACTGGAAGTGGGCTAGTGTCACTTACTAGATTCACAACAAAATTTAATAGCATCTAGTCTCTCTTAATGTCTACTAGTTGTATCTGACATTGACATGTCGATCTTTTGATCAAATGAAAAACCTAGCAATCTATAAATTTAACTTGGTTGTATTGGGTATTAATTGGTGCAAGAATGACCTTAACAATTACCAATTTTATGTTAGAGGGACCCAAATGCCAATTGCAAAGTATGGATCATCTTTTTAAAGGAAAAATGAGTAAATCCTAGTTATATTCTTAATTCATACTTGAAAGATTTTACATCAAGTTCATACTAATATTAATTTTGTACCTTCCAAGATTTACTAAAGTTTGCACCAAGTCTATTTCTTTCAATTATATTAATATATAATGTCTTATGACTTTTATTGACTAGTCTAGGTTGGTAGTTTGCAACAATCAAAAGTTATGAAACTTGATATACCAATTAAATCTTTAATTAACTACCACCTAATCCTTAAAAGATATCTACCTAACTTTATTTTTGAATTGAACAATGCTAAAATTACAATGAAAGAATATTCTTAACAACTTGACTAAGAATGGTGTGTTTAAATTTTAATCATTGATTAATCATATATTCTTTCATGCACTTAAGAGATTTCCATATTTTTTAGTCATGTAGATTATGAGCAATGAGAGATGTACAATGGAGAAGATTATAGATGTATGTAGAAGACATCTAGCAAATAAAATCTTGGATAGTGTGAAAATGATAATGAAAACATTTTAGAATGAGATGAGATAAAGATTCAAAATTGCACCTACAATTGTAGACAGATTTTAAAAAGATATATGTGTTATGGTTGATACAGATTTTACTTATATTCAAGAAGTAGAACCTCATGAAACATTTCTTGATCCCTTAGGTTATGAATTGAGTGATAAAATAATAGTTGGATACATTGATTAATTGTTGAAATCTGAGGACCAAGTTGAGTATAGATTTGGGAGTTATGAAGAGATTACCCAATCAACTCATTAGGCATCCTTAGAGAAGGCATCTCACAAGAAGATAGAGACAATAATGAAGAAAGCTTTAACAGAGGTTGGTATGACTAAAAGTGAGTCACAGGCAGTTAGATAGACTACAAAACAAGGTATAATGAATGTGTAACATTTGTCAGTGTCTATTGCAAAGACATCTTTAGAACAAAGTATTCCTGATGCAACACTATTAGATGTACAACCAAGTGAGCCAAAGAGGAAATCAAAGAGATTAGTGGAGTTTGTGACCACTAAGACTAAAAGGGTCAAGCAACAAGCCAAAGGACTAGGAAAGAGACAAAAGACATTGTTGTCAATTGTTGAATCCACTAAAGAAGAAGAAGAAGAAGAAGAAGAAGAAGAAGAAGAAGAAGCTAAACAAACAGAGAAGGTAACTACTTCTAAATAGTCAACAGGGAAAGCTTGACAATCCTAGAATTCAAAGATAGAGAAGATAAATTCAGCCATTGCTAATGAAGGCAACTTTGTTCAGATGAACAGATTTTATGACTTGTATAATAATTTTGCGAAAGATCAGATTGATATCTCTATTGTGAGATACATAATAGCTAACAATCTGATACTTAAAGATATTGAAGGCACAGTAAATCAAAAGGTCTATGATAGAATGATTGAGAAGAAGACACCAGCTCAAGAAGAGGACATAGAACTTTGCACGTCTATGATAAGGACAATATGCAAGACTGATGATGAAGAAGAAGTCAAGAGATTGTTGAAAAATCTAGCGCCTTACTTTAGAAACAAAGTAATACAATTTCTTTTTATGGTGTGTGAGAAGGATAAGATAAGAAGTGAAACTGCAACAACTATAAGTCAGATGATGACAGAGTCTAAGGGAACAACTTCACTAGCACCCAAAACCTCAAAAGTGTCAGTAAGTGGTGATAGAATGTAGATAGATCAAACCATTGTTACCATTAACATTGATCATATTAATCCTTTTGAGAGTTTAGAGTAGACTGAATCTCATGCTGAAGATATTGAAGAAGAGAAGAGGTTATTAGAGGAAGAGAAGAGGAAAATAGAAGAAGCCAACTAGAAATTCCTTGAAGAAGAGATGAAAGGAAAATTTGAAGAGGAGAAGAAAACAAGAGTTGAGGAAGAAAAAAAAGGAAGTTAGAGGAAGGAGAGAAGAAGAGATTAGAGGAGGAAGGAGAGAGAGAGAGAGAGAGAGAGAGAGAGAGAGAGAGAGAGAGAGAGAGAGAGGTAGTGGAAAATAAGAAAAGGGAAGATGACAGTAAACCTTCTAGTTCATATAATCTACTTTCACTTGCTAGCCTAATAACTAATGATGATGATCAAATTGAGTTGATCTCATCTTTTGTCAAAATTTATTGAGAAGAAAAAGATAGTGAAGAGCATGCAAAGCACCTTGATGAAGGTTACTGATAGATTACATAGTACTCTAGCAGTCTAACATATATAGTAGATCCTGAACAAAGGGCATAGGTAGTGCTAAAATATTTTGATGAAGAATTTTCAAATTTTTTGAATGTTGCAGAATCTAAGGCACAGATTTCACATGATGCTAACTTATTTAACACTATTTGTCAGAACATCAAGAATGATTTGATAAGTTTTGTTGCTTGTATCAAGGAACTTCAGAAATGTCAACATGATGGCAAGATATTGTACATCAAGTGTACCCTATCTCATAAGTTGACTAAGGATCTTGATATTCAAATTGAAGGTAAGATGAGTGAGCTAGAGGCTCTATTTAGCCAGATACAACATTCTTCTAGTAAAATTGATGATTATGAAGGATAAGTGGCCATTATTCATAATGATTTTAGGAAATTGAAACTTCAGAAAGATCAAATCTTGAAAAGAGTATCGGATTTTAGAGAGTCTATTGCTCTAAAAATATCTATTGTTGAGAGATAGTTGGAGGAATGTGTCAAGGCCAATGACACTAATTCTAAAATTTTATACTCTGATCTTAATGAAGTTGAGATTGCATCATATGACCTATGTGCAACTCTTACCTCTACTGAAACAAACAAGGATACATGGATAAAAGGTTTAACCAATTTTAAGGCAAGTTTTTATGATTGCATGAAGATACTATCAGCTTAAGGTAGAAGAACAATAGTTTTTGATAATTTTTGACATTCTAACCTTTGTCATTGATGTCAAAGGGGGAGAAAATGCATAAGAAAATTGTAAATTAGGTAAAGAAGAAAAGATAAAATTGTAAAGTATGAAATCATATTGTAAGGGGGACCATATGTAATATGGACAAGTTGTAATAGATGATTATAGTTATGTTATTTTATTATTTTTGACAAGTTTTTGATACTTAGCCAATTTTCCCTATTTTGTTACCATCAATGCCAAAGGGGGAGATTGTTGACAATTGGCTAATGAAGTTATGTAATTGTTTTCATTTATGGAAACACATGATATGCATGCTTACAGGAAACCTCAAAAATAAAGATACTTAGATTTTGGTACTTAGAAAATTATCTAAGTATGAATTTGGTTTACAACAATGTATTTTTTTGTATATAACTTGTTACTGACATCATATTATGACTAGTGAAGTTAGATGGAGATAGTATACATTTTTATGATGACATATATAAAATCAAAAGTTAGTACAAACTATACAAAAAAGAGATATTTGTGTTTCACCAATAAAATGGGACAACGAAATTAAATAAAGAAATTATTTTTTTTACAAAATAATTACTTGACCAATTAGGGTTGACATCCTAGATATTAACTCTAATTTGGAAAAGTATATTGAGGTCTTAGCCAATCTAGCAACAATTTGTGTAAAGGCATGGTATTTATGCAAAGGACATCTTACAAATTAAAATGTGGTAGAAAGTGTGCAAGTGTGCATATTAAAGAATCCTAAAAGCTTATATTTGACGAGGATGCATGCCAGAAGTATCATGACCTATAAATATGCCCACTAGCCTAACTATTGCATAACCAATAGCAACTTAAAATTAAAGGTTATATTATACACTGCTAACTCAACATATTGCAACCTACTTTAAAGAAGAACTAAGCAGTGTACATAACCTAGATTATAGATAAATCATACTTAATAGAAATCACACATAATAGAGTTGATTCAAAAGGCTTTAAATTAAATTAAAATTAAAACTAGCAAAATTTATATCACGTCTTTGTATACCAAGATATTTTCACCATCAGCTCCCATATTTGCCAATTGGTCTACCTTTTAGTTACCTTCTTGAAAGATGTGAGAAATCCAAGTTTTTACAAACTGATCCAAATAACTAATGACATCTTCTAGCTTTTAATTAAGGACCTAGTTAGGTGTGGTTGTTTTCCTTATTGTGTTTAAAACAATTTGAGAATCACCTTTAATGATGATGTTAGATAATCCTAAATTTAGATAGAGTTGAAGTCCTTCTAGTGCTTCAAGCTTTGCTAGATTATTAGAAGTAGGATTTATAGATTTGGCTTTTCTAGCAATCCACTTACCTATATCATGATTAATGATGCAACCAATACCTAATGTCATTGGGTTTCCTCTCACAACCCCATTGAAGTTAAGCTTTGCACAACCCATCGAGGGAGGAGTCCATTTACAACTTTCCCTAACCTCCTTGCTCTTCTTGAAATAGGTCAGTGCAGGATTAATCAAATTTGGACATTTCTTTTTAATATTTCCATCCCAACTAGAAAATGATCCTTCTTCTTTCATGGAATTCCTAAGTTGGGAATTTACTATTTCGGCTATGCTTGCTTCACCTTGTATTATTGTATAATTGATGGACAAATGTTCCAAATTTTGTTGTAGATGCCTTTACAAAGATTGGTGGGCTAGCTTTTGAGAAGGTTAGTTAATGATTTAGGCATCAGGGAGGACTAACCTAACATGTATCTAAGTCAATCCCAACAAACTTGAGGGTAGGGACAACTGTATAGGATGTGACTAGTATCCTTGCTATTTTGTGTGCATAGCACACATCTAGAGGGACCTTCAAAACCTAATTTATGAAATCTACACATTGTTGGAATCTTATTTTGAGTTGCCAACCATAAGAAGAACCCTGCCTTTGCCAGACAAGAAGGATCCCAACATAGTTTAAGTGGATGTTTCACTTCATATCAACTTTGACAATTAATAATAGCTTTATATCCATTTTTCATGCTATATTTGCCATCATTATCAAATATCAATAAAGAGTCAGAATAGAAAATAAAATGGAACTTATCTTGATGATTTCGCTAGCTTTTGAAAGCCTTTTATCTTTCCAACTACCTATCCTAGCCTCCAATCTCTCCAAAATACTATGCCATGCCTTACTGGACTTCATACCTTTCTCAAACTCAATGACAAGGTATTTACTTGGAAATAAACCTTTTTTATATCCCATAATATGGAAGATCTACTTTTCCAACTTCGGTTCCATGTTAATAAAATAAATCTCAAAATTCAAATCATTCACGTTCTAACTTGATGCAGTCATGTACTGCTTGATGATGGCCTTAATACGAAGAGCCTCTTTAACTGTACTTTTGCCTGGCAAAATAGTGTCATTTGCATATTGTTGATGAGCAATGTTGGGTATATTCTTTGGGATGGTAATACATTTAATTTCCTTGTTGTTGTGAGCCTTGGTGAACCTTCTTGCAAAGGCTTCAGCCATAATGATATAAAGAGACAGGGATAGGGGGTCTCCTTGTGTAATGCCTCTACAAGTTTCAAAAAAGCCTTTGAGAGTCCCATTAATTAGAACTGAAATTTTTATTGTGGAGATTCCATTGGTGGGAAAAACCAAAGGCTTCTAGGGTTTTGAAAAGGAACTACCAATCAACCATGTCATGGGCTTTTTGAATATCTAGTTTCATGAACATGCTTGCCTCTTTGTTCTTATAGGCTGAATGAATAGTTTCTTGGATAATTAGTATGTCATCAAGAATTGATCTACCAGGAACGAAACCTATTTGTTCTTCAGATATAATTTTAGGGAGGATAAGCTTCAATCTATTTGCTAAAATCTTAGATAAGATTTTATAAATGGTATAGCACAATGTGATGGGTCTAAAATTGTTAGAGTAAGTTATTTATTACTCTAGGTGCTTTTGCTCTCTTATGTGCATATAATTAATATTTTATATTAATTATAATGTGCAAACCTAGCTTTCTTTCCTTTAGGGTTTCGTTCACCTAAAAAGGTTGAACTTTTGTATTTTGTTTTCATAACTTAGAATACGTTTTTCGCTCTCACATTTTTGAGAACTTCTAAGCTCTACTTTTTCTGTTTTCTAGCTTCTCTCCATTGCAGGATATTTGCATGCAGGTGTTCTTGAGGATCTGTGAAGTTGGATTTCTCAACTTCTACAAAAATCTCTCTGACTTTTAGGATCCTCTTTTTTTGCGATCAATGTGAGAAAGGAATAATTGGTTCTGGATAACAATGATCCACCATTTCTAGATGCTTCAATAGCTTTCCATAGGCCCGAGCCTATAATGTCCCAACATTTTTTATTAAAAAGGCCTGAAATCCATCTAGACTTGGTGACTTATTGGGATTCATATTAAGTATCACCAATCTGACTTCTTCCAAAGTGATAGGTTTATTTAGAGCTTTATTATCTTCAGCTGAGACTATTTTTGGGATCACTTCAAGCATATTGGATTGAGATACTCTATTTGAACCCTCACAGTTATTTAATATATTCTGAAAATGATCCACAAAATCCTCTAAAATTTCATTTGGGTTTTCAATTGGAATACCTAGATGGGCTTTAATTCTAGATATTTTACTTTTTTCTCTGTTATGAAGGGTAGAGTTGTGGAAGAATTTCATGTTCCAATCTCCCTCATGTAACCATTTCTCTCTTGACTTTTGCCTCCAAAAAAATTTCTTCTTTGGATAATATATCCTCTTGTTTAGTGAGTAATTCCTTTTCTTAAAGGTAGCTTTCATTATTCATAGGTTTATTAATTACTTCTAGATTTAATTCCTTTAACCTTTCTTTGATGTCTAGTTTTTCTTTGAAAATATTATTGAAGTATTCCTTGTTGCATCTGAGAATGTTTTCTTTCATCATTTTCATTTTTGAGACAAATATAAACATTCTAGAGCCTTTAAAATTACCTTGAGATTACCATTATTTAATACAATCTAGAAAGCTTGCATCTAAAAACCACATTTTTTCACATTTGAAAGGATTCCTTATAGGTTTATGAGGCTTAGACAATTCAATTCTGACTGGGAAGTGATCAAATCCAACAATCTGCAAAATAGATTATTGGATGTTCAAGTTATTTTTATCCAAATCTTCTTTAAGGAAAAACCTATCTAATTTTTCAGCTATAAAAGTAAAGTCCTTCCTTTTGTTATTCCATGTGCAATTCCCATTATTAAGCGAGATATTGATTAAGTTATGAAGATCACACCATCTTTTAAAATCTTTAGAATCTTGATAGATATGTTGTATTCCCCCTACTTTTTCATTTTATTTTAGAACAGTATTGAAGTCTCCACCTAATAAGATAAGATTATTCTTATGACCGTTAATAAATACACTAATTTCTTCCTAGATCAATTTTTTTTCTAGATTATTTCTTGGTCCATAAATGTTTACTAAGATAAACTTGAGATTGGATTTTAGGCTTTTGACTATGCTACTAATCCAATTTTTTTTTACATTTAGGATGTCTAAGATTACTTTCCTAGGATTCCATATGAAGCCTAAACCCCTAGATGCACCTATAAATTCTTGCAGAGTGATATTCCAGTTACCTAACTTCTTACCTAGTTTAATACCTTCTGTCTTAGTTAGTTTTGTTTGTTATAATATGATAACTTCATATTCAAATAGTTTTAAATTTTTTTTAATAGTATTTTTCTTCTAGGGGCATTTAAGCCCCAAGCATTCCACATGGTAGTCATCATGATTCCTTGGGAAAGAACTTCCCTTTCCCAATATTAAATAACTAATCAATCTTTTATTGTTCTTTTTCTTGACCATCTGCTTCTCTAAGTTCTTTAAGAGGTTTTGTTCCTCTTTTAGCTTTCACTTTGCCGAACTTAGGGGAGTTTAATCCTTCCTAATTCATCTAGATACCTAGCTAATCAATGTTCTATTGTACATTTAGGGAGACATCCAATTTTTTTTCTACCTTCCCTTCCATATCGCCACTTTCTAATTCTTGCAGAATTTTCTTAAGTATGCCTAACTAAATTTTTAGAACTGTTATCCTTTGGACATGATAATTCCCTGCTATCCTTCCCCACATAGACCTCACTTTGCTTTGTAAATGGTATATTTTCAATTATCTATGGAACTTTCCTGTCTTTATCATCACTTTCAATATTTATCAAATCTCTTTTTAAGTTTTCACATGTGTAGTTGTCTCCTTCTATTTTAATTACTGTCTAAATCAAGTTTTCTTTCTAAGCATCAGTACATCTATCTATATTCTCAAAATTAAAAACTTGGATTAATTCCTCCGTTAATGAGTCTAGATTGTCTTATTTTGACTTGGTAAGGCTCATACTCTCCAATTCTTCTTCCCAAGTCAAGTTCCTATTTAAAAATTAATGAAACTCTTGTATCAACAGTCTTTTCGCTCTATTTAGCTCACAACCCTTATCCTTTTGATTGCTAACCAATGGGGAGGGAAAACTGATTTTTGATGATGGAGTCTATGAAAATTTGGATAGCCTAATGGCTATCTCTTTGTTGGGAGTGCCATTTATTTCCCCATTGTCTTTTGATTGATGTTGTGGCAATCTAACAAGCTCTTCTAGATTATTGACCTCCATTTTTTATACCACTTCCCTTTCAAATAAAAGGAGTTTTTTTAGTTCTTCTATATTGGTGTCATCACTACCTAATAGCTTCTTAGTATGTTTCTTTTCTATGTTGTCTAAAGACTTTACTTCTACAATTATGATGCTTAATTTTTTTAACTTAGTGTTTTCACTGTTAATAGTTGTTACACCCTGTAGCTATGTATTGATATTTTCTTGATTAAAGTTAGATTTATCCTTTTCCACATCTTTGGATTTTTATGGATCAACACAAATTTCTTTTCCATCACCCATATCTGATATCTCAATCTCTCCTTTGCTTCTATCTAGTGCTACTTGTTTCTCTTCTACAATCCTTTGATTATCTTTTGACTTGTCTACTTGTTTGGTTTATGGACCTTACCCTTAGGCCTTCTTTGTGTCTAAAGTGGGAGTATATCTAGCTTCTAATGATCGATACACCTTCCTGCTCTTATCTCTTCTAGATGCCCCTTCTACATGGATTAATTTTGGTTGAATCATAGTGTCCTCTTGAGAATGTATGGGAGACTTATTGGAAGAGATCATTTGATGTTCTTTGTGTTTTATAATTTTCATCATAGGGAACATACAATTGAGGTCCATAGTAAGTTGTAATGTTTTGAATAAAATTTTCCTATTATCATCTAATCTTATTATTTCTAAAATTTTGCCTTCATAATTATGAAATTTTAGACTATAGATAGCTCTATTAGTAATCACTTTCCTTTGCATAGAATCTGGATTGTTAATCCTAATTTTGATAAGTAATTTCACATTATTACATAAATGAAAGGAAGAATCCATACATATCAGCTCACACATGGATGAACCTAATTTCCTAATTATTTGAATTTGTAACTGTTTTGGAGGGAGTGATTGAATGGTAAACTATGATGGCATCATGATATCTAGCATCCCTTCCTTAAAATCCAAAATCCAATCTAGAAATTTAACAACATATCCTTTGAAAAAATAGTTAGAAACAAAAAGAAATTCTTTTTTAACATATTTAACATTGTAGTGCAAATAGAGTAATCTATCTAAATAATGAGAGATACTTACCTGATCCTTGCATAAATCTTGTAACTAGTTGGTGAGGTTGAGCAATTCACACTTCAAACCATTCCAAAATGTGAATATGCCAACCTTTTGGCAATCCTTCCATCTATCTTCACTTCACTAATTTCTTATGATGGTGGTTTTATCAGTAGGGATTGGAGGAATTGAGATTGTGGGAGACCTTGAGGGCTGAAATAGACCAAGAGAATTGACAGTTGAGGACCTCCAATGAGGGGGAACATATGACCTAGGTGAATTACCCAGAGATGGGAGGCTGGGAAACCCTAACCTACTATGTTGGGTCTGAGAATGATGGGAAAGATCCAAAGACACATCTGCTCGAAGCCCTATCTGCTTATAGAACATCTCATTCTTATTAGTTCAAGCATATTTAGTGAGATTAAAAACCCTAATCTGGTTGTCCAAGCTTGGTGTAGAGAAAATAATGGGATGAAATCTAAGAAGCCCCAATGACACTGAGGACTGAAGAGAATAATCATACTTAGATTGGTTATTCTAAATCAAACATTTTTCCTCCTAGTGGGGATAGCCTTGAATGGTCTTTATTTGGGTTCGACAGGGAGACCTCAAACAATCCTTAGTCTCTTAGCTATTTTGATTAATGATTATGTTCTTTGGCAAGTATATTCATCCTCTTACCTTCTCCTCTCTTTTCTCCTATTGTGAAGCATTGGATCCAAGATTAAGATATTGTTGATATTAGGGTTGCTGATAGCATAATTAAAACTAGCAGAAGCCTTTTGGAGATGGAGACACTACACTTTATTCAAATACTCTAGATTTTCATTAGGGTTTCTATCCTTCTAAGGCTGAAGTCTAAAATCTCTTCTGGGAGGTCTACTTCATTAGCCAATCAAATTTCCTACCTTTTTCAAATTTTTCAAAGTGTTCGTAATATTGGCAAAGTAAAGCATTTTCATTTTTTTTTATAAAATAGCTATTTTATATTATTAGAAAAAAATTAATTTAAATTTTAATAATAATTCTTTTATAAATGATATTTAATTATAATAAATTAAATATATATATATAAAGAAGTAAATTTAAATTTTTATATTTTTTATTAACTTTGTAAACTTAAAATTGATGCATAAATTTTAAAAATCACAAATTTTGAGAGTTTTAATCTATGATCTAACTAGAAATTAGATGATTTTGGATTTTGACATGTTTCATTTTATCTATTTCTCTTGAATGTAAGAGTTCTCTCCTTGAATTTGTTTCCAAATTGTCCTCCTCAACTATTTCTACTTTTTGATACTTTATCCCTAAAAAAATAAAACTTTAAAATATCTAATCAAGTGAAGGACTAAATAGCCCAAATATTCACATAAAATCAAAAAAAAAAATTTGGTATAACTTACAAAATATGGACTCGTATTGAGTCCTAATGACCTAATTAAATGACTATAAATACTTAAGGACTACATATGACTAACAACAAAGCCATGTGATATAAAGATAATTAGATGACAAAAAAATTATTAAATATTTGAAAAACAAAGAATAGGTTATAAACTTTGCTATTTTTCTTGTTAGGTTCAAAGACTTGAAAATGCATGATTGCAACAAAGACATAGTGAAATTTTAAGAGTTTGTCCAAGTAAAAAAACTTTGATAAAGCACAATAGTTTTTAAGTATCAAATTCAAATTTTCAAAGAATGAAGTTAATGGTATGAATCACATAATCTTCACCAATTCAAATATTTTTCATCCTTCACATAGATCAATTCAAATATTTGTATCATTTTTAATCCATTTTTAATTTGTTCAATATGAATAGACTTTTAAAGACATGAAACTAAAGTGCACGTCATTTTCAAATGTACAATGTGCATTGCTAATAACTTCTCTTGAAGTGCACCTAACATCACCTAGCTCCTAGAATTGAGAAAAATATCACAACCATTGTCAACACAACTGTCTAATTCATGTCAAAATTCAATAAATTTCATAATGAAAATTACCAAAATTAAGTGCAAGGCATTTCTACTTGGAAAGTTGCCCAATTTTGGGATTGGAAAACCATTTATTTATTAGATAAATTATCATAAGTTGACAACTTTAAGGCATGAGATGAATGTCATAAACTTATTAGAACTCACCAACTTTTAGGTCCCAACAAATTTTGGAACATTGAAATGGTTACCTAATAAGTTGTTGAACTACAATTAGCATTGGATAACTTTTTGTTGTTATCAAAATTTTAAATGTTATCTTTTTTTTCAATGACAATTGGTATGAATCAAATTGGAGAAATTTGTTGAAAAATTATAGAAGAATACAAATAAAATTTTCTATTGCTTGTCTCTTTTATCTTAGGATTTAGGAGCCTCAATGAATTAACATTACTCTATTTTAAAATTTGCATACTTTTGAAAAGAAAAAATATTATACAAAGTCTAGAAAGTACTAAAATTCTACAAATTGTAACTTTTTAATAAGAGATTTCTTAACCAAGGAACCACAAACTAAAGATTCTATGATCATTCATGGTGTAGGTAAATATAATGGTAAATATAATCATTAGAGAAAACCACAATATACAAAACTCCATAGAATAAATATCAAGTTCGTGTGATTTTCATTTGCTCTACGTTGGATATTGTAAAAGCTACCACCCAATAATGTTAGGCTTTTATGATATCTTTCTTGCCTAGAACCCACCATTCTTTACAAAGTAGTATTGAACAATTTCCTAGTGTGATCTTGTCGTCGCAACCAAATATGCTCAAGTAAACACAATCCACTCAAATCAATATCACATGAAAAAATGACAATGGACGATACCCCGTAGACTAAACAATAACTTCATGTCATTTCTAATTGTACTTTGACAATTTTATTTTGCAAAAGTCATCTTACCAAGTTCGTGTGATTTTCATTTGTGCTACATTAGATATTGTAAAATCTACCACCCAATAATGTTAGGGTTTTATGAAAGTTTTCTTGCCTAGAACCCACCATTCTTTACAAAGTACATACTATTGAACAATTTCTAAGTGTGAACTTGTCCTCCCAACCAAATATTCCCAAATAAAAATGATCCACTCAAATCAAAATCACAGGAAAAAATGACAATGGACAATACCCCGTAGAATAAACAATAACTTTATGTCATTTCTAATTTACTTTGACAATTTCATTTTGTGGAAGTCATATTACTTGAAACCAGAAAAATAGACAAATTTTCAGCATTCAATGGTTTGCTAGAACAGGAAAGTAGAACAGGAAAGTCCAAATAAATAGCTTACTAGTTAAGAAGAATATTTAGAATCTTAATTTGAATTATTAAGTGATCTAATACTTTTTAAGATTTCAAAATATCTGTAAAAGCATTTTAAAATTTTCATTTTTTTAATTTGCATTGTAGAAAGTAGAAAGCAGTATTTTATTTAAAGATGCTCGCAACGAAGTCAATATCCACAACATACGAATCGCAAAACAAAACTATTAATCTGAAGTAAAATCTTCCCAATCCACAAGCCCTAGCCAAAAATTGGTTCTACTCTTCCTATTTCACTTTCATGTCTCTGATTATATATATCATGTAGAGTTACATAATTTGAGTCTTAAGTGTAAATAGCATAGATTAATATAAAAGATGAAAATAAATACGTTGGATTGGTAGATTAGTGGCAATCAAACGATCTGTATCCTAGCAAAAATTTAGCAAAAACAATCTTAGTAAAGCTTTGTAAGACCTCTTACCTTTTTAAGCTCCAGAGTTGAGCATCTAGATTGGAATCTCTCTTCCACAGTTTGTTACTAAATCAGACAGTCACTGATAATCAGGAAACTGATTAATTGCGTTTTTGCTCCATTTTCCAATGAGAAAATCCTTAAGAGGACAATATCTTACAAAGGGAAAAAAAACCTCTAAAATATCTACATAATAGGCAGGCAATCCTTCATATAATTGCACATATCAAAATACCCAATAAAATCTACATGCACACTGTTCTAGATTTGTGAAAATCTCAATAATGAAAGCTGCCTGATGTCAAATTATTCCATGGGATATTACCAGTACTTGTTTCATTATTTCTCCATTCACTGACTTGTAAATAAGCTCGCCTTAAATAAGAGTCCCGCATACCCTCAGCAATCCTCAGAACATATGAAATGAAAGTGCGAGCTAAGAGAGAAAATTGGGTGAGCATTAATGGCAGGTTTCTGGTGGAAGAAGGGATGTATGTAGTTGAACTAAACAGCACATCTAACACACACAACATCTTTAACGATTTTTTCAAACACTTCCCATATATGTTACTATACAAATCTAGAATGCATAAGAGAAATTTCCTTGCCAATGAAGATACTTTTCCTTACTCTATTTAGTTTATTGTTTGCAGGTCAACTTTTTAAATATTTTTGTATGTAATCCGTCAAATCTCAAAACGTGGCCATTTCTATTCCAGCGTGTAGAAAATTAAAATTAAGCAAACAAGAGAAAAAACCATTGAGAGGAGAAGTCATGGAGAAACCCAAAAAATGGACTCTGCTGATCACAGGCTAGTTTATTATATTTATAGAGAAATACACATTAAATGCCATTTACACTGTATTAGGAGTTATATTCATGAAAGACAGTTGAATGAATTGTGGAAGACGGTTGCACATGTAAACTAAATGGTCTGTGCTGAGCGGCTGGTCTGTGCCGGCCGTATCTATGATAATTAATTTATTTCAACACAGCGGACCCATGATCTGACAAGCACCAATGAGTTTCTGAATAGCATTAGTAAGGTAAAGTCCCTGGCTCTAAACGTAACATGGATCATATTCGATGATGATAATAATAGTTCATAATTAGCTATTTGGTTACGGTTGTTTGTTTCCTTCCTCATCAGCAATTCACATGTCATTAATCATTATTCATTATGTACCTGCCCTCAAAGTAATATTTTTGTATTCATTTTTTAAAATGGTAGTCAATTATTATATTAGCTAAATTAATTATTCTGTCCAAGTTTTCAAATGAAGATTCGTCACTATGTACGGAGAATGCTCTCATATGCATTCACATCCAGTTCAACGTGGGGTTTCTGCACAGAATTGGTTAGTGTAGCTTTTACATTTGGGGTGCTTCCACAACTAAAATTTTACAAGATGTAACCAAGCTTCTCGTTGGTGATTATATGTTAACAATAATAATAATATGTATCCTCGTATTTGTCCTAAAGTTGTAATAGTTTAAGTTTTAAAATGGTAATAATTAGAGAATAGTGAGTTGTCATAAGTTATACTATTTTAAGATTAAAAATTTAATAGAGAATGGTGAAAAAGCTATAATTTAATCAATAATTGATTAAGATTAAAAAATTAACATAAATATTTTTTTTTTAAATAGTTTTTAATATTAAATTTATATAATTAAAAAATATAATTTATATGTAATTATAATGTTAATATTCAATTTATTTTGTTTAAATTATCATTCGAATTAGATACATTGTAAAATAAATCATATACATGTAAGTATACATTCATTCGTTCAAATATGAAAAATTAATCATTAGGCAAATACAATAAGTGGTATATAATGGCCAATACTTACCTATAGAGAAAAATTACAATTGTAAATTTAACCTTCGAAGAACTTTGGAACTCTTTTATTGTTTTATCACTATTAGGAACTAAAGGAAACTATTTTTTTTCATGTTCTCCATTTTTTTTCATTCTTTCAAACTACAATTCATGATATTTTCTTTTATTTATAAGACAATTATCATATTCTAGAAGGGTCCATTTAAATATCCTTGATTCTGTAACATTGGCGTGATTTCTAAAATCCCTCATGTTGGATTGTTCTTTTTCTAAATGAAATTGTGTGTAATTTTCCATCAACTTATCAGATATCATCCTACATCATTCTTTCATCTAACTCATTATGATATGTTAGCTTGATGTCATATTTACAAGTGATTCTTTATCAAAACTTATATAGTTTACTATCCAATTTACTACACTATGATACATGAGTAAAATCACGTTATGTTTCTTCATTTCCAAAGGCACACTATGTAGGCCAAGTGTGATCATACATTTCACCATGACTCTTCTAATACTTCTCATTTCCACATGATTCTTGTCAATGAGTAATTCAAAGTTATGCTTATATGATTCATATATTAAAAATTGTACTCCGTACGTATCTTTTGATTCTAATAATATATGATATTCTATCACTCTCATTGAGTAATATAGGTTTCTCATTTTATCTATTGTCTGAGTTGGTAGCTTGGAATTATCACATGTAAATGCTTCAATCCATATGTATTTAAATTTATGGATCTTGGTATACCACCTCCTTCTTTTGTTGACTATCATTAAATTGTTACAAGATAACCTATTAGCTAGATCTCCTCCCATTAATTCATCTAACCATATAAATAAAATCATGTTACATAAATAAATTTTTATTCTTCCTACAAGCCATATATTTCTCTTTGAACAAAATCATCATAGACACAAACTTTCTCTAGTCTAGCTTCAAAAGATTTCAAATTTTCAAGTAGGACTAAGGTTACCTAAGCATCTATGACATAGACTATATATGATGTCATGTAAAATAGGTTTTCCCTCTAGAGATGCATCTTTTTCTTATATAAAATTCCTCACCTATGATATTTGAAAAATGTAGCATTTCATAATATAACATGATTTTTCTAATGTAGGTTACATATACCTAGTCTTGAAATACTATTGTGTTTATTTATCCATAAGATTTACTAAGGAGAGTCACCATCTCCCTTGATTCTTGAAGGAAGATCCAAGAGTAAAGGAACACATATAGCTTGGTAATAGATTAATAAGGAGTCTTCATCCATTGCATATGAATTAGTCTTGTAGATTATCATTAAATTTTTCCATGACATTAAATTTTATTATTATTTCCAATTTTGGTGTAGATAGAAATACTAAATCCGTGGTCTTCAATGTATTTATAAATATTCAATCTTTGACTTTTATCTACCATACATTTCACCAAAAATATAAATAGATTTTAGTATGAGTTTTTGACAATGTATCCTTAATAATAACAAAGCTAATTTATCCAATCCATTCAACATAAAGTTTACAATCTATATAATCAAATAGAATTTGTAGCCTCCAATGAAATATATTCATATTTGTGAACCCTAAATTAATATTTATAATTTTTATCCACGATCAAACTATATGGTGTGAATATTCTTTCTTCATCTTTCTCACATGGGAATTAGTTTCTTTAAAATAAAGAGTTTACCTTGGATCAAAACATTATAAACACGGGTTTCTTTTTGTTAGAGATATAAGAGCCTCCCAAATTGTCAATGAAAATCTTGCATCATCCAAAAATATTTCCTTTTTCTTTAGATATTTATTGTTCATTCGGACAACTTTTATAATTTTTACTGTTAAATCAATCCAATTACCTTGTAGTATCACTAAATCCCTTTTTAGGTAGCCTAGGCATCTTGAAGATCCTATGTCTAGCTCTGTATCTTGATCTGATAGTTTTAGATGAAGTTATCTTAAGACTTGTCTAGTTCTATACTAGCTTTCCTATTCCAATAATCAAGGTCATAAGTTGCATCTTGAGATGAAGATTCATAGCATGTGATGCATAATAGAGTATTGTTCTATGTCATAATAAATCTCATAAACCCTCTTGAATGTTTGCACAACATAATGTATTCATTTGAGTTTCTTCTTATCATTTGTGTCCTTACCTATCTATTTGTAGCACATTTCCTTTATCTTTGAAATTAATGATTAGATAAGACAAATTATGGTCAATGATGTTGTATATATGTAGGGTAGTTATTCTTGTTTAGGAATAGTTGGATAATGCAAAGATGTTGCATGATTACAAGGTATAAAAAATTCAAAGAAACAACTAGGATAGTTGTAGTCTATAATTAGTATGTTATGTTGTCTGGTTTCTTATTCTTGTACATTGTTGTTTTAATTATTAGTGACCAGTTTTATAAGTTTGGAATTAATTATATTTGGTCACAACCGATTCATCCACCATTTCAATTGTGGAATGTGACCTTTAATTTTTAATATATCCAAGTCCAATTGTCTAGTAATATCTTTATCTGATATTTTTATATGAAGTTATCTTAAGACTTGTCTAGTTCTATACTAGCTTTCCTATACTAACAATCAACGTCATGAGTTGCAACTTGAGATGAAGATTCATAGAATGTGGTGAACCATAAAGTATTATTTGATGTTGTAATACATCTCATAAACCGTCTTGAATGTTTGCACAACATAGTGTATTCATTTAGGTTTTTTGTTATCATTTGTGTCCTTATGTATATATTTGTAACACATTTCCTTTAACTTTAAAATTAATGATTATATAAGCCAACTTGTGGTCGATGATGTTGTATATATCTATGATAATTATTATTTTTTAGGAAGAGTTGGATAACACAATGATGTTGCATGATTACAAGGTACAATAGATTCAGAGAAACAACTAGGATAGCTCTAGAGTCTATAAGATATTTCATCAAGTGTTTCCTTTGAGCACACAAATAAGTTTGTTATGTTGTGTGGTTTCTTAGTCTTGTAAATTATTTATCTATTTATTAGTGACTAGTTCTATAACTTTGGAATTAATTTTATTTGGTCACAATTTATTCATCGACCCTTTAAATTGTGGAGTGTAGCCTTTACTTCTTAATAGATCCAAGTGGACAATTGTCTAGTTATTATAATTATTGACATATCTTTAGGTAAATGAGTAGGTCACTTGGTTTAATTAATGAGTAAACATTTTTCCAAGAACCAAAAAAAGCCTTTGTATAAAAACTTTTTAACTTGTTGAGTTAAAAAAAATTGACAAACAATTGACTAGACAAAAAACATGGTAAATTAATAAGGGAAAGCTCAAAAAAGAAGTTGATTACTTCTTCTTTGTTCTAAAAGGATTTTTAAAAGTTGCTTTAGAATTGTTAACCAATTTGAACATTTTGATTACATTATTTTTACCAATAGAATCATTTTGAATGCTAATAGACAATGTTTGAGTGATGATGGGCATAATAAAAATATGAGTACACTCATATTTCTAATAATTAAAACAATATTTTTTTAATAGTGAAATATGTCATGGCTCAATATATCCTATAGCAAATATCAATTTTTTTTTTATGGAAATATATGATGTAGCTTATTATTTAGTTAGAAAAAAAATATAATTCACAAATATAGATAGTTTTTGTTTCTTGAAGCTACTTATTGAAAACGTCATGAGGAATTCCTTAGAGATGGGGTTGCAGAACAATTTCATGAAACCTCAAACTATGCTAAGGAAAAGGCATGCAGATTTTGATATTTTCAAATTAAATGACTACTAATACTTAAACACTACAAATGATTGACACTAGAGGCGTATGTTCTAAGATAATCAAGGATAAAAGTCTATTGAACATTTTAAAAACAAGGAATAGATTAACAGATTTAATATCTTTCATGTTGGGATCAAAGACTTGACAAATGGATGACTACAAGCAAGACATGGTGAAATTCTAAGGGAAGGTTTATAAAAAGAGAAAACTTAAGAAAAGTCCTAGGATTTTAAACTATGAAATTAGAATTTTCAAAAATTTTATTAATAATATCAATCACATAATCTTGATCAAAATTCAAATATTTGCATCCTTCATAGACATTTTATAGATTTTGTCTCCAGATGCTAGTAATCTCATATGTGTCCTTCAAATGTTTGGGTTGGCAGTGATATGGATGGTATATACTTCAAGTGTTGTTGTCTCACTGATATTTGGAACTTCAATGGTATTTTCTTTCTTCTGGAGGTATTGGCATCCTCCCCTCCCTATTGATTTCAATTTGGTAAATTCTCATACTTCTTTATAATCATTACTACGTCTACAAGTCTAACTTTGTGATTATTAGACGATAGTTTTGTACTAGGTTCACAACCTGTGCTTCTTGACAAATTCACCACCATGTTGATCATGGCTCAATGCCAATGGTGATGAGGAGATAACAACAACAAAGCCTATAATAGGCTCAATATTGGATGGAAAGAAGAAATAAATAAAAAAGCTACAGGGAAACACCAAATATGAACAACACCTTACAGGTTACATGAGTTCATTCATGGCAAGCACATAGGGATGCTGCCTTACCAAACACATGTTTCTTCAAACTATAGCCCATTCCTGCAAATGGCCATGAAGAAAGTAATGTACATTCCTCCTACCCGCTCTCCACCACACTCAGGCCACTTCACATGGTGATTATGCGAGCAAGAGGCATTTTTGCCCAAATAAACTTCTATAGGTTCTTGTGTGAGTCTGGCTTCTTACAACGATAACTTCTACAAAAAGAAAACAATGCTACTACTACTATTTTATTCAGAAAACAATAGATATGATATGCATTCTTAATCAATTTGTAGTGTGAATAAAATAAAACCAAAACCAAGTAGTAAGAAAGCACTAAAAATATTATTTAATTCATCTATTCAGGCTGGACAATAATCTTATCAATATCTCAGTCCTTCTTCACACAGAAAAGAAAATCTCAAATCATACCCTCCTAAAAGATTTCAGAGAGAATTTATCAATGAAGCCAAACAGTTAAGAACTGGTTTTGACAACCACCAAATCCGTAAAGGTTTGTTTAAACCTTTACTAAAGTTATAACAAAATATTAATTAAACCCTAAAATTAAACACCACCCCGAATGCAATTCAAACCCTAAAATTTAATAATAACAAAAAAATTTAAATACCATCACAACTGCAAACCAAAAATTTATTCTTGTGCCCAGCACTTGCTCCTGCAGCAAATGACTACCAGTTTTCATTAAGTTCTAACATGTTTGTGTACATTCTCATCCACTATATCAGATTCATCTAGGAACCGTTTTCTATATTTAGTAAGGAATAAGGTTTTAATGTTGGTTCTTTCTCTCATGAACCTTGAACTAGTGTTATATATCAATATATCAATGGCTTTCCACTTTTACCTTTAAAAAAAATATAGACCAATTAAAATATTTATATCATTCATAACTTATTTTCAACTTGTTCAATAGAAATAAAGTTTTATAGATAAATATTAAATTGTACATAAATTTCAAATGTACCATGCACACCACTACTAAGTACTATTGCGAAGTTGGGAGTTGTAAATTTTAATAGTTTTAAATAAAAAGACATATATTCAAAATTTATATTGGTATTGAGAAGAAAAGGTAAAGTTAATTTTTCAGTCCTGCCAGTCCTATTTTATGTGATAAGATTCTACATGTTCTTGTAGTAATTTATTGTTTTTCTCATGGGCCCTTTCTTTAAAAATAAAAGCATAAAATCAGTGCAAGATTAGGGCTCTTTGTGAGTCTTTCAACTTCCCCAATAGACCAAAGAACATAGAAAATGTCAATAATATTTAACCTTGTATTATTTCTCTAAATTAAGCTCAAAGATATGTAATGAATGTGCAAGTTAAAAGAGGAAATTGGGTGAGCATTAGTGGTATGTTTCTGGAGGAAGCAGGAATATACGCAACTGAACAACACAACATATCTAACATCCGCAACATCTTCAATTATTTCATCAAATACTTCCCATCTATGTTATTCTACAAATGTGGAATTCAAAACAGAAATTTCCTTATATATGAAGACAGTTTCAATTTAGGTTTTGTTCTATATTTCTTTTCCAAACCACAAGTTGGGGCAAACTACGCTCTTCTACACGCGACACAAATTATCACCTCAATTCATTTAAAATACGAAAGCATCATATTTCTGCGTTCGTCATAATCCATTTCTCTATCGTGTTTCTTGTTTGCTGGTGATATCTTTTGACATTTTTATATTGAATCCATCAATCTCAGAGTGATGCCGTTCCCACGCGTATGGACCCATGAACTGACAAGCACCAATGAGTTCATTATTATTATTACCTATTTGGCTCTGATTGTTTCCTTCCTCATGATCAATGTTACATGTGATTAATCATCATGTACCTGCCCTTAAACATATATATTTTAATTCATTTATTTAAATATTGCTCAATAATTATCAATTAAATTAATCATTTTTTCCAGATTTTCCAAAGAAAGATTCATCTTAATCCGTACGGAGACATGTGAGCGCTTTCCTAAATGTTCTATATTAATTGACTTGCAGTTCCACCTCTGGTTTCTCCACAGTATTTATTTTTAATTTATATTTTTAACTTTTATTTCTTATTTGAAAATATTAATTATAATGAATAAACAATCTAAATGATAAACAATTTAAGGCCCGTTTGGTTAGGGGAAGAACGGGCGCGGAATAGGGTTTTCAGAGCCAAAATCAGGTTATGAAGGAAAAATATGGCGTTTGGTTCACCAAACGCAGAATCCGGTTTCGGTTTTCGTCTGCCAATTTTGCTCAAAAATTGGAAGAAATAACTTCTAGGAAATAGGTGGAAGTTGAAAATCAATCTTCAGGTCCGTAGAATCCGCCATAGGTTTGTGGAATAACAAATTGGGATGTTGTGTTGTTTTTGGAAGACGACAGATTTTCGTGCTTTGTTGTGCGAAGGCGAGGGTTTCTGGTTTGTTGGGTTTCTTGGGATGTGGCCGTGGCATTTGTTGGGCTGTGACCGTTTGCTGGGTTTGTTGGGTTCCCTGTGGCCGTGGCAGTTTCTGCGATTTCTCCACTTTGAACGGCGGTGGCAGTTTTAAACGGTTCTCTTCTCCCACCCACTTTTGCATACTGAATTTTTTTGGGGTTTTTGTTGTTCATTCAAATGTAACAGTTTGTTGCAGGTCTGGTTAGAAAAATAGCTAAAATATATGCTTAGGAATGAGTTCTAGTATGTTTAGCTCTAATTACTTGTATATATCATAGTTAAAGTTTTAATTTTTTGTTCTCATAGCAATGAAATTTACAAGTATATCAATAGCTTTTATCTATAAATAGCTGACGTATACATAGTTTATCATGGTTCTATTTCTATCTGCTATCTGCTTAGCAATTTAGTCAATATATGTGGTAACTGTTTGTTTCAAATCTGTTTTTAAAATATTCAATATGTGCTCACTAATAAATTCGAGTATAGTGTTGTGAGAGATCAATACTAGTGAAATGAACAATTAAACTTTGTAATAGTTTCTGGCTGTTTGTTTCAAATCTTTTTAACAAAATAGTCAATATGTGCTCACTAATAAATTCCACTATAGCGCTGTGAGAGATCAATACCAATGAAATAAACAACCAAACTTTGTAACAGTTTCTTGCCAGCAATGAGTTCTAGTATACTGCTGTGAGAGATGAATGCAATACCATTAAATAGAGCCAAGTCATAAACTTGTTCTCACTAATAAATTCTAGTGTAGTGTTGTGAGAGATCAATACCAATTAAATTAATAACTAAACTTTCTAATTGTTTCTTGCCAGTAATGAGTTCTAGTATACTAATGTGAGAGATGAATGCAATACCATTAAATAGAGCCAAGTCACAAACTATGTATGGATCAACTATGTATATGTTAGAATCTGAAAAGATTAATAACCCAGAAAACTAGTGCAAAGAGTAAATATCTAAACTATGAATGCAAATGATACAAAATCAAAATAGCATCATAGAGTTAGTCACCAAGAGAGTAATGCAAATGCTGGAAGCAAAATAGCATTAAGAGGATTCAAAAATAAGAGATCCAAATACAAGCCAGGTAGCATGCTTATATAGGCTAGGAAGAGGGAGGAGGTGGCAACACCAACCAATGAGGAGCAACCAACTATCGGATTAAAGATAGCAAAGTATCTTCCCAAGATAGCTAATGGATGCTCACATGTAGGAAGGTGACACCTCACAACCATTCACCTAATAAGACATGCTTTATTAACCTAAGCGAGATTATTAAAAGTGTAGGAAAAACTTAGCAAAATAGAAAAAAACAAAAAACTACACTAACACCCCCCCATAAGCGAAGCTTAGGTGGATGCTAACCTAGCAAAGCTATGAAAGCAGGAAAATGGGTCTCGGCAACAAGGTCTAATCAAGTACCCAATACAAGAAAAAGAACTAGATGAAGGAAACTAGGCCTCCAATCTAGGAAATGTCCCAAAGGAAGGAACAAGAGAGAGCATGAAGCATCTCTGAAGCATGAAGTTGCAAACACTGTTAGAAGAAACTGTTGGAACCCCCACTGAAATAGTGCATGACCAGGTAGAGAAGAAAAAGTCTGAAGAGCTGATCAATCGAAGAGGTGACCTCCAAAAGTAGGAATGAATGAGTTTCTATATAGTAGATGAACCATCTTACCGAAATGCATAGGTGCCTAGCCACTGCATCCGCCTAGTACATAGGAATAAAAAATGAATACGTAGATCACTCAACTAAACCAAGGAAGCAAAAGAGCCAATAGGTGAACCCCCCCCATAATGCTGAACAGGGAGAGGGGTGACAGGAACACTGAAATGCAATGCCAAAAAATTTGCAAGAAGAAGAATCAGGAACACCAATAGTGCAATAGAAGTACAAGCACAGGATAAAGGGCGATGTCACTGACACACTGCATGGGTTAATGTTGTGGAAGAAAAATTCACTTGACAAAGGTGGATGAGCACAAAATGGCAAAACATCATGACCCCCCATGGCACTTTATAATTGAGTGCGAGTACAAACAAACACAAGGTGTACAAGATCCCAGATATGCAAAAGCAGACACTTTATCTTAGTGCATTTACAGAAAAAGGAATGCAACAAAAAAGAAGCATACAATGCTCAGAAGTTAGAAAGAAGAGTGAGCCAAAAGAACAGAAGAAGAGATTTCAGGACCTATAGAATTTAAGTAATCCGTCAGAGTGCGAAAGTGCAAAACTCAAAGGAGAAAGAACCTAGAGCAGAATCTAGATAAAAGACCTCTGCAACTGAATAACTCACAGAACCATCTTTCCAACAATATTTGGCTAGCCCAGAAAAGAGTCTGAATGAGCGAGATATGGCTCTAAGAAGGCAAAATAGAACATCTGGCTTTGACTGCCAAAATAGGCAACCAGACTATAGAAAAAATAAAAAACACCTGTACCATCATCTCCGTCTTGGAACCAGCTTTTCGATGCATTTTTCAGATCAAAAAAAAATGTCCGTATGCCCAAGTTACGGCGAAAAAACCAACAGGGCCTCCTCATGAAGAGCATATGCTAAAATTGAAACTTGGGCACAGTAATCAAGGAAACAAATAGCACCACTGCAATCTACTCAAAAAATCATGCACTTTCAAAAAAAGAATCACCTCGATAGGAGGTCGTATGAGAAAGTTATGATCCTCTAAAGTTTTCAAAACGAGAACTGTGCACAGTCACGGCTGAGAATCTACAATTTCTGAAGAATTCATGCATGAAAATTAAAAAAAAAACTCCACTAATGGATAGAGAACAAAAAAATAGCCAAGTTCATAACAAGAATCATCAAAATTAGAGTCCGTATGAGCAAGAATGAGACATTTGAAAACTGCGTTCAAATCTGCGACTGCCAACAGAGAAGGGTATGGCTGTAGCTTTGCATGCTTGATTCTGCAAAATATACAACTTGCATGCAAAATCTAAAAGATACCCAGATGGTTTTTCGGAGCTGTGAATAAAACTCAAAAAGCGTTTTTCTTTCTGATGTACAAAAGATGTTGTTGTAGTGTAAATTAGACGCCTTTAACAGTAAAAAATGGCTCCAAAAATTAAAAAACGACCCCAGCAACCAAAAGATGACATGCAAATGCTGGATCAGCTTTCTAAGTCCATCAATGGCATGCTGGAACCTGCAATACTGATTGAAAACTCCAAATATGCAAGTTGGTTGTCAGATTTGAGATTGAAACCCCAGAAAAAAACTGTTTTTGTCAAAAAAAATTTGATTCTCAGGATCATCCAAAGATGCAAGAGAAGAGCATACTTTTTTTTTCAAAAAATTACAATAAAGTTTATTTGCCCCCCCCCCCAAATCTTTCAAATAAGGAAACTAAAATCTACTCTTGCACATAGAAAAGCTCCGATACCATGTTAGAATCTGAAAAGATTAATAACCCAGAAAACTAGTGCAAAGAGTAAATATCTAAACTATGAATGCAAATGATACAAAATCAAAATAGCATCATAGAGTTAGTCACCAAGAGAGTAATGCAAATGCTGGAAGCAAAACAGCATTAAGAGGATGCAAAAACAAGAGATCCAAATACAAGCTAGGTAGCATGCTTATATAGGCTAGGAAGAGGGAGGAGGTGGCAACACCAACCAATAAGGATCAACCATCTATCGGACTAAAGATAGCAAAGTATCTTCCCAAGATAGCTAATGGATGCTCACATGTAGGAAGGTGACACCTCACAACCATTCACCTAATAAGACATGTTTTATTAACCTAAGCGAGATTATTAAAAGTGTAGGAAAAACCTAGCAAAATAGGAAAAACAGAAAACTACACTAATAGTATAGATCAATGGCAATCATGGCTTTTATCTATACATAATCAATATGTGCTCAATATGTGCTTAATAATGAATTTTAGTATGTGCTCATGTGATTCCTTGTGTATATCATAGTGCCAATCAAGAAAAACATGGCAATCATGGCTTTTATCTATACATAGTTGACCTATACATAGTTTATCATGGTTCAAATCTATTTAGCAAAATAGTCCAAGATATGATGTAACTGTTTGTTTAGAATCTGTTTAACAAAATAGTCAATATATGCTCACTAATGACTTCCAATATAGTGTTGTGAGAGATCAATACCAGTGAAATGAACAACTAAACTTTGTAACAGTTTCTTGCCAGTAATGAGTTCTAGTATACTGCTGTGAGAGATGAATGTAATACCATTAAATAGAGCCAAGTCATAAACTATGTATGGATCAACTATGTATAGATCAATGACAATCATGGCTTTTATCTATACATAATCAATATGTGCTCAATATGTGCTCAATAATGAATTCCAGTATGTGATCATGTGATTACCTGTATATATTATAATGCCAATAATAATAGCAAAACATGACAATCATGCTTTTATCTATACATAGTTGACCTATACATAGTTTATCATGGTTCAAATCTGTTTAGCAAAATAGTCCAATGAGTTCCAGTATAGTGCTGTGAGAGATCAATGCAATGCCATTAATCAAAGTGAATCATGCCAATGAAATGAACAACTAAACTATGGATATATCAATTATGTATTGATCCATGCAAAATCATTCAACATACTTATGAGGTCATAAACTATGTATAGATAAAAGCCATGATTTCAAACTATGTATAGATCAATGCAGAAAGAAACTCTATTCCCACTGCCAACAATGTTACTTTTCATCTTCTAAAAGATGAGCCTCAGTTTCAGCGGACCCAACGGTTTATTAAAACACATTCATAAAAGCCCAAATTTAGGTTATAGTTTGTACATGTGTATGTGTACATACATACATGTGTCTATACATTTATACATGTGTGTACATGCATACATACATACATACATACATACATGTGTGTGTACGTATGTACACACATACATACATGTGTGTGTACGTACATACATGCATACATACATGTGTGTGTGTGTACGTACATGCATACATACATGTGTGTGCACATATACACATATATGTGTGTATACATATAGACAAATGGAATCAGTATTATGCTTTCATTGGTATAGATAGATTACATGGAGTAGAATGACACATTATTGTAATTTGTTCATTATGGGTTTATGATCATTAGTAGTTGGTACTCCTTGTTGTATTTGAATAAATAATTGACTTCTTAATGCAATGAGGCTAGCAAATCATGTTGTATCTCGATAGGTGATAGTTGATATCTCATAACTGATAGTGTTTAAATTGTCCACCTTTCAGGTCACTGATGGATCCTATGGAGAGTATAGAGGTCCAAGGAAGCATAGTTAGGAAGACCACATACACCCGCATTCTCACAATTCTTTTTGCTTTTGTTGGCATAGCCAAAGTACTGGTAGCCCGAGAAGGCAGTCAAATGGGTAAACAAATAAGAAAATGAAATTCCTTTTGTAGAGACATTATTCATTCGAATGAGGTGGATTGTCATGATCAGATTCAGATGAGTACGGTAGCCTTCTTTTCTCTAGCTCATATTCTGAGGCTAAAAGGAAGCTTGAGAGATACGATCCACTTGAAGTTAGAGGAACAACTAGTGATGTTCCTCCACACCCTTGGGCACAATCTAAGGAACCACAAGATTTCCCATAACTTTGGGCACTCAGGAGAGATAGTCAGTCGGTACTTCCACAAGGTTTTGATGGTTGTCTTAGCCCTACACAGAGATTACTTCATACCACCTGGTCCAGGCACTCCTCCTGAAATTAGTGGGAAGGATTGTTTTGAACCATTCTAAATCACACATTGTTACAAGTTTATTGTCTAGAATGTTGTCCTTATCTTATTATTACTTGAGCATACATTTGATCAGTGTATCATATCCCATAGGATTGCATTGGAGCCATCGACGGAACCCATATTCTAGTGTGAGTCGATGTCGACATACAGGGTAAATATCATGATAGAAAAGGGAACCTATCACAAAATGTTATGGGTGTCTGCTCCTTTGATTGTAAGTTTTAGTATTGCCTTGCTGGTTGGGAAGGCTCTACTGCAGATAGTCGTGTTCTAGCCTTAGCTCTATCTAGATTAGATCCACTTGTAGTTCCCCCTGGTAAGCCAAATCACATTTTAATATACTCAAGGTTATGCTAAATGGTTCAAGTATTGACAATATACTTTCTTTATGTAGGAAAATATTATCTCGTGGATGTTGGATATCCAAATGCACTTGGATTTCTCGCTCCTTATCGGTGTACACGCTACCACTTGAAAGAGTGGTCAAGAGAAAACCCAATAAACTCTGCACATGAGTTGTTCAACCATCGACACTCCTCTCTTAGAAATGCAATAGAATGTACATTTGGTAGTCTAAAGCAGCGTTTTCCAATCTTAAGACATGCAACGTCTTATGATATCATGATAGAATCCTATATTGTTTTAGCATGTTGCATACTTCACAATTTCATTGCGATAGAGGATGACCTTCCATTGGAAGAAGCTATTGAAGAGGAAGATGATCGTGATGGGATAGAGGTACCACTTCTTGAGACATATGGGTTGTCTCAGAAGGATACAAATGAGTGGGCCCAATTTTGAGAAGACATAGCAAATAGGATGTGGGAAGATTATAGATCTCGAGAATAAATGATTTATTAGAAGGCAATGTGCTTTATATGATTAAATTGATGTATGCATATACAATGATGGTGTGTGATTTTGTTATTCTAATATCAGTCCTTGCTACATTCTAATTAAATAAAAAGAACATTAACTTTCAATTTCACACCTACATTATGTACAAAAATTGTTGATCATATCTGCAATACACAATCCAACTTGAAATATAGATTACATTGTTTTAAACAAGAAAGCACAATTATTATACATCTTTGCATTGAGAAAGTACAATAACACGCTTCATAATGGGGCTCATGACTATTTACTTACCATTAATATCACCATTTTGTCTTGCTGGTAGTTTTTTTTGATGTTGATGTGTTATCATCAATTATTGCTTAAAATTTGTATCATCTTTAGTTAAATGCTTTCAAGTTTATTAAATGTTAGCCTCATTGCATTAGGATGTATTAAAAAATGATATTTAAAGTTTATCGTCTTCAATTTTAAATAAAATACAGCAAGGAGTACCAAATGATGAAGATCATAAGCCCACTAGTAAGAAGAGAACAACGAATTCGTTGAAAATTCTAAATATTTTTTTTGATGTTACTGCTTGCTACATTCCATTTAAATTTAAAGAGTAATAACTTTCAATTTCAGTCGTATGATTACTTTAAATCATAATACGTTTACC
Source organism: Cupressus sempervirens (assembly GCA_028749045.1). NCBI lineage: Eukaryota > Viridiplantae > Streptophyta > Pinopsida > Cupressales > Cupressaceae > Cupressus > Cupressus sempervirens. The sequence goes on along the minus strand of CM053787.1, from coordinate 1,012,675,027 downwards.
TATTCAATATGTTAGCCTCGTTCTATTATGACGTATTACAAATTGATAGTTAAAGACTAACCAAACAGTAGAACAAAATACTCAAATATCTTATCCTCTCTTGAATATATATCTGTCTATGACCTCATCAAGATCTTCAGATGTCTCCTCCCCAATTGAAAGCATTTTCCAAGTCAAAGATAGCTAGCAAAATCCTTTGGGTCTTTTCCTCCCTCCACAATATCCTTGTGTGCATAAACTCCACTGAAAATGTTCAGTGTTAGAATCAAGTGAGTAGGCCCTTTCAAGCTTGGATGGATAATACTCTCCCCTAGCTCTTTATCTACGAGGAACTTAATGGTTTCATTCTCTTGTTCACTTCGTGAAATGGAATCCTCTTCCACAAAATATGGATCCTTAACCTCCTTATCCTTATCATGTTCCCCCTAATAGTTATTATTCTTCATTGAACTCTCTTTGCAAGTTAACTCAACTAGGTACTTCACTTTTGTCATAGTTTTCACCCAACAGGTAAGGATGATGCCTTCTACAATTTTTTCTACAAGATCTATATCTAGATCATCAGAAAGCTCCTCTTTCAATATTATTCCTGTTAAGCGTTATTCCAGATGAAAAATTATACGATGATTTTAGACTCTGCGGGCTATTGCTTGGACAAATTTTCCCACTGACAGGGTCTCTTCATTTTCTCTAGTCAGCAGATAAAATTCCTCATTCTGGGATGGCTCTTTATATGGCGATCTCAAATACTTAAATCCATGTAACAAATCACTCTTTATGTCAGCAAGGGTTTCCTACTTTTTATTGGATGTCCGTTGCTCCACACTTCTAGCATATTCATCAATATCAAGGGCATTTAACAGATCAAGATATTTTTTGACATGCTCAATAGCCATTTCTTGTGTTTCCTCATCCATATCATCTATATCATGTCCAACTTCTTCACAATATATGTCCTTAGCCATTTTCTTGGCAAGTTCATATGACTTTGGATGAATTCTAGTATCATCCAATGGATCCATCACATGGTTTCCGAATGCTGATTGTCCATGCCCTCTAACCCTTAAAATAACCAATAGCATTTATAAAGATAAGTCGCTTCATAGCCTCTATAGTTGGTTGCTATAACCATTACCTACTCAACAGCTTCATACTTTTCATCTGGAGTAAGGAAATGTTCTAGTGAATGAAGCTTTAATGATAATATTTCTTTGCCAGGACTACATAATGTTGCAACCATGGCCAATGGATTATGAACATACCAACCAAGAGCCACAGCATGCCTCACAATCCCTCTTTGTGTTGGCAACTGGTCCTAAGAGATGCGATAATTCTCATATAGTGTAGGCAATAATTCATGTACATAAACAACACTTATTGTGTCCAATTCTTCTGCCAAATCATGTGGATGAAGACAAACATAGGGAGGGATAGAGGGAGGACACAAACACACACATATTTAGCCGCTAAGTCATAAGGTTCGAGTTTGAGTTCGAGTTCGACAATTATGAAGTTCAGATGAACTTGACAATAAATTCAATTTGACGATAAATTTGTCTTACATAATTTCTCAAAAATATATAATATATGTGATCACAATTTCCAACAATGGGACAAAAAATAATTTTGTACAAATGATTGCAAGTATGATTATTTTTTACTTTTCTTTGCTAATAAATAGAATTAAAATAAAAAATAATAATCGTTTTATTTATTATTGACTAACAAAATAAAACTATGAATATTCAAGAATAAAAAATAATAATAATGTAGTCTAATTATAAATAAATTAAATCATAAATATTAATACTTTACTCATTATAATCCTTGTGTTTCACTAATAAAATAAGATTAAAAAAATTTACATCAAATTCAAATTCCAATTCCAATTCGAAAATGAACAACCAAATGCAAGAAAAAGATATTCCCAGTCATATTCTGTTCCAATTCCAATTTCTAAATTGGCAACCAAACACAGAATATGGATTTGAAAATTCATCTTCCATGTCAACCAAACGGTCCAACTATCTTCCTAAAATACATAACCAAGTTTTTGAAAACCAAGTTATGAGATAACCTGGTTATGAGAGAAATTCATCTTCCCCAACCAAACAGAAAGGAAGTGTTTAAAAAAATAGAATACTAGAAGTTGGAACTCAAGCATCTTTTAACATTCATTATTAATTTTGTCAGCAATAATAACTAGTTGCATTAAATTGATCTGTACCTTTTTTTCATGATTTTGTATTAATGACGTGCATACAATTTTAAATCTATGAATAGTATTAACAGGTTGCATTTAATTGATTTGTAACTTTTTCATGATTTTTTAATAAGGACATTATAAATAATTTTTTATAATTCTATGTAATGCATTTGTTACGAGTTATGGTCTACTTTTGAAGCACTATTTTTGAATGTAAAATTGAAAACTTGATCCCTTTGTAGCAAACTTCTCTTTTGTTCTTGAACAATATTCAATAGTTTGAATAATATAAAAGGGGCGACACTTTATGCTTATTTGGTAAAGCTCCAACTTGTTTACCTTTACCCTTTCCCATCTCTTCAAGCAATATAGTTGTCAATTTAACCTTTGTAGAACATTGGAAGCAGTGACATGTTAGGTTGATCTAGAGAAGATTAATTCTCTTCTATTGTTTGTGACCTTTAGGATGAGAGAAACTAGTAGTTTCCATGTCCTCCTTCCTTTTTCTTTCTTTGTAGTGACTATTCTTTTTTCCTCTTATTAGTCCCTGCCTTTTAAAAGGTAGAGAATATTGTTTTCATATCAAATGAAAACTATTAATCCTCCTTTCACATTTATGGAACTATAGAAAAAATAAAAATATGATATGGTTTATACAATTTTTTATAATTCTATGTAATGTATTTGTTATGAGTTATGGTCTACTTTTGAAGCACTATTTTTGAATGTAACATTGAAAACTTGATCCCTTTGTAGCAAACTTCTCTTTTGTTCTTGAACAATATTCAATAGTTTGAATAATATAAAAGGGGCAACACTTTATGCTTATTTGGTAAAGCTCCAACTTGTTTACCTTTACCCTTTCCCATCTCTTCAAGCAATATAGTTGTCAATTTAAGCTTTGTAGAACCTTGGAAGTAGTGACATGTTAGGTTGATCTAGAGAATATTAATTCTCTTCTATTGTCTATGGCCTTTAGGATGGGAGAAACTAGTAGTTTTGATGTCCTTCTTCCTTTTTCTTTCTTTGTAGTGACTAGTATTTTTTCCTCTTATTTATAAGGCGATTAAAATATTTTAAAAGGTTGTGTTTAATTGTCCTTGCATATACCTCGTTATGATATGTTATATTTTGATGTCATATTTAGAAGTAATTCTTTATGGATGTTTATTTAGGTTATTTTCCACTTTAGTACTATATGATGCATGAGTGAAACCATCTTCTCATACCTTATTTGAAAATCGAGATTATTAATTGTAAATCACTAATTTTTTAGATTTTACTATTAACCTTATATAACTCATCTTTCTCACATCACTCTCATCATTAGGTTTTTCCCAATAAAATTCAAAGTGGGGTTCATGTTTTTGTTGGTAGCTAGCCATCATTCCTCATGGGATTCACAACATGGTTTAACAACCTCTTGTGTCTTCTATAAGTCTACTGGTTGTATTGATTATCAGGTCAATCATTTGGTGTAACAACCACCCTAGTTGATAACGAGTAGCACTAGGAGGGGTGCTATTGGAAGTGGGCTAGTGTTGCTTACTGGATTCACAACAAAATTTAATAGCATCCAGTGTCGATCTTTTGGTCATACGAAAACCCTAGTGATCTATAAGTTTAGTGGTTGTATTGGGCATTAACAAAGAAATAATCAGTGGGTGCAAGAATGACCTTAAAAGTTAACAATTTTATGTTAGAGGGACCCCAATGCCAATTCCATAGTATGGATCATCTTTTAAAGGAAAAATGAGTAAATCCTAGTTATATTCTTAATTCACACTTGAAAGATTTTACATGGAATTCATACTAAGATTAATTTTGTAACTTCCAAGATTTATTAAAAATTGCACCAAGTCTATTTCTTTTGATTCTATTAATACATGATATCCTATGACTTTTATTGACTAGTTTGGATTGCTAGTTTGCAACAATCAAAAGTTACAATGAAAGAATATTGTAGTCCAATAAAGGCTAAAGAGGAGTAAAACCATGTAGCTTTATCTCAATCCATTAATTTTATTGACCATATAAGCAAGAGCTTTGAGAGAGCTTGAGTCCCTACCTTTTGCATGGCTTAGAAGGTAAAACAATAGTAGACAACAATATCAAACAAAAATGATGTATTATTAATGTTGAAAGCTAGTTCAGTAAGACATAAAAAAGTTGAAGAATTTTACAAGATACAAAGAGAATGTGGGGTACTTGGACACTAATAGTTTTATGTGAAGGTCTTGTTGAATCTTACTATTAAGAGTTCATAAATTATTTGGCTTACATGCCTATTTCCGTCAGTGGTCATTTATGTACTATCTTAATCTTTAGAGTTGTCCAATGTTTATGTCTCCTCTTATATATTTCTCTTCTATAAGTGGGATTCTAATGAGAAAGTGTACCTATACTAGGGTTAAAGGAAAATTTAAATATACTTAAATATTGTATAAAAAATATTTATTAAAATATAGATTTTTAACAAAAAATTGTTGAATAGTTCTTTATGTCTTTTTAAAAATGACTAAAATCAAACTCAAAAAGTTAAGAAAATGTTGTTAAAGATAATATGAATTTATGTAATTTTAAACAATAAATTCAATATTAATAAATAGTTTTAAGTTATAAAAATAAATATAAATATAGTTGAGTTCTTAGTAAATTAACTTTGAGAAATTATAATAAGAATTTAAATTAAGATTGGAAATTGAAATAAAATATATGAAAATTGATAAATTTCAAATCTTAATTTCTTTTTATAAAAAAGGAGTAAAAATCAAACTAAAATGAATTTATGTCATCTTTTATTACTAAAGTTATTATAATTTTTTAATAATGTTTATTATATATTTCTAAAATATAATTAGTAGTAATAATTTTAAAAATAGAACAATACCAAATTTTAATAAGTATAAAGAATTATACATACAAATTCTACTATTTATTAGCTTCTATATGTAAAATTTTCAATTTTATATTTGCAACTTTCTTGGAAAATACACATTGAAACATACAATAAAAATTAAAAAATAATAATTAAAGTTGAAATGTCCCGATGTTTAATTGACTCAGGGATGTGAAAATTAAATTAACTTTCACATAAGAGTATTTTGAATTTTACTCTATAACCAATTTATTGTGAGACTTACTATGGAAAATGACAAGTGGAAAATGCACTTAGTAAATAGTAACACATAGCTTGCTATTATGATAATCTAACATGTGACAGTTGGAGTTTTGTGTTAGATATTAAAACATGATTCCTTTAACCATACTCAACTGTTATTTGATTGTTTTAAGTATCTATAGTTTCTTATGCACCAGATTTCTACTTGACTATTCTCATTGTGGATGCTAATGATGGTACAGGGGTTTAATCAGAGGAACCAAAGATTAGTTGGAGCCATCATTCCTACTCTCACTAGTTGGACCAACGAGACAGAGAAATAGAGAATGCTTCTCAGCTTTGGATTCTGAAAGGGTCAACTTTTAAAAATTTAAAATTCAAATTACATATAAAAGGATATAAAAGGATTGTAATAAGTAATTCATGGAAAAATTCCTAGTAGTCCACTTGGGACATTACTATTTATAATGGATTCCAAAAATATCTAATTTGACAAATTGTACACTATGTGTTTCAGCTGTGAGGGTTGACATTTAAGGACTCTGAATTTAAGATTGAAATATATGCAAAGAGGATGCTTTAATAGCCGTGCATTGAAACCTAAAATTTAATTATGTTTGAGATCTTCAGCTATGCAAAACTTTATAGTACTATCAAGGGTTTCAACATGCACTAGTTACTTGGTGGCAGGGGCATTGGAAGGGTTTGTAAAGCAATTTTTTTGTATTTTCAAAATTTTCCCTTTCGTTTCATTATCTTTCACTTTTCTTGTGTTGGTGGCTTCTAGAGATTCATTTTTTAGAATAGTTGATGTTGATTGCACATACATTTTCTCCCTAGCTTTATGTTGAACACCTCACCAACACTACATATTTAACTAGCTAGCCATGGTGGAGAATTCCATAACTTGAAAGAATGTTCTAGAGATTAGCCTTATGTTTAGCATTTTAAAAATCTATATCTAAAACATGGTTGTGCATTCACTAAATCATTGTCAATGTATTCTCTATTCCTAGTATAAAAATAAAGAAACTTGCCATGTTTTTCTTGGTATGTTGTTCTACTATAGCTGAAGTTGTTGGGGTCATTCTCCTCTGCATTAGTGGTTGTTTTTTACCTGCAAAGGTCAATATTTTGTCCATATTATGCATTTTGGGTTGTAAAACATTGTTACACTACTCGATTTTGATACTCAGTAGCAATATTTGTCCACTTGAAATTATAGAGGATGGGCATTTATGGAAAAAATAAGGAAGATAAGGAACAACAAACTATTTGGAAAAATACTTGATAGTACCTCATAGTTAGTTGTGTCTAAATTTCTAGAATGTCTGAGTCATATAAAGCAAAAAGGAGGGGAAGGTTCTAGAGTGCCACCTATTAATTTTCAAATTTACTATTCTAAAAAATAAAGATAAACCCTAGGAAATTACCCACCAACCAACAAAAAATCAAAAATTATATATCATAATTGATTTTTAAAATAGAACCTTAGAAATAATCAAATAAAACATTGCTTTTATTGCATAAAATAAATGAATACCTATTTGAGAGGGTCTAATAGGAACATTAGTTCCTTACCTTATATTAAGACAAGGAATAATAATGAAGAATTAAGTCTCCTACAATTAATCTATTTCATTCCATTTTAAGACAAATCATTCTACGTGCAACTTTCCCTATTCTAGTTTAAGGAACTCAAAATTCTTTGGTTATATATAATTCATCAGTTGATAAACTTGGACCGATGTAACATTTATCAACATGATTTATCCAAAACAAATTTCTAAACAAACTCCTATTCTTGAAGGAATACACAAGGGTAAAAAGTCTTTGATAGCTTGGTGATGGATATATAAGGAATCTTTGTTGATCAATAATTATTCTTATATCTTTTTAAAAAAAATCCATGTTATTAGGCTCCCTTATTTTTATAAATTTTAGAGTAGATAGAAATATTAAACACATTGACAGTGGAATTCTTCAATAATTTTTCATATACGCAATTTTGACTTTCATCTACTATGTATTTTCTTCTAAAATTGTATACATTTTTGTTGGATAGTGTTGTCCTTGATGTCACACAAAATGTCATATCAGTCTTTAATCTCAGTTAACCAAGTTCAGATAATGATAACCGAGCTCACTCGGTCATCGAAGAAAATAAAATAGACAGTGATAACCGAGTCATCGAAGAAAATAAAACAGACAGTAATAACTGAGCTCACTCGGTCATCGAAGGAAAGATGGAAAAGTCAGTTTTCACCGAGCTCACTCGGTCATCGAAGAAAGATGGAGAAGTTAGTTTTCACCGAGCTCACTCGGTCATCGAAGAAAAGATGGAGAAGTCAGTTTTCACCGAGCTCACTCGGTCATCAAAGTGGAGTCGGTTTCACCGAGCTCACTCGGTCATCATAGGGAACTCAGTGCTTACCAAGTTCACTCGGCGACTGAAGGATTTCACGAAATTCTCTGTATTAACCGGGCTCAGTCGGTTAACACAGGAATTATTTTTGAACAGATTTTACCGTGCTGGGTCGGCCAGTAAAGGGATTTGTTAAATCTTGCAATTCAGCTGACTGTTGGAATAATTGTTTTCCAAGTTATTTGAGCCGACTTGATAATCTGAAATATATATATATATATATAGAGTTATTCAAGTTGTAAAAGTGTGTGAGAAAAAAGGTGTAAAAACAAGTAAAGAACAAGAGGAGCAAGGATGCGAAAGCAAATACTTGGATAAGAGGAGACTGAGCGAATCCTGATGAAGGATTAAAGGAGCTGTAAAGTTGTATTTGATCAGTAAGGATCCAATTAAGCCGAACAGAGATCTGTAATCAGCAAAAGATAAGTTGCATATTATTCAGGTCACTTCATTGTTGCTTTATAACCTTTGTAGCAGTGAATCCAAATCTCTTAACAGAGTTGGTTTAACAGCCATTTTGTAAATCCTCTAACAAGGTGACAATTTAGTTGAATTGTTCTAAAGACCTCTAGAAAGGCCATTTCTAACAGAGTGTTTAAATCCTCTAACAGGGTCACACCTAACAGTGTGTTTTTGTAACCTTTAATAGGGTTTGCTCCTAACAGGGCTCACTTCAGAAAAGCGAAAAATAGTAACTAGTTACATTGGTGGTTTTTCCCATATTGGGTTTCCACGTTAAATCTGGTGTCTCTAGTGTTTGAGTTTGCTGAATTGTTTTGATATCAGTTCTTAATGATTGTTATTATTTGCTGCAATATCAAGTTTCAGTAATCTGTAAAATAGATCAAACTTTTAGACATCTAAGGGACTGTGAAATGTTTTTTTAGTAACTGATTCACCCCCTCCCCCTCTCAGTTACTTCATTCTCATTTCCAACAATTGGTATCAGAGCTTTTGGTACTTGCAGGAGAAGATTTCAAGGATCTAAGCAAAAGATCAGGATGTCTTACAAAAGAGAAATTCCAAAACTTAATAGAGATAACTTCTCAGCATGGCAAGGACTGATGAAACTTCATCTGGCTACTGTTGGTGATACTGTACTGAAATACCTTGAAGAAAAATATGAAGAACCTTCTGGCACACTGTCAGTCAATGATATTGCTGAAAATAAAACTCACAACAACATGATGATAGACATAGCATCTACTCTCAGCTATGAATAATTTGATGACATTAAGGACTGCAAAACTGCCTTTGACATGTGGAACAAGCTAAAAGAAATCTATGGAGGGGATGAAAATGTGAGAAGAGCAAAAGCAGAAAGTCTAAGAGGACAATTTGATCAAATGAGCATGAGAGAGGATGAAAACATTGCAAAGTATGTTGAAAGAGTTAAAGCATGTGTAAGTGCAATCAGGGTAGCTGGTGGTGACATCAAAGGAGAAATAGTTGTAAGAAAAGTTCTCAGAACCTTGCTTCTCATTTATGCAATCAGAGTGTCTAAAATTCAGGAAAGAAGATGTGAAGCAAATCATCAGATAAATCTTGAGGCCATAGTTGGCAGATTAACTGCATTTGAACTAGATAACTTTGACAACTATGTTCCAGCTTCCAAGAACATGGAATCAGCATTTGAGGCCAAACTTTCACTCAAGGAGAAAAGCAAAAAGAAACTTCAGTCAGAAAGTGAAGATGAATCAGATCTAAGCTCAGACCGTGATCTTGAAGTAATTGAAGCTCTTCTAGCAAGAAAATACTCCAGAGGCAGAGGAAAATATAAAGGTAAAGTTCCTCTAATATGTTTTTCATGTGAAGAAATTGGTCATATTGCAGCTAGGTGCCCGAACAAGCAGAACAATGATGAAAAGAAGGATCATAAATGAAATGGCAAGAAAGATTTCAAATCATTCAAGAAAAAAGGTAAGAAATCATGTTTCATGGCTGAAAATTCTAAAGATTATAATAATAGTGAAGATGAAATTGTTTATATTGCTATTAAAGATGATTCTGACAATGATGAGGAAGATAAAATTGCTCTTATCTCTCATATAAGTAAGAATGATACATGGATTATAGATAGTGGTTTCTCACATCATATGATTGGTGATAAAACTAAGTTTGATCAGTTTGAAGATTATGATGGTGGCAGTGTAAGGTTTGGTAATAATGAACCTCGTTTCATAAAAGGAAGAGGAAGAATCTATCTAACCAAAGAACTTCTTTGTAATAATGCCTATTGGGTTGAAGGTCTCAAAAATAATTTGCTAAGTGTGGCACAGTTACTCAATACTGGATTCAAGGTGGAATTCATGCATGTAAAGGCAAGACTGTTGAATGAGCAAGGAAAGCTGATAGGATCTGGCACCCAAACTAAAGGTAACTTATTCTATCTAGAACTTGGTGAATTCTCATGTTTTATTGCTCAAATTGAAGAGAACTGGTTATGGCATAAAAGGTTGTGTCATGTCAATTTTGATAATTTGATAAAAATAAGAAAATTCAAGAAAGTAAGAGGCATTCCTAACATTAAGAAACCTGAGGTTGGTCTATGCAAGAACTGTCAGATTGGTAAAATGGGAAGGACTAGTTTTAAAGGTAAAAACTATCAATTTGAAGATATATTAGAAATTGTGCATACTGATTTATGTGGACCTATTGGAATAGAAAGCTATACTAGAGAGAAATTTTTCATTCTCTTTGTTGATGATTACTCAAGAATGATGATTGTCATGTATCTAAGAAATAAATCAGAAGCATTTGAGATATTCAAATGGTATTTGGCAAGAGTAGAAAAAGAAATAGGGAAAAGACTGAAATGTTTAAGGTCAGACAGAGGTGGTGAATTCATTTCACATGAATTCAATAACTTCTGCATTGAAAGAGGTATTAAAAGACAGGTTTCAGCACCAGGAACTCCAGAACAAAATGGAATAGCTAAAAGAAGAAATAGATCCATTATGGATTGTGCAAGAACCCTGATGATAGAAAAGAACATTGCTATCAAATACTGGAAGGAAGCCATCAGCACTGCAGTTCATACATTAAACCGAGTATAGCTGAAAAAGGACTCATTCAAGACTCCCTATGAATTATGGTATGGCCACAAACCCAATGTAAGTTATCTGAAAGTATTTGGAAGCAAATGTTATATTTTGAAAGAATCTAGAAAAGAAAAATTTGATGTAAAAGGTGATGAAGGAATATTTTTGGGATATTCCTGCAAAAGCAAAGCATATAGATGTTTAAATCTATCCACTCAAAAGGTCATAGAAAGTGCACATGTGAAAATTGATGAGTTTGCAGAAAAATCAGAAGAAGAAAGCAAAAAGGTACCTGAAGACTACAAGAGATTTGTTTACACTGAACCAGATACTATACCAAGTATACCGTTCACTCAAGAATCCTCAACTCCTGAGTCTTCAGTAACCAAGTTGCAAATAGTTCAAATTGAGCCTCGACAACTTTCAGACACTACCGAGCAAGTGTCTACCGAGTTTGAATCAACCGAGCCAATATCTATCGAGCCAGAATAGCAAGAATTTGAAGTACAGAAGGATAACAATGAAATTCATTCAAGAGGCAAGGAACCTGTATTAGCAAAATATGTCAGAAGACATCATGCACCAGATCAGATCATTGGAGACAAATCTGAAGGAACCCTAACAAGAAGTAAGTTGAAAAATACTTGTTTACTTGCTGATTTTGAACCTAGAAGTATTAAGGATGCACTGGAAAATGATAGTTGGATTGAGGCAATGAATGAGGAAATAGAACAGATAGAGAAAAATAAGACATGGACTCTTGTACCCAGGCCTAAAGACAAGAATATAATTGGAACCAAGTGGGTATTCAGAAACAAGTTGACTAAAGATGGTAAGGTATCCAGAAACAAAGCTAGATTGGTATGCAAAGGATACTCACAAGAAGAAGGTATAGATTATGGAGAAACTTTTGCTCCTGTTGCAAGATTGGAAGGAGTCAGAACCTTACTTGCATATACTGCTCACAAAGGATTCAAATTTTATCAGATGGATGTCAAGTCAGCATTCTTTAATGGAATACTGGATGAAGAAGTTTACATTGAACAACCTAAAAGTTTTGTTGATCCAGATAAAAGGAACATGGTCTACAAATTACACAAGGCACTGTATGGTCTGAAACAAGCTCCTAGAGCATGGTATGAAAGATTGCATAATTATCTTATTCAGATTGGTTTTCAAAGAGCTAATGATAATAGTAGCTTGTATATAAAGGAAGGTCCAGATAATAAGATTGTCTTGGCAGAAATATTTGTAGATGATACTATTTTCATAGGGCATGATGATCTTTGCAAAGAATTTTCAGAACAAATGAACAAGGAGTTTGAAATGTCTATGTTTGGTGAGATAAAATTCTTTTTTGGTCTTCAAATCCAACAAAATAAGAATGGCATCTTCATCACTCAGTCAAAATACATCAAGGAGATATTGAAAAAGTTTGGTATGGAGGACTGTAAACCTGTTGGAACTCCTATGTGTACTGGATTGAAACTTACAAAAGATGATGAATCCAAAGAGGTAGATCAAACATTGTATAGATCTATGATTGGAAAATTGCAGTATGTAGTTCATACTAGGCTAGATATTGCTCTCACAGTTGGTATTGTTGTGAGATTTTCAGCAAAACCAAGAGAAACTCACCTGATGGCAATCAAGAGAATAATGAGATATTTGAAAGGAACTGAAGATTATGGGCTATGGTACAAATTTGGAGGTAATTTGGATTTGAAAGTTTTTACTGATGCTGATTGGGCAGGGAACCTTGATGACAGAAAAAGCACAAGTGGAGGAGCGTTCTTTCTTGGAAAGAGATTGGTTTCTTGGACAAGCAAAAAGAAAAATTGTACATCCCAATCTACAGCAGAGGCAGAGTATGTTGTTGCAGCAGTAAATTGTTCTAATATTGTTTGGTTTAAGCAACTATTGCAAGGAATGAAGATGGAAATCAAAGAACAAGTTGTTATGTTCTGTGATAATACAAGTGCAATCAATATATCCAAGAATCCAGTGATGCATTCCAAGACCAATCATATTGCAATCAAATATCATTTTGTTAGAGAATTGGTGCAAGACAAGGAGATCAGATTGGAATATGTCCACACAAAGGAACAAATTGCTGATATATTCACAAAGCCCTTGTCTAAGGATGCATTTTTATATCTTAGAGGTAAGTTAGGGGTCATTCCCCTATCTGAAGTTCACTAAAGAAAGCTTTAGTGATGCATCAATGCATACCAGATTGAAGATCTATCTGTTGATGTAGTTTAATCAGAAATCATTGCATATGAATCAGTACTATAGGTACATTGCAATTCACTTTACTTCTATTGTCTTTGGCATGTGTTGTCAAAGAGGGAGAGATTTACTGTCATATCCTTCTGAAATTTATGAGACTTAAAAAAAATCTGCTATGAAGCTCCTTAAAAGAAGGAGACTAGTGAAAGAGGGAGAAGTCTGTTATCTTATTTTCAAAATTTCATTCTGTTATGACATGTTGTGTTGCCATCAATGCCAAAGAGGGAGATTGTTGGATAGTGTTGTCCTTGATGTCACACAAAATTTCATATCAGTCTTTAATCTCAGTTAACCGAGTTTAGACAATGATAACCGAGCTCACTCGATCATCGAAGAAAATAAAATAGATAGTGATAACCGAGTCATTGAAGAAAATAAAATAGATAGTAATAATCGAGCTCACTTGGTCATCGAAGGAAAGATGGAAAAGTCATTTTTCACCGAGCTCACTTGGTCATCGAAGGAAAGATGGAGAAGTTAGTTTGCAACGAGCTCACTCGGTCATCGAAGAAAAGATGGAGAAGTCAGTTTTCATCGAGCTCACTTGGTCATCAAAGTGGAGTCGATTTCACCGAGCTCACTCAGTCATCATAGGGAACTCAGTGCTTACCGAGTTCACTCAGTGATTGAAGGATTTCACAAAATTCTCTATATTAACCGAGCTCAGTCGGTTAACACAGGAATTATTTTTTAACAGAGTTTACCGTGCTAGGTCGGCCAGTAAGGGGATTTGTTAAATCTTGCAATTCAACCGACTGTTGGAATAATTATTTTCCAAGTTATTTGAGCCGACTTGATAATCTGAAATATATATATAGAGTTATTCAAGTTGTAAAAGTGTGTGAGAAAAAAGGTGTAAAAACAAGTGAAGAACAAGAGAAGCAAGGATGCGAAAGCAAATACTTGGATAAGAGGAGACTGCATGAATCCTGATGAAGGATTAAAGGAGCTATAAAGTTGTATTTGATCAGTAAGGATCCAATCAAGCAGAACAGAGATCTGTAATCAACAAAAGATAAGTTGCATATTATTCAGGTCACTTCATTGTTGCTTTATAACCTTTGCAGTAGTGAATCCAAATCTCTTAACAGAGTTGGTTTAACAGCCATTTTGTAAATCCTCTAACAAGGTGACAATTCAGTTGAATTGTTCTAAAGACCTCTAGCAAGGCCACTTCTAACAGAGTGTTTAAATCCTCTAACAGGGTCACACCTAACAGTGTGTTATTGTAACCTTTAATAGGGTTGGCTCCTAACAGGGCTCACTTCAGAAGAGTGAAAAACAGTAACTAGTTACATTGGTGGTTTTTCCCATATTGGGTTTCCACATTAAATCTGGTGTCTCTAGTGTTTGAGTTTGCTGAATTGTTTTGATATCAGTTCTTAATGATTGTTATTATTTTCTACAATATCAAGTTTCAGTAATATGTAAAATAGATTAAACTTTTAGACATCTAAGGGACTGTGAAATGTTTTTGTAGTAACTGATTCACCCCCTCCCCCTCTCAGTTACTTTATTCTCATTTACAACAATTTTTGTATTTGTTCATGAAAATATATCTATAATATAGTTAAGACTAATTTGTCTAACATATTTACCATAAATTTCATAATCTATATAGTCTTTTTTCAAAAATATGAATTCTCCATGTAAGTTCATATAATTTGTGTAACATACATACACTTGAAATTTCTATATGATCTGAAGATCACTCCCTTTGATTCCTACTCCATCCTCTTCGTAGGGGAATATTTCTTTTGGAGAGCATCAACAAATTATAAATAAGGCTATCTTTTAGTTACAATGGGGTTAGAGAAAATATAAACAATTTTAATATCTAAATCTTACTTTAATTTTATTATTGTTATTTATTAACAATTATTATATTGAATAAATATTTTACTTCTATTCTTACATGTTGATTAGATTCAAAAAAAATATTACTACTAGAACAATCCATCACTTGAAAAAGGAAGAATGTCAATTTAGATCACAAAAACATTTTTGAAAGGAGGGATAGAGAGTATACATTAAAAGAAGTGGTAAGAAAGAAGCATAAGTAGAATATTTATCAACAAAAAGTGACACAATTGTTGACAATATGTATAATATGTATGGTGTAGTAATGGATGACATAGTATTGTGAATATGCATAAGTTTCTTAATGTAATCATTGAGTTCAACCTTTCTTACAGTCATAGTGAGACTATGATTGAGATTTAATTCTAATAAATTGATGTAATGTTTGAGTTCTTGTATGAGACTTTGGTTATCTACTACAACAAGTACACTTTTTTGTATTTCAAAGACACTTTAAATAACAATGTAACATAGGACCATCAATAAAAACATAAAGAAAAATAATCTTATTTTTTATTCAGTATCATTTAATTTAAATTTTTCAAGCTAAATATTTTCTTCTTAAAACATTCGAACACAATAACTTATGAATAAAAGAATCCCTCCATGTATAAATTAGAATGTTAAAATTAATTTGGTTTGATACTAAATGAGATTGATAGCTAATGAAAAATGGTAGTCATATTAGCTTATTGTAGATCTATCATATTTACTTATAGTAGACATTTAAAAATATTCACTACAACAATGTTACTTAACTAGATTTATAATAGCTTCAACTAATGACCAATGACACAAATATAAGCTACAAGCATAACATGTTGAATACAAAGAACAAAACACATTATTTATAAGTGTATAAGAAATAGTTTATTTAGATGTATTAAAATATAATTGTACACATGTTACATTTGGTAGGATATCACCTTTATTAATATAGATATCATATCATACAACCAACCTTATTAAAATTGAACATATAATATTTATCACAAGCCCCAAAATTTATGTCAATAACATCATATAAATGATGAATAATTCATTAATATTATGCTTTAAAACTATAAGGAGATACATAAACCAAAATATCCAAGCCTAGTGTATATAATGTTCTATAAGAATATTATAGACAATATTTCAAAATTAAGTAATATATCTACAATACAACATACAAGGATTGTAGCACATAGAATGTACGCTTAGAGAACTGTCTCTATTTCACTCTATTATTTTCCCACTCCCTCTTGATTCTGAATTTTGAATGTGCATGACCTATGAGGGCTAGTCAGAATTTGACTATGGGCCTCCTTTATTTTGAATTTCTAGCTAGCATTGACCTCTTCTTTAGGGGCCAAGCATTAGGTGGAAGATGTTTCAATACTATTGGATACAATTGATTAATTGTGTGTTTTTTTTATGTTACACAAATGTCATATCAACTGACAATCAATGCATGCTAAGCTCACTTGGTTAGAAAAGATAGTTCCCTAGTCTACTGAGCGTTCCCAAGTTTACTCTATTCAGAAGGCAATTTCTACTGAGCTCACTCAGGTGTCAAAGAAAGTTAAGCAAAAAAGAGTGTTAATCGAGCTCACTCAGTTAACAAAGGGAAAGTTGAATAGAGTCAATATTAACCAAGTTCACCAGTTGCCAAAGGAATTTTTTAAGTTCATAGTATTAACCAAGCTTATATTGGTTATAATAGAAAATTTCTTCAGAATTAGTTTCTACCGAGTTGAGTCGACAAACAAAGGATTTCCTTATTTTGGCATGTAAAGCTTAATTATTTTACCTATTGATTCTAGCAAACTGAGGTGATGAATATTGGTTATTCTAATTTTTATTTTAGCCAACTTAACAATCTAAAAGGTATAAGTAAAAGGTCAAGTTGTGATTTCAAAGTGTGTGATATGCAAGTTGAATAAGTTGAAAGAGATAAGAAGAGAGGAAGCGAAATTGAAGGATAAGTAGGTATCCTTGTGGAGCAGAAAAGTGTCATTTGATTAGGAAGGATCAATTATGATGTATAATAGTTAAGGATCAATTAAGGATCTATAATCAGCAATTTTGATGCAGGAGCATCCAGAGGTATAAGGGCAATCTAGTGTCACCCAAAAATATGTACTTAGACTTAGTTTCTGTTTGATGTGTTTTCATTTTTGGATACCCATTTGGGTCAAATAAAGGTTCCACTCTCACAGTTCCACTAACAGTGCGTTTGAAAATCCCAAAAAAATAGGAGCATGTATTTGGGCCATCATTTTGGTAAACTAGAAGGTGTGAATTGGCCAGATAAATGTAATCATGATTTAGAGCATTCCAGAAAAAGAATCAGGTCAATAGGCCCCACGATTTGAAAGTTATTGCAATTTTTCAAGTTTTGGAGACCTCCTAAGAATGCTTCAAAGTCAGGTTTGGGGAATTAAATGACCTCGAAAAGGGTTGAAAAATGGGGGATGAGCGAAGCTGTCCATAGGGCTATAGAGTGCTTTGAGAGCTTTTCAAAAATGTAAACGATTTGTCAATCGGAGCTACGGTTCAAAAGTTATGCCTCCCAAAAGTTTGGTTACCGTTTTTGGATTCTTCTAGATTTGCACCGACTTCTAACACAGCTTCTGGAACCTTCTATTTTGTCGGTGGATGCCTACTAGCACTTTCTAGAATGTACTCCTAGTTCTTAACCCTCCAGGGTCTATTTAAGGAGATTTCTAGCATTGTAAAAGGCAGTTCGGAGTGGAGTTTGAGAGGAGGTACTGAAAGGAGAAATTATCTCCATATTTATGCTATTGTAAGCCCTTAGGGCATGTTCTGAAGTTTATTTTCTCTGTACCATTTGTAATAGCTTATTTTCTTAGTTAATATAATTTTCTCTTTCTGTTGTGTCCATTTTGTTCTTGGGTTGTGTCCCCATCAAATTTAGTTGCATCACAATTAGGTCATTTCATTGTTACTCTCTAACCATTGTAGCAGTGATCAAAATCCTCTTAACAAAGTTGGTTTAACAATCATTTGTAAATCCTCTAAGAAGGTGGCAATTCCATTGAATTGTTTCAAGACCTTTTGCAAGGCCACTCCTAATAGGGTGATTAAATCCTTTAACAGGGTCACACCTAATAGTGTGTTTTGTAACCTTTAATAGGGTTGGATCCTAACAGGGCTCACTTTAGAAGAGTGAAAAATAGTAACTAGTTACATTGGTAGTTTTTCTCAAATTGGGTTTCCATGTTAAATCCTAGTGTCTTATGTGTTCATACTATTTATTTAATGCTTACAACTAAATTACTAATAACATCTTAAGATCTACTAAAGTAATTCACATTATGCATTTATCAGGTTATAGCAATTTCTGTATGTTTACTGAGTATCTGCAGTAATCAGTTTGGATTTTATTTGACATCTAAGAGATCTGGGATTTATTTTAGTAGTAACTAATTCCCCCCTCCCTCCCCCCTCTTAGTTACTCCTCTTATGTTTCCAAAAATTGGTATAAGATATTTTGGTTCCTCTATAAAAGGTTTCAAGGACCTAAGCTAAAGATCAGGATGTCTTACAAGAGAGAGATTCCAAAGCTAAAAAAAGATAACTTTGCAACATGACAAGGACTTATGAGGCTTCATCTAGCTACCATTAGTGATTTAGGATGCAAATATCTTGATGAAGAATATAAAAATCCCACTAGAACATTATCAGTTGAAGATATTATTGAGAAAAAGAACCATAACATCAAGATGATTAACATTGCATCTGCTCTCAGTTATTCTGAATTTGATGAGGTCAAAGATTGTAAAAATGCATTTGAAATGTTCAAAAAACTATAAGAAATCTATGGAGGAGATGAAAATTTAAGAAGAGCCAAAGTAGAAAGCCTTAGAGGAAAATTTGATCAAATGAGGATGAGAGAAGATGAAAATGTTGCAAAATATGTGGAAAGAATCAAGGCTAGTGTTAGTGCAATTAGAGAATTTGGAGGAGAAATCAAAGAAGAAACTATTGTAAGTAAAATACTTAGAACTTTTCTTCCCATCTATGCAATTAGAATATCTTCTATTCAAGAAAAGAGATGTGATCCAAATAACAAGATAGGCTTGGATGCCCTAGTAGGAAGATTGATAACTTTCAAACTAGACAACTTTGACAACTATGTTCTTGCTTCCAAGAATATTGAGTTTTCATTTGAAGCTAAACTCTCACTCAAAGAAAAAGGAAAAAAAAAAGAAGATAATCAATTAGAAAGTGAGGAAGAAACCGAAGAAAGTTCTAATAGTGGTCTTGAAATTGTTGAAGCTCTACTTGCAAAGAAATATTCCAAGAGCAGAGCAAAGTATAAAGGTAAAATCCCTCTAATATGTTTTTCTTGTGAAGAAATTGGTCATATTGTTGCTAGGTGTCCAAAAAAAGAAGGGAAGAAAGAAAATAAAAGCCACGAGTACAAAAGCAAGAAGGAATTCAAAGGTCACATATCGTACAAAGAAAAAGGTAAGAAAACTTGTTTTATGGCTAAAGATTCTGATAATAGTGAAGATGAAATAGTGTATATTTTTGTAAAAGATGAATCTGATGATGAAGGAGATAAGATCACACTTGTCTCTCATGTTAGCAAAAAAGACACATGGATCATAGATAGTGGATGTTCTCACCATATGACTGGAGACAAAAATAAGTTTGAACATTTTGAACACTATGATGGAGGTAGTGTAAGGTTTGGAAACAATGAACCTTGTTGCATAAAAGGAAAAGTTTGTATCTCATTAAAAAATGAACTCGTATGTGACAATACCTATTGGGTTGAAGGACTAAAACATACTTTACTGAGTGTGGCATAGTTGAACAACATTGGATTCAAGGTAGAATTCATGAATGGCAAGGAAAGATTACTAGATAACCAAGGAAATCTAATTGGATTAGGCAGGCAAACAAAAGGTAACCTATTTTATCTTGATCTTGGTCATTGTTCATGTTTTATTGCTGAAGTAGAAGAAAGTTGGCTATGGAATAGAAGATTATGCCATGTAAAATTTGATAATATGGTCAAGATCAGAAAACTTAGAAGGGTAAGAGGTCTTCCTAGTTTGAAGAAACCTGATGTTGGATTATGAAAAAAATGCCAAACATTGGGTAAAATGGGAAAGACTAGTTTTAAAAGAAAAAACTATCAATCAAAAGATTTCTTGGAAATTGTACATATTGATCTATGTGGACCCATTGGAATAGAAACTTATAGTGGAGAAATTTTTTTCATTCTTTTTGTTGATGTTTATTCCAGAATGATGACTGTTATGTATTTGAAGGAAAAATCAAAAGCTTTTGAGAAATTGAAATGGTATCTAACTAGAGTAGAAAAAGAAACTAGAAAAATATTGAAATGCTTAAGATTAGATAGAGGTGGTAAGTTCATCTCAAATGAATTCAACAATTTCTACATTGAAAGAGGAATCAAAAGACAAATATCAACCCTTGGTACTCTTGAGTAGAATGGAATAGTTGAAAGAAAAATAAATCCATCATGGATTGTGTAAGGATGCTAATGATTGAAGAAAATGTTGCCATCAAATACTAGAAGGAAGCTATCAACATTGTAGTTCATACATTGAACCAAGTTCAGTTGAAGAAGGACTCAAATAAAACTCCTTATGAACTATGGTATGGCTACAAACCCAATGTAAGTTACTTAAAATTATTTGGCAACAAATGTTATATCTTGAAAGAATCTAGAAAAGGACAATTTGATGTAAAAGGTGATGAAGGTATATTTCTAAGATATTCTTGCAGAAGTAAAGCATACAAATGTCTAAATTTGTCCACTAAAAAATCATAGAAAGTGCACATGTGAGAATTGATGAGTTTGTAGAAAAGGCTAATGAAGAAAGCAAATAGGAACCAAAAGATTACAAAAGAATTTTCTACTATGAAACTGATACATTGCCAAACACATTTAACAAAAAGGAGACTTCATCTCCCAAGCTCTCCAAATCTCCATCAATTACTGAGTTACAAGAAGTGCAAATCGAGTCACAAAGACCTAAGTCACATTTAGAAGCTACTGAGTTAGTGCATACCAAGTCTGAAGAACTCGAGGCATAGATAGAAGGACCCAAACCAGAAGTTGAGATTCAAAATGAAGACAACTCAATTCATTCAAAAGTCAAAGAACCTATATTGGCTAAATATGTTAGAAGACATCATGCATGTAATTAGATCATTGGAGAAAAATTAGATGGAAAAATGAAAAGAAGCAAACTAATGTTGGAGTTGATGAAATCCAACTCCGAAGATGCCCGAGATCACCTGCATGTGAATAACCCGTCAAAGAGAAGCCAAGGAGAGAAGAGTGTGGAGCAAGGGAAAAACCCTAAATAGACATGAGAGAGAAAATATGAAAACACAAGAAAAATATGTATTTACAATGAGAATGCAATGTTATGTTGTGAAATACAATGAAGGAGCCTGAATATAAAGAGCTCCAAGAATCTCCTAGAAGAAGCTAGAAGACACTAGGAGATAAGTGTGACAACTAAGCATACATCCGCATTAGTGGAAAGTCCTCGAACAAGGTGAGAGGATAAGTATGACTTAGGAGAGAACAAACTCACGTATTGTCAACAACTTATAATAAACTCCTAGACTACAACTTATAAATGAATGTATTTACCTAAGTAAGCTTAAGTAAATAGAATAAATAATTAGTAAAATTAATTATTTACTCTAACACTCCCCCTTAAGTGCAACTTAGGGAAATGCCTTAAGCTCACAAAACTAAGAAATGCAGAAATGTAGAATGGGTCCCGACAACAAGGCCATGTTAGGTATCCATGTACAATGCAACAAAATACAACCTCTGAAAATGGGGAAAGAGAGAAAACCGCGTGGGAAAAACCCTCCCCCAAAAAGAGGTAAGAACCTAGTAAAGAACATAAGAAGCCTCCAACTAGGGGAATGTTCCCTAAAAAAGGAACAAAGAGTGATTATGAAGAGCAACACTGAAGCATGAAGAAGCCACAAATCTGCCAAATTGCTGATTTTAAGTACCACCAAGGAAGAAGAAGGTAGAAACTGAGCATGTCTATATGGTCGATGATCCATCTCACCGAAATGCATAGGTAGCTAGCCACTACAATTGCCTTGTATATAGGATCAACCACTGAATACATAGCTCACACTATCAAACCATCAAACCATGAATGCATTAGAATAATAGAATAACCCCCCCTTAATGCAGATGGGGTGTGATGACAGGCAACTAAGAAGGTGGACCAAAGTCTCCTACAAATGAACCAAGAATGATGAGAGAGCAAGAGGTACAAACACCTATAAAGACATGGTCAAATTGACTCTGCATGGGACTAATGTCATGGAAGGGACACTCACTTGACAAAGGGAGAAGCCTAAAATAGAAAACAACTATCCCCCATGGTGCTTTATGAAAATACTGTAGGTACAACTGTCTCAAAACAATGTTCATGATCCCCATAATGCAAGAGTGGCACTTTATCTTAGTGCAATACAGAAAAGTGCCTCAAAATGATAGCTACAATGATCAAAATAAAAAACAAGCTGATAAAAAAGAAAGGATAGCCTAAAATAAAGGAAACCATGCCAAGAAAATGATCCTCGAGCCTAAAACACTCAAGATATCTACCATATAGCAAAAATACCAAAAATATGATAGAAAGAGCATGGAACAAAATCTAAGGAAAATGACTACATTTATGAAAAGGTGAGAAAACCAGCTTTCCAAAAATATAAAATTTTCAAAAACCTGACATGGGACACAAAAGATATGCATGTTTGAGTAAAAAATAGAACTTTGGAGTTTAACTGAAAAATGGGCAAAAAAAATACATCAAAACCTAAAAATACCTACACCAATGTCTTTGTATTGGAATCACCTTTTTGGCAGTTCTTTTAGATTGGAAAATTACTTCCGTATGCTCAAGTTCTGGCCAAAAAGCTAAAGGTAGGTCCAAAATTGACCTAGGAGAGGTGTAAGAAGGATGATGATGTAGTGCTGACATCATGCTAATGTTAGCATTTCACTATCGTAAATTTGACGGCATAGAGATTGTCAACACTAAAAAAGGTGCCATGTGGCACGCCACATGGAAAATCTGATGATGTGGTAGGGGTGACATGGCGGGTTCATGTGGTAGAGTTCCATGTGGCACCCAGGCCACGTGTCACCCCCGCGGGCTACCAACTATGCTACGAATTACTCCACATACCACTAATGTAGTAGGTGACTAGGCCAGAGAAAAGTTGTGGAGAGGAGTGGTGCAAGAGAGGTGGAACCCTGGTTGGAGTAGTGAGAACAGGTTCTGTAGGACAATGGACATGGAGAAACTGGGCGGAGTGCTAGGAGCAGAGTCTGAATCTTCAAAGGCGGGGGGGCCCGCTGGCGGCAGCTGGGCCGAGCTGCTCGGTAGTGGCTTAGCCAATTGCAGTGGTGGGTGAGTGGTGCATGGGTGGCCGCCCAGTGGTGCACTAGTGGAGCAGCCGAAAAATAATTTTAAATTTTTTTTAAAAATGCTCTGCATTCGTACGATCTGTACAGAAGGCCCTAAAATGAATTGTTTTTGCCTCCCAGAGCCCTGTCTCCAAAATTGACAAATTTTAGATGGATCCTAGTTGAAAAGAACCTTTTGAATCCAATGGCAGCATCCATTTGGGTTGAAAGTGCTCCAAAAAATTGGTATTCCCCTGATTTGAAGAAAAAGGCACAAACAAACTAGGGTTTGTGTCTCTGAATCATGGCTTCAAAAATCCTTCAACGAAGCAGTAGCAGGGAGGCTTTGATACCATGTTGGATTTGATGAAATCCAACTCCAAAGATGCCCAAGATCACCTGCATGTGAATAATGTGTCAAAGAGAAGCCAAGGAGAGAAGAGCTAGGAACAAGGAAAAAACCCTAAATGGACATGAGAGAGAAAATATGCAAACACAAGAAAAATATGTATTTACAATGAGAATGCAATGTTATGTTGTGAAATACAATGAGGGAGCCCGAATATAAAGAGTTGTAGGAATCTCCTAGAAGAAGCTAGAAGATGCTAGGAGATAAGTGTGACAACTAAGCATACGTCCACATTAGGTGGAAAGTCCTCAAACAAGGTGAGAGGATAAGTATGACTTAGGAGATAAAAAACTCCTGTATTGTCAACAAATTATAACAAACTTCTAGACTACAACTAATAAATGAATGCATTTACCTAAGTACACTTAAGTAAATAGAATCAATAATTAGTAAACTGATTATTTACTCTAACTAAAACATACATGTTTACTTGTTGAATTTGAACCTAGAAGTGTTAAAGATGCACTAGAAAATGAAAGTGGGATTGAGGCTATGAATGAAGAAATATAAGAAATAGAAAAAAATAAAACATTGACTCTTGTACCTAGGCCCAAAGATAAAAATGTGATTAGTACAAAATGGGTATTCAAAAATAAGCTGAATGAAGATGGAAAAGTGTTAAAAAAAAAAGCAAGGTTGGTATGTAAAGGTTATTCTCAAGAAGAATGTATTAATTATGGTGAAACTTTTGCCCTTGTTGCAAGATTAGAAGGTGTTAGGACTTTACTAGCTTATACAACTCACAAAGGATTCAAAATATATCAGATGGATGTTAAATTTGCATTCTTGAATAGGATTCTTGATGAGGAAGTCTACATTGAGTAGCCATAAGGTTTTGTCAATTTAGACAAAAGGGACATGGTCTACAAATTATAGAAAGCCCTATATTGTCTAAAACAATCTCCTAGAGCTTAGTATGAAAGACTACATAACTATTTGATATGGATTGGCTTTCAAAGAACAAATGATAACAATAGTATGTATATCAAGGAAGGACCGGATAAGAAGATTGTGTTTGTAGAAATATTTGTGGATGATACTCTATTCATAGGAAATGATGACTTCTGCAAAGCATTTTTAGAAAAAATGAATAAAGAATTTGAAATTTCCATGTTTGGTGAAATAAAATTCTTTGTTGGAGTTTAGATACAATAGAACAAAAATGGTATCTATATCACTCAATCTAGGTATATCAAAGAGATACTCAAGAAATTTGGAATGGAAGATTTAAAACCAGTTGGAACCCCCATGTGTACTAGACTTAAGCTTACCAAAGATGATGACTTCAAAGAAGTAGATCAGACCTTAAATAGTTCAATGATTGGAAAATTATAGTGTGTGGTACATATAAGGCCTGATATTGCCTTAACAATTGGGATAGTGGCAAGATTCTCAACTAAACCTAGAGAAAACCACATGATGGCAATAAAAAGAATCTTCATATATTTGAAAATTACTAAAGACTATAGCTTATGGTACAAACTTGGAGGAAACCTTGACTTAAAAGTATTTACTAATGTTGATAGGGCAGGAAATCTTGATGATGGGAAAACACTAGTGGTGGAGCATTCTTTCTTGATAAAAGGCTGGTATCTTGGACAAACAAGAAGCAAAACTACACATCTCAATCCACAGTAGATGCAAAATATATAGTAGTAGTAGTTTATTACTCTAACATTGTTTGGTTCAAGTAGTTGTTGGAAGGAATGAAGGTTGAAATCAAAGAGCCAATAACCATGTATTGTGATAACACTAGTGCAATCAACATATCAAAAAATCTAATGATGCATTCCAAAACAAAACACATTGCTATAGATAAAATATCACTTTGTAAGAGAATTATTACAGGACAAGAAATCAAATTAGAATATATGCATAAAAAAGAACAAATAGTAGATATATTCACCAAGCCATTACCTAAGGATGCAATTTTGTATCTAAGAGGTAAGCTAGGGATCATTCCCCTATTTAAAGCTCACGAAATAAACTTTAGTGATTCATCAATAGGAACCAAGTTGAAGATCAATCAGTTGATGTTGTATTGGCAAGGACATATTGCAGATGAATCTATACTCAAGGTACATTAATACTAATCAGAATTGTCTTTGGCATGTGTTTTCAAAGAAGGAGAAGTTTACTATCATATCTTTTTAAAATTTTGTTTAAAGGGAGAACTTAATCAATTCCTTCATAGAGGGAGAACAATTTACAAGAAATTTTCTATGTAAAATCAAAGAGGAAACTTTTTGATAGAGGGAGTATTGTTCTCAAAAATTTCATTGTGCTATGACATGTGTTGCCATCAATGCCAAAGAGGAAGATTGTTGGATACAATTGATTAATTGTGTATTGTCTTTGTTGGAAATCTAATTGAAAATAAATACTATCAAAGAGGAAGATTGTTGTTAAAGAATATTTTCAATCATGTTTTTTCATTGATGGAAAACTTACTATTTGTTGGAATGGCAATTTCTTATAAGATCCAAGTACTATCACTTAGTTGATTGATGAAGATGATTTAATTAACAAAACGTAACAAAAGAATCTAAGGGAAAGGTTGTGTTATGGTTTTTTAATGAAGTGCAAGGATCAATCAAGACAATGATAAAGTGATGTATTCATAACATACTTGAAGATATAGAGCTTGGTGACACTTAGAAACATTGGAGGAATAAGTTGCAAGAAGGTTAACCACAAAGCTTAACTAAGTTCATTAGTGAGTGCCGAGCAAGCTAGTTCAAGCTGAGAAAATTTTTAGTTAGTGCTAAGAAAATGCAAAATCTAGTGTGTATCGAGTGATATAGAAGGAGCCAGGCATGTTGAGGTGTAGAGAAAATTAATAGGTGTCGAGCATTAGAAAAACTTAGTGGATGCTAAGTGAATTCACAGTACATGTCGAGCATCAGTAAAACATAGTTGGTGCCGAGTAACACAGTATGTGCTGAGCGCCAAAATTTCAGTAGTGTTGAGCTACTACATTATTTGAAAAGTCAAAGATTTACCAAATCTAAGCTAACAAGTTTGTTATCTTGAATTTTGTGAACTAGTCAGAGGATAAAGATGATGAGCTAGAGGCATAGAATTCTATGTAAACCATTTTAAAAAAAATTCAAGAGGATTCTTCATCATGTTTCTAGAAGGAAACAAGATATGGGTTAGATTCAATGAATCATACCTAATCCGTTTGAATTGACATTAAGGGAGGGAAGAATCAAGTGGGAAAAGCAATTTGAAACTTCTATTTAAGGAGTCATAGGCCAAGAAACAAGAGTTTTTGGTGTGCCAAATTATGAAGTGGTTGAAAGGTGTCAAGGAGAAGACATCAAGAGGAGAAGGAAGAAAAGAGCATAGAAACTCTACTTTGATAAGTGGTCATAGAGGAGAATGCACTGGTACATCAAGCATGAAGACTCAAGAAGAAAAAGATGGAAAATAGGACAAGTTGTCAGAGTTGCAGAGACTAAAAGCCAAGAAAATTATGAAGAGCTGAATAATGATATGAGATCTACAAGTTAAGTTGTGAGTTATATTAGGTCAAAAGCCCTTCTTGTTACTCTCTAAAAATTGTGCAAGCTAGGGTAAAATCCTATGGACTTAGGTTGGTTTAACAACCATTTGTAAATCTTTTAACAAGGTGGCATTCCAAGTGAATGTTCTAAAGTCCTCTAACCAGGCCCACTTCTAATAGGGTGGTTAAATCCTTTAACCGGTCACATTTAATAGTGTGTTGTAGCCTTTAATAGGGCAGGCCTTTTATAGGGCATCACTTTAGAAGAGCGAGAATTGAGTAGCATGTTACTAGTGGTTTTTCCCAAATTGAGTTTCCACATAAATCAATGTGTTATGTGTTGATCCTTCATGTGTTATGCTTGCATGTCGATTTGCAATAACTTGCTAAGTGGAAAAGTTTAATCTTGGATGAATGAATAGTTTTAAACATTCACTTTACTTGATAAAAATATTTTAATTGGATATTTGGACCTTGAATAACTAATTCACCCCCCCTCTTAGTTATTTTAAAACATTTCTAACAATTGTTATCAAAGCCATCTGTTGATTTAGTTTAAAGGTACTAGAAGTAGGAAGGATCAGGATGTCCAAGAGAGAAGTTCCCAAGCTCAACAAAGATAACTTTTTTTTCATGGAAAAGCCTAATGAAATTACCCTTTGGATCAATAGGTGATTTTGCAAAAACCTTGATTGGAGTGGAACATGTAGATCCAGCTCGACACCTTTCTATAGATGATTTGAACAAAAGCAAGGAGCACAATTAGGAAATGCTGGAAATTTCCTCTACACTTAGCTATGCTGAATTTGATGACATCAAAGGATGTGATTTTGCATTCAAGATGTGGAAATCCATGTCAAATATCTATGGGGAGATCATAATGTTTAAAGATCAAAGAGAGAAATCCTCAGAGGAAAGTTTGATGACATGAAAATGGAGGAAGGTGAGAATGCTGCTCAATATGCTTCTAGAATGAAAGAAGTGGTAAGTGCAATAAGGAGTCTGTGTGGTCTAAGGAGTCTGGGTGGTCATTTGGAAGATGAAACTATTAATAGAAAATACTTAAGAACTTTTCTCCCCATCTATACTATTAGAGTTTCATCCATCCGAGAGCTAAGGTGTGTACCGAGAAATCAGCTAACCTTTGAAGGTATAGTAGGGAGTTTCACTACTTTTGAGTTGTCCAATTTTGATAACTACAGATTTGAGAATATTGAATATGCTTTTAAGGTCAAGCTATTATTGAAAGATACTAAGGAGGTGAAATAAAAAAAGAAGAGTAGAAAAGGAAAACATGCATCTAGTGATAGCAGCACCGATGAAGAGGATGTGGAACAATTGGAAGCACTACTGGTTAGAAGATTCCACAGAGGCAAAGGAAAATTCAAAGGTAAGCTACCTATCATTTGTTTTAATTGCAATGAAGTAGGACATATTTTTGCAAGGTGTACACAGAAGAAGAACTACAAAGAAGGAAACAAGTACAAGAACAAAAGAGAAGATGATAACAAAGATTACAAGGACAAAGGAAAAAGATGCTACATTGTTGAAAAATATTCTAATGAGAATGATGAAGAGGTAATCTATGTAGCCATGAAAGATAAATAAAATGAAGATGAAACAAAAACACTAGTAACCTACATAAACAAGAATGACAAATGAATCATAGACAGTGGATGCTCACATCACATGACTGGAGACAAATGTAAGTTTATTACCTTTACCCAGTATGATGGAAATAGTGTTAGATTTGGAAATGATTCTCCATGCCAAATGAAAGAAAAAGGTTCTATTAAACTTATAGAGAAAATTTCATGCGATAATGCATACTACATTGAAGGACTAAATTATAATTTGTTGAGTACATATCACATGCAATGTAAGTTGCAAAGTAGAATTTGGAAACAAAACTGTCAAAATCTAGGATGCTAAGAGAAATATGATAGGAAAATGTGAACAAACTAGGAGTAATCTATTTTACCTAGATATGGAAGATGCAACTTGTCTTGTTGTTAGACTTGATGATATTTGGTTATGGTATAAAAGGTTGTTTCATGTTAACTTTGACAATATGATTAGCATCAGCAAAAGGAAGAAAATTAGAAGTTTGCCTAAGCTAAAGAAACCTAAAAATATAATGTACAAACAATGTCAACTAGGGAAGATGACCAAGTCAAGTTTCAAAAGAAAAACCTACACTTCCAAAGAAGTAGAGCTAGTTCATACTAACTTATGTGGCCTAATAGAAGTGCAAAGCTACCAAGGAGACAAATACATAATGTTATTTATGGAAGACTATTCTAGGATTATGACTATCATGTTCTTGAAGAAAAAAATTAATGCATGTCAAATGTTTAAGTGGTATTTGACTAGGGTTGAGAAGGAGATAGGTAAAAGTCTAAAGTGTCTAAGATCAAATAGAGGAGGAGATTTTACATCAAAAGAATTTGAGATATTCTACAATGAAAAAGGAATCAAGAGACAAACATTAGCACCAAGAACTACCCCACAGAATGGGATTACAGAAAGAAGGAACAAATTAGTAATAGACTATGCCACAATCTTGATGATGGAGAAAAATGTTTCTCTGAAGTACTAGAGAGAAGCTGTAAGTAATGTTGTTTAAATATTGAATCAAGTAAAAGTTAAGAAAGGAACAAATGCAACACCTTTTGAACTATGGTATGGTCATTCACCTAATGAAAATATTTAAAAATATTTGGTTGTAAATGCTATATTCTTAAAAATACTAGAAATGGAAAGTTTGATGCAAAGATTAATGAAGGAATATTCCTTGGATACGCCACTAGAAGCAAAGCGTATAAATGTTTGAATACTAACACTAACAATATTGTGGAGAGTGCAAATATAAATTTTGATGAGCATGTAGAAGTCCAAGTTGATGAATCCAAGAAACTAGAAGATTATAGATTTTTCGTATACTTCTATGAAGGAATCTCTATTGAATATGAAGCCACCAATCAAGTTGGGAATCAACAAAATTTTTTAGTATTAGCTGAGTTATAGCTAGTGAATGTTGAGCTACATTTAGAAGCTGAGTTGTAGAATGAAGAAAATGTACATTCTGATTATGAAATTAGTACACATGGAAGAGATAATGAAATACTAGATAGTGATGTACAAAGTGATTCTGAAGTTGAAGGACCAAACATGGAAAGAAGGAAAGAACCAAGACTATCTAGGTGTGCGAGAAGACATCACCTTAGAGAACAAATAATTAGAGACAAGGAAGTTGGACCAATGACAAGGCACATACTAAGGAATGAATCATGCCTATTGAGCAAGATTGAACCCAAAATAGTGAAAGATGCACTACAAGATGATAATTGGCATAAAGCTATGAAAAAGGAGATAGATTAGATTGTGAAGAACAAAACTTCGACCCTAGTTCCTAGACTAGCTGATAAAAATGTAATTGGTACCAAATGGGTCTTTAGGAACAAACTTGATGAGAAAGGTGATATAACAAGGAATAAGGCTAGACTAGTCTACAAAGGCTATGCACAAGAAGAAGGATTGGACTATGGGGAAACATTTTCCCTTGTTGCAAGAATCAAAGGAGTAAGAACATTGCTTGCATATGATGCTTATAAAGAGTTTAAAGTCTATGAAATGGATATAACATCTACTTTTTTGAATGGTATACTAGAAGAGGAAATCTACATAGAATAACCAGAGGGATTTGTTGATGATAGCGACAAGAATATGGTTCACAAACTACATAAAGCACTCTATAGTTTGAAGCAAGCACCTAGAGAATCATATAAGAAACTACACAAATACCTTGTAAAGATAGGATTTGAGAGAACGGATGACAAGATGAACCTATACATCAAGGAACAAAAAGGTAAAGACATTTTGATATCTGAAATCTTTGTTGATGATATAATATTTGGAGGAAAAGATGCCCTATGCAATGATTTTTCTAATCAAATGAAACACGAGTTTGAGATGTGAATATTTGGAGAAATCAAATTATTTGTTGGATTGCAAGTACATCAACTAAAGCATGACATATTTGTGTCTCAATCAAAATACATCAAGGAGATACTCAAGACATTTGGATAAGAAGACTCAAAACCAGTCAATACACCAATGGTAATAGGACATAAGTTATCAAAGAATGATGAATTAGCTAAAGTAAATTAGACAATATATAGATCAATGATTGGAAAGTTGTAGTATGTTGTACATAGTAGACTAGACATTACATTAGCCATTGGAATAGTGGCAAGATTTTTTGCAAATCCAAGAAAAAATCATTTGATGGTAGTAAAGAGAATACTAAGGTACCTAAAAGTAATTGATGACTTTGGTTTGTACTACAAGAAGAGTGAAAAGTTTGAATTGAAAGCTTACACTGATGCAGATTGGGGAGGTGATATTGATGCCAGAAAGAGCACCAATGGAGGAGAAATTTTCTTAGGAAAAACATTGATTACTTGGACCAGCAAAAAGTAAAGTTGTACCTCACAGTCACAGTAGAAGCTGAATATATTTTTGCTACTATCAACTGCACTAATATTGTATGGATCAAACATCTATTGCAAGGTATGAAGGAAGAGGTAACTAAAATTGTGATACTCTATTGTGATAACACAAGTGCCATCAATAATTCAAAGAATCTGGTGATGCATGGCAAAATAAAACATATTGCAATTAAGTATCACTATGTAAGAGAATTGATAGAAGATACACAAATAAGTATGGAATATGTCAGTTCAAAAGAAAAAATTGTTGACATCTTTACAAAAGCACTACCAAAAGATGCTTTTGAGTATCTTAGAGGTAAGTTAGGGGTGATACCCCTATAGAACAAGATTTAGTGTGCAAAGAACATTAACAATAAGAGAAACATTCACAAACTAAAACTAAATTCACATATAAGTCTAGACAAAGAAAGCAAACAAGAAATGCAAACCTCAAAAGAGAAAACACTCCATGCTTCCTTGATGTTGTAGATGTGTCCTTTGATGTGGATGTATGCTCAATTGCTTGCCCAATTGCTTCAATGCTGGAGATGGGCAATGGAAAATTGGTAGCCTTGTGAGCTCTCAATTTGGCATTATAAGGTTAAGATTGATGACTTTGGTTCACAAAATAGCATGGTAACTTTAGCTCAAAGATTGTGATGAAATGGCTTGGGAGGGGATTCAATTTATAGGCCAAGGGGTAGAGGGATGGAGGGCTAAGATGCAAGGATGGAGAGATGGTTAAGGAGGGCTAAGATGCATTCAAAGGGGAGTACATGGATTGTGCTTGTTTAGCACCAATGGGAAAGTGACACTTGTCACAAGGCGGATGAGTATGAGAGGGTAGGATAAGGGGTTGGTTAAAGGCATGATGAGGGAGATTGAGTATGGAAGAGGGATATAAGAGTCATGAGTGGGCTTGTAAGAGTCTTTTATGGTTTGTAAGAGTACTCATGGCTTGGTGGTTGGGATATTTTGGAGAGGGGACTTTGATTTGGTTTAGGAAAGTCTTAAACTTGTTTAGGGAATGTGACAACATTAGGGGTTGGATTAGGCTTGGGTTTAGGATCAGATTAAGGATGTTAGAGATGTGCAAGTGGATGGCATTAATGAGGGTGGGTGAGTTAGTGGCTAAGCTTGGTTAGTATGGGTGGATGGAGTGGATTAGGCTAAATGGAGGATTAGGGATAGTTTAGGGGTTTTTAGATTTGAGGATTTTATTTATAAAATATATTTATTTAATAAATGGGGATTTTTGGAATTAGATAGAAGAAAAGGATTTAATTGATAAATGATAGGTTATTTGATTTATCAATTTAGGACTATAGATGATTAATTAAATTAATCAGCTAGAGGATGGAAAAAGGATTAATTAAATAGAAATTTAATTAATAATGCCTTTTGAGATAACTAAATACAATTACTAAAGCGGTGTAATCAAATTTAGGTGTCTACATTTTGCCCCTCTTTGACATAGTGTTGAGACAACACTATTTCATAGAAGTTTGAGTGAAGATGACATGAGGAAGATGTTTTAGCAACAAGGTTTCCCCAGTATCAGATAAGAAGAGGAGAGAGTAGACTTAGATGATGCCCCCTCAAGAAGGTGGCAGAGAGAGAAATGAGGCTCGACGACTTCTTGAAAAGTACAAGAAATCAAGACGAGCAAAGACATAGATTGGCAAAGAGGAGGGGTTGAATTAGCTCAAAATCTCACTATGGGAGAATGATAAAGGAGAATCAGAGGCACAATAGTAAATCAAGCTTAAGACTTTTCAGGATTGGGGGGGAGGATGGAGGAGCAAAGCGCTATTAAAAGAATCTAGGATAGGGAGATGGATGATGAGATGATAAAGCTGATGCAACAGGATTTCAAAGAGTCGAATTGATGGAAGATGGTTTTTTGGATATCCCTAGGACTAGGATTGTGGATCTCGAAAGATGAGGCTTGGTGGATTGATTTGATTGGTGGATCCCTAAGACTAGGATTGAAGATCCCTAAAGCTAAGCATGAGGAGTGATTAAAAGAGATACTAATGCATAAGCTGGGGGAGGAGTGATAGATGCTAGAGATGAATGGGGGATAATGGAGATGAAGGGAATCCATTGAAGCTTTTTTTTGAGTGGAGGGATACTTCAAAGAGAAGTACCACCATGTAGTTGAGCACTAGATTTGCTATAGGACTGTTGGTTAATTGCCAAGGTTACCAAGAACATCAAGCCCTTTTCACCAATTGTCCAAAGGACCGACGAACTAACTCAAAACAAACATGCAAGGATTGCCCTAGTATCACACATGAATCCCAGAGGAAGCAGCATGGAAATGACACTGGGTAACCCACAAGTAGAAAAGAAAAACAAACAAAAGACCTAATCAAGACCTTATGCTCAGATTGCCCCATTTGCAGTATACCATGATATGGAAGATCGTGGCAACCTTGAGGAGGGAGCAAAAGATTGTTTGGAAAAGATATTTCAAGACCCAAAAGGGAAGATTCCAAATCAAAAGAAAGTGAAAATCCAAAAGAGAGTTGTTTACCAACGAGATGGGTAGGATGAGGTACTAACGGACCAAGATCAGACATGAGGAAAGCTATATCTTGCAAGGATCTATTAGAGAGCACCTATGTTGATGGATCTGGATGAGTGATGCATCTGGCAAGCTGAACTGCCAAGTTTTCACCATTGGACGCTTATTTCTCTTTATTATTTTATTTTTTTTGTATTTTTCAAAAGTTGGGTATACCAAGGATCTTCAAGCATAGAACTTCTTGAGATGAATGATGTTAGTAGGATCATTCAAGAGTTCTCCTTCTGGTGTAGATAGTTGATAGGCTCTGGAGCCAAAGGAGGCAGTGACAACATAAGGACCAAGCCAGGTAGGTTCAAACTTGCCTTTCTTTTCTCGATCTGCTTGGACTTTCATGTTTTCTTTGAGGACCATGTCACCTGGCTGAAAGTGTCGTTGAAGCACCTTCTTGTTGAAATTCCTTTTGAGATGAGTTTGATAGACTGGGAGATGATCATAAGCTTGTTGTCGCTTCTCGTCTAAGAGATCTAGCTGGGTGAGCCGAGCTACTATGTATTCTTCATCTGATATTTGCCCTCACAAAGATATGTACAATGAGGGAAGTTCAACTATGGGTAGTACCGCTTCAACACCATAGACTAAGGAGTATGGAGTTGTTGCTATGGATGTATAGAAGGAGGTTTGATAGGCCCATAGAGCTGAATTTATTTGTAGGTGCCAATCGCGGCCGGAATCATTAAAAACTTTCTTTAGGATTTTGAGGAGCGTTTTGTTAGTTGCCTTAGCCTGGCCGTTACCTTGAGGGAAATATGGGCTAGAAAAGTGGTGATGGATGTGGAGAGAAGTGCATAATTCTTCCATGTTGAGATTTTCAAAGTTACCTCCGTGGTCAGTGAAGATGGTGCATGGGATGCTGAAGCAGCAAACAATGTGGTACAAGATGAACTTGGAGACCTGAACTCCTGTAGTTGAGACTAGGGGGACTGCTTCCACCCATTTAGTGAAATAGTCTGTAGCTATTATTATCCATTTATGTCCATCAGATGAGAGAGGTGTGATGGTTCCAACTAGATCAAGGCCCAAACAAGTGAAAGGAAAAGGTGGTGCAATAGGCTGTAAATCTTGTGCTAGAGTGTGCACAAGATTTGCGTACTGCTGACATGGGAGACACTTTCTAAAAAAGTCACAGGAGCCTTCTTCAATGGTAGGCCAATAGTAGCTTGCTCTAAGGAATTGTCGTGCTAGGAAAATACCACTCGTGTGGGCACTACAAAGTCTAGAATGTACTTCTTTTAACGCCATCGCAGCCTCATTTTCATCTAAACATCAAGAGAGAGCATTGTGATAACCCTGACGATATAGGGTATTGGCTATGATAACATAGCGAGATCATTTTTGGATGAGGTTCTGGCATTGGGTACGTGTGAGGTGAGGGGATATGATACCATCGTTAAGGTAAGTGTAAATCTCATGATACCAAGGGGATTGGGGACCAACCAAGATACAAATACAGTTTGAGTCATCATTCGCATAAGCAGGTGTGAGGAGCTGCTCAACTAAAAACTCATACTGTATAGCTTCTTGGGGAATTTCCAAGAGCAAGTTGATAGTAGCCATAGCATCTGCTACTTTGTTCTGTATTCGAGGCACTTGTGTAAATTGAAGCCTTGTAAAATGTTGGGTTAGCTGATCAACTAGCTTTTTGTAGGGTAATAGCTTTTCATCTTTGGTTTGATATTCATTTAGGGCTTTCTTGATGATGAGCTGAGAATCATAAAAGATTCATAACTCAGCAATGTTCCATTTTGCAGCTATCTTTAATCCTGCTATGAGAGCCTCATATTCAGCTATATTGTTCATGCTAGGGAATTGTAGCTTGAAGGCTTTTAAAATGTAATCCCCTTGAGGTGTGACCAACAATATTCCTACCTTTTATCTATCATATGTGTATGAGCCATCAAAATTAAATTTCCATGGGGGCTATTCTTCAATTAGATAGATATGGTCATCTGGAAATTCTATGATCAAAGGATATGCATCTATTAGAGGTGCATCAGCTAGGTGATCTTCTATAGCTTGCCCTTTGATTGCCTTTTTGTCCACATACTAGATGTCAAATTTGCTAAGGAGCATAACCTATTTGGCCAAACAGCCTTTAAGTGTTGTTTTGGAGAGCATATACTTGAGAGGGTCGATCTTGGAGACTAGTTGGATGGTATGACTTAGCATGTAGTGGCAAAGCTTTTGAGTTGAGAAAACAACTACCAAACAAGCTTTTTCCATAGGAGTGTAATTGAGTTCATAACCAATTAGGGTTCTACTCATTTAGTAGATGGATCTTTCTCTACTATAGTCATCAAGCCGTGCTAAAAGTACCCCTAAAGTAGTAGGCATTGCTGATATGTACAAGATCAAGGGATGACCAGGAATTGGTGGAACCAAGATAGGGGGATTGGCAAGATAATTCTTGAGCTAATCGAAGCTACATTGACATAAAGGATCCCACTTGAAGTTTTCATCCTTCTTCAGTAAATGTGTAAATGGCATACAATTATCTGCAAGTTGGGAGATGAAGTGTTGAACAGATTGGAGTTTTCCTTGAAGAGAACAAAGTTGTCGCAGTGTCTGGGGAGGAGGCATGTCTAAGATAGCCTTGACCTTCTTGGGGTCGATCTCTATACCTTGTTTATAAACTATAAAGCCTAGAAGCTTGCCAGATGTGACCCCAAAGACACATTTCTTGGGATTCAGCATGAGATGATATTTGGCTAATCTATCAAAGACTTTCTCCAGGTCAGCAAGATGATCTATGAAGGTATGAGATTTGACCAAGATATCATCCACATAATCCTCCAAAATGTTATGGATGAGATCGTGAAAAATGGCTGTCATAGCTCTTTGATAGGTAGCCCCAGCATTCTTTAGGCCAAAAGGCATCATGTTGTAACAAAAGGTTCCCCAGGGGTAGTGAATGTTGTCTTATGCTGATCCTCTTTTGCAATCTTGATTTGATTATACCCAAAAAATCCATCCATGAGGGACAAAATTTCATGTCCAGCTGTAAGATCTACAATCATGTCTATGTTGGGTAAATTAGTGCAGATTCTGATGTCACTAGAAGGTTTAGTGATGGGGACCATGTTGGAGATCCACTCTGAGTAGTCAATAGGTTGGATAACCTTAGTAGCTAACATTCTTTCTAATTCAACTTTGACCAGTAATTCCACCTTTGGGTGCATTTTTCTAAGCTTTTATCTGACGGCCTTGATCTTTGGATCGACTACAAGATGATGAACTACAAGCTTTGGATCAAGTCCTGGCATGTCCTGATATGACCATGCAAATCGGCCAATGTTCTCTCTTAAGACCTCAAAGAGGAGGTTAGCTTGGTCTTGTGATAGGGATGCAACAATGTGAACAATTCTAGGGATCTGTAAAGAACCGATGTTAACTTCTCGAGTATCCTCAATTAGAATAGAAGACACCTCTAGTCGATTATCTTGAGGAGGCAATGCTAAATCCTCATGTTCTGCTTGTGGCTCTAGATTTTCTTGCTGAGGGGTTCTCTTTGCTGCCTTAGCTAGTCCCAGATTCACCTTAGTTCCAGTTTTGGGTGTATCAGAACTAGGTTGGGGATTTTCTCCAAAATACCCCTTGGGATCTAGCTTATAGATATAGGTAGAATTTGGCTTTTTTTTCTTGTGAGGAGCTTTGGCTCCCATGAATCTCAGAAGTGCTTCCTCTGATGTGAACTCATCAATGTGTATGACTCTTGGTTGGTCCCAATCTATGAGTTGTGGATGGATGAGTGGTAGGTCAATGAGGTGGATGGATAGTTCTTGGAGGATAGAGTCTCCAAGAGATATTTGGTCTAGGAGATCATCGTAGGCTCTCTTTTCAACTTCCTCAGGAATGTCTTCGATTTTGACAAGGTCGCAATGAATGTTCAAAAAAGCGTGACCGTTTGTATTGGTGCCCCCAGTTGTGGGTATGCCAAAGCCAAGACTTGACTTTGATTCCCACTTGTGTGCATCGATGGGGCACTGAATGCCTCTTTCTTTTGGTCCTAGACCACCACCTTGATAGTTCCATTTGTCAGTGATGAGCTTATGTTCTTGGGGATACTTTTGGCTGAAGTGATCAAGGCGTGCTTGATTTCTTAGAGGTGCATCCTTATGTAACCAATTGTTGATATCTGGAGTGAGCTCCTCATGAAGAGGGATTTTTGAGGATACAAAGGTTGTTAGGCCAAACTATTTGTATCAAGGAGGCGAAATCTCCTTAGCCTTGTGATATGTCAGTCGTCTATGGTCATGTGGATCAAGTGGGAGTGCCTCAACCGCAAATGCATCTGACTGACTATACTCTCCACAACCTTTGTTATTGATCTTCATGGTAGATAGGGTGGAGGCAAGGATGGTTTTTGGGTCATTAAAAGTATGGGATGAATTGGTGATGGCTATGCTGATATCAATTCCAGGGCAATGGTTTGTATATGAAGCTTCAACAGCACTGTAGTAAGTAAAGGGTTTTGGATCAGCATGGATGGTTTCCTTAGTGTCTTGATGCACTGATGGTAAGTGGATGGGATGGCTTTCATGGCATGAATCCATGGGTGATCGAGGAGGATGTTAAATGGTAGGTTTAGATCAATAACATGGCAAATAGTCTCTTGGATGACTAGCCCAACCTTGATTGGCAACAAAATAGTTCCTTCTGTGGTTCTTTCCAAGTTGTCATAAGCTTTGATGGTGATAACCTCACTGATCATATCTACCTCAATACACCTAGCTTATTTTATGAATTTTAGGGTGCAAATATTCAAGGCTGATCCATTATCTATCATTACTCTTTTTACGGAAAAATTGGATACCATGATGGCTACGCGAAGTGGGAGGGTGTGATCTGGCTCGACCAACGGTATGTCGGTGGGTTTGATTGATAGGGCACATGAGGAGGATAGGTGTCCAATGAGATTATGAAAATTAGTAGCGTTGATATCTAAAGGGACATGAGATTCTATGAGAGCACTGTCAAGGATGTCTCTGTACACAGGACTAGTGCAAAGAATGTCTAAAATGGAGATTTGGGCTGGCATGTTCCCAAGGTGTTCCAAGATATTGTACTGGTTTTTTGATGGAGATGATGGTGCTTATGAAACTAGTGGGCCTGCAATGTTAAATCGTTCTCTTTGAGTGGTGACTACACGCTCATTGTCTGGTCCTTGGATATTGATAACATTGATAGAAGGCTCTTTCTTAGATATACAACCTATGAGGCTACCATAGTCTATATAGGATGAAGTGTGGTCATTGTTCTTCCCATGCTATTGGTTTGGCTGGTGGTTGTTGGTGTTTTTGTTGTTGTTTTGGATAGGTGCTTTTCTGAGATTTTGGTTATTGTAAGCAGGAAACACATTTTGATAGATCTGCAAGCCTACATGGGGAGAGGTTTGTGCTCCAACTATGATTTCTTTCCGATCAATGAGGTCTTGCACATAATCTTTTAGTTTCATGCATGTGAGGGTGGTGTGACCTTTTATCTTATGAAATTTGTAGTACTCATTGTCTTTGTACCATGCAGCTTTGGATTGGTTTGGATCAATTTGCTGGGTAGGAGGAAATTGGATGAGGTTTTCCTTGACTAATTTCTCAAAAATGACATCCAATGGCTCACCAAGGGGTGTATAGTTTCTAGGTGCAGGTTGGAATCTGGGCTTTTGCCCTACAACTACATTGATGGTATTAGCTTGATTGCTAGATCCTTGGAAGTTGGGTCTTGGATTGTGGTTTTTATAGCTTTGGTTACTTTGATGTTGGTAGTTGATAGCTTTTTGATTGTTTGGTTGATATGGTGGGTTGGACTGATTTTGAGAAGGACCAACAATATTCACATGTCTGGTGTCAGTGACGCCATCTGTTGCAACGTGCTTGTTTTTGTTTCAATACCTAGACTTTTCATTGGAATATGATTGATTTTGGTGTGTTTCCTTGTAAATCTTGACCACACCATCTTTAATGAGTCCTTGCTCAAGGATCATTCCTTTCTCTTTGATATCTTTATAGGTTTGCAAACAGTTCTTGGTCATGTGGTGAGCAAAGCTGGGATGGGCATTATCAATAAACATTTTCACCACATGGCACTCTAGAAAGGTGCAGGATATGCGGGTGGTAAGGGTTTGCCATCTTTGTAGGTATTCAGCAAGGCTTTCTCCACCTTTTTTCTTAGTGTGGACAAGGTCAACTATTGATAACTTTGTTTCAACAAGATAGGCATATTGGGCTACAAATGCCTCAGACAATTTAGCAAAGTTTTTAATTGTGCCATATGGGATTCTATAAAACCATTCAAGAGCTGGCCCGACCAAGCTTTTGGGAAAGAGGCGCAAGAGGAAGACATCACTGTATGCCACTTCTTGGTAGTGCATGTAGAATTCTTTGATGTGGGTGACTGGGTCTCCTTTTCCTCTAAATTTGTCAAATTTAGGTATCTCAAAATGCTTGGGGAATGGAGTCATATTAATGGCTCTATCAAATGGATAAGGACACACAGTCTCAAACTTGAATGTCTTCAGATCATTCCCTTCTTGGATGGTTTTCTGAGCTATCTTCATTTGTTCCCATTCTGAATTGATAGGTGATGGTTGGGGTGCCCCTAATGTAGGAGTGCCTTGAGGTAGGTATGCACTAGATGGGGCCACTAAATATGGATGGATGTGAGGGATTTGTTGATAGGGATTGTACATTGTTTGGGCAACTACATGGTGGATGATAGGTTACTGAGGTGGAGGTGGTGCATATTGCTGCATGTGCTGCGAGGCTTACTGTTGATATGGGATTTGAGGTTGGGATTGAGGAACATAAGCTGGTTGTGGGATAAATGGATTGCTTTGTGGAGGTAAGGTATAAGATGGTTGTGAAGCTTGGAGAAAGGATTAGGGAGCTTGTGCAACTTGACTTTGGATTTGAGAAATTTGACCAATATATGTGGGTTGCACCCCCATTTGGGATGGTACTTGCAAATAATTGGTGGTTGGCTGGGGTGGTGGACTATCTCCTAGAAGTGGCATTGAAAAGTAGTTGGTAATAGGAGGTAATGGATTAGTTGGTGGTGGAGGTGGTGGGAATTGAAACCTTGGGAATGAAATTGATGGGGTTTGATAGCTTGGTAGAGTGATGGTAGGAGCTTGGGTCACTTGAGAGCTTGGTAGAACATTGGTAGTAGCTTGTGGGGTTTGATAGCTTTGTGGAGTGAGGGTAGTAGCTTGTGGATTTGTGGTTGATGACACTAAGCTCCAAGGACCTATTGGAAATGATGGAATTGTGCTTTGGGCTATGGTGAACAAGATGGGGGTGATGAAAGGTTGATTACTTGGCCCCATAGGTGGCATTCTTGTTGTCTATTGCTGAGGTTGGCTGATTTGGGAGATGGGTGGATTTGGAAGACTGGGTTGGAGAGTAGTAGTCGCAATAGTGAAGGGAGTGAATGGTGAGGTGTTTTGGGCAAAGATAGTTTGGAGTGGAGAGGTATGAACCAAGGATGGAGTGGTGGTGGTTGGGTTGTCTTGCGGAATGGAGATTTCAACTTGGGTGGAGGATGGTATGTTTGGGTCTGTTGGATCATATGGATTGGCTTGAGGCTCTTCTTTTGGCACATATTGAGGATAATTTGAATCATAAGAGCCTATGGGTGGTGGCAGCTGCCCGAACAATGGGTGAGATGGATCTGATAATGGAGGAGGTCTTCCAAAGTCGAAGGCTCCTATATTGTCCCTTCAAAAGTTAGCCATGATTATTTCTTTGTTCTTGTCTATAATGGCATTCACCAATACTGCATTTCCTAGTTGGTTCATGAAAGCTTCAATGTCGGTAGGTGATGGTATAGCATTCTCTGGGCTGGAGGAAGGTTGAGTGCTCAAGGGGAGCGATGCTATTTGATCCAGATGATAGGGCTCCATTGTTTCCTTCTTCTTCTTGGCTAAGCGAGTGACGAGTGACATGAAAATGCTCCTAGGGATGAGATGCAACAATGCTAGTAGATGTAAAGGGGAAAGGCTTTTCTATGCAAATGATTTCCTAGGTTGAGGCAAAGCTATATGAAAAAACCTAAGGAGGATTGTGTTGGGGATTCTAACTTCAAATATATGTTGCCAAAGCACGAAAGGTCTACTT
The DNA here is from genome assembly GCA_028749045.1 of Cupressus sempervirens. Taxonomy (NCBI): domain Eukaryota; kingdom Viridiplantae; phylum Streptophyta; class Pinopsida; order Cupressales; family Cupressaceae; genus Cupressus; species Cupressus sempervirens. Next base: position 1,012,632,531 of record CM053787.1, on the reverse strand, counting down.
TCCTATATGCAAGCTTGGTGGTGATTGTGTCAACTTAAGAATAGACTGATGATCCTTTAGGAAGAACACGAGATTGACCACTTGTGGATCCCAACCTTTAGCTCAAGGCGATGAGGGATAACAAGTGACAAAGCTAGATTACCCTAGACAAAGCTCTGTCAAAGGGATAACCTTGGTGAGGCTGGTGGATTTGGAAGATGTTAGGAATGGCAAACTTTTGGCAAGGTGACAACAATTTTGAAGTCTCGGATGTGAAGATTTTTGGATTGCTAGCTAGATGGTTTGGTTCTAAATGAGATGGATGAGCTAAAATGCTTAAGGGGATAACTAAATATGGCTGGATTTCATACAAAGATGACTCTAAAGTGAAGCTTATGCAAGAAGATATGGAGAAACAAGGGGGTCTAATCATAGAAATCATGCCTAGTTGGTAAGGCATAAGCAGGGTTAACTCCTGGACGTTGGCTAAATTTGATAGTACGATCTAACTAGGCTTCTTGAAGGGTTTCGTTGGCAACTTTATCTTCTACTTTGTGGAGTTTGGAAATTCGAGGGCTTGGTGTTATTTCCTTTCTCTTGGTTGAAAGTTCTTGGTATGCCTGAGATGGCTTGAGTTTGACTTTGTGAAACTTTTGTTTGGGCTTGGGTTGTTCCGACATAAATTCCTGAATCTGCTTGGGTTTGAGAGATCTTAGTTATTTTGCTTCGACTCGTTTGACTTTTGGAATAGGCAGTGACTATGGTAAGTGTGCCCTAAGCTAGGATCGACCAAGTTTGGCAAACATTCATTCAAAAAAATAAAAAATCAAGCAATAGATAGGAACAACTAGATAGAAGTCTATGATTCTCAGAATGTGATACTTGCGCCAAGGAGTGTGTATGTTCTACAAATGTTTCTATCAGTCACTTCAAACACATTAACATCCTAGATGGTTGTCTGCAAGGATGACAATTGGTTTAGCTAGGGAGTCCTCGATATACCCAAGGTACATGAGGCCCAAATCCATAGATAAAACCAAAAAGATGTCACAGTCGAGAGGAGCGGTAACCCACTTCTCCTCTTTCAGTTCTCAAGGGTATAAAGTTCTTTGAGGCTTAGCCCAAGTGACAAAATTTTGATCCCAAGAGAGGTGTCTTTTGATTCACCTCCTAATTCTTATACTCCATTGGAACGTTGGAGTTGAGGTCATCCCAAGGGGTGATGAAATCTGCAAGAAGGCCTCCTAAAAATTTAAACAAGATTTTGGATCCTAATCTTATCCACCCAAGATGGCCTTGAAAGACGACAAGGGGAGAGAAGACTTGGATGATCTTGGGCTAAAAGACATAATTCTTTTCCAACTGATGCTTATGTTTTCTGATCTAGACTTTGCAAGCACTCATGTTTAAGATGCAAATGTTCAATTCCAACTTGAAATGCCCCAACAAAAGTAAAATTGATCTAAGAATGCAAGCAAGAAGAAGAGTTAGGGTCAACAAAAGAAAACTCGCATGCTCGGAGGCCCTCCACATCAAGTTTCGATTGATTTTCTTTAAGGCATTCAAGATTGAGTGCGAGTATATTTTAAGCCCAAAACAAAGATGTGTGAAACTCGATTTCAAGTGTGCGCCCAGAGGCCCTCCACGTCAAGATTTGTTCAAATTTTAATGCCCAAATGAAGTGTTAGCGAGCCTGATGTGCATTCAAGGAATTTTCTAAGTTAGAAAAAATAATAAAAACACAAGTAAGTGAAGTTTGATCTTTGTGGAGCACTTAACACCCTCTTAGGTGGACCCATCCCCATAGATGGCATTGAGATTGCAACCAATGGTTAAATTGATGGGTGATTAAAGAGGGTGAGTCCAACTACAAACTCACTTAGAGCGTCTTTAATTAGTTTTTATAATTTAAGAAGTTTCTAGAATGTAGATTATTTTTATGCCCAAAAATTGAAGTGTGAGATATTGTATTGATTCATTGATCCTTTGCATTCAAGATTGAGTTTGTTTGTTTTAAGAATGCATTCCAAGAAAGATTGATTTTAATCCATGGCATTCAAGATTATGTTTGAGCAACATTCATTCAAAGGAAAAATATTTAAACATTCAAGTTCATTTTAGCAACATGCATTCAAACACAAGTGTTTAAACATTCAAGTTCATTTTTCAAGCGCATTAAACCATGTAAAGAGAACCTACAAAAATGATGATTAGTGGTTTCATATGTGCTCCAACCTGCAATAGCTACAAAAAGCCAATTTCATTAGTAACCCAAAAATCTCAAAATTTGAAGCTTAACTATGGAAAAAATAAAATCAACTTTTTTTGTTCTTTTTATTAGGCGTAAAAATGCTTAAAAAAACCTCTACTCTATGGAACCACCAAAAGTCAAAAAAAAAGTGCAGAAACAAAGATGTTAAAACAAAAATGCAACAAAGACAGGCAGAGATGACAGTTCATCAGGCGCAGATGCCAAACTGTGGAGACACTGATATGTGGAGATGCCAATCTGTGGAGATGATAGAGAAAGAGGTGTAGACGACGATTCAAGTTGGTGGTAGTGGAGATGATAGTTCAGGTTGGCAGCGGCAGAGATGACAGAGTATCTGGCAGAGACGACAGTTTGCAAGCGCAGATGCCAATCTGCGGAGATGACAGTTTAGGTTGCAGAGACGACATAATAGCTAGTAGAGATGACAGTTTGCAGGAATAGACACCAATCTATGAAGATGATAGTTGAAGTTGTGGAGACAACAGAATAGCTGGTGGAGATGAGAGTTTGCAAGCGCAGATACCAATTTGCGGAGACGACACTACGCAAAAAAACTGAAATGCGCGGATTTTTTCAGAATTTTTAAATTTTTTTTTTTTGAATTTCTAGAGGGTGTGTCTTCTTCCTAAGTGCACCTTTCAACCTGCAAAAATAAGGTAAACACCCTACAACCTACTCAAACAACAACAAGCATTAGAGGGTTAGTTTATAAAAGCAACATGTAGATTGAAATGGATAAAAAAATGACCCATAGTGGGGTTCCACTAGGCATGCCAAAATGTAGAACAAGATTTAGTGTGCAAAGAACATTAACAATAATAGAAACATTCACAAACTAAAACTAAATTCACATATAAGTCTAGAAAAAGAAAGAAAACAAGAAATGCAAACCTCAATAGAGAAAACACTCCATGCTTCCTTGATTTTGTAGATGTGTCCTTTGATGTGGATGTATGCTCAATTGCTTGTCCAATTGCTTCAATGGTGGAGATGGGTAATAGAAAATTGGTAGCCTTTTGAGCTCTCAATTTGGCATTATAAGGTTAAGATTGATGACTTTGGTTCTCAAAATAGCATGGTAACTTTAGCTCAAGGATTGTAATGAAATGGCTTGGGAGGGGATTCAATTTATAGGCCAAGGGGTAGAGGGATGGAGGGCTAAGATGCAAGGATGGAGAGATGGTTAAGGAGGGCTAAGATGCACTCAAATGGGAGCACATGGATTGTGCTTGTTTAGCACCAATGGGAAGGTGACACTTGTCACAAGGAGGATGGGTGTGAGAGGGTAGGATAAGGGGTTGGTTAAAGGCATGATGAGGGAGATTGAGTATGGAAGAGGGATGTAAGAGTCATGAGTGGGCTTGTAAGAGTCTTTTATAGTTTGTAAGAGCATTCATGGCTTGGTGGTTGGGATATTTTGGAGAGGGGACTTTGATTTGGTTAAGGAAAGTCTTAAACTTGTTTAGATAATTTAACAACATTAGGGGGTCGATTAGGCTTGGGTTTAGGATTAGATTAAGGATGTTAGAGATGTGCAAGTGGATGGCATTAATTAGGGTGGGTGAGTTAGTGGCTAATCTTGGTTAGTATGGGTGGATGGGGTGGATTAGGCTAAATGGAAGATTAGGGATAGGTTAGGGGTTTTTAGATTTGAAAATTTTATTTATCAAATAGATTTATTTAATAAATGGGGATTTTTGGAATTAGATAGGAGAAAAGGATTTAATTGATAAATGATAGGTTATTTGAGTTATCATTTTAGGACTATAGATGATTAATTAAATTAATTAGCTAGGGGATGGAAAAAGGATTAATTAAATAGGATTACTAAAGCAGTGTAATCAAATTTAGGTGTCTACAACCCCTACTAAGGTTGTTTGAGATAAAGCAATACTACCCTGCATCAAATGAGTTGATTGTTGTCATAGTAAAAATTGATGTAGAGGATATTTACTTTAGGATTATTCCTAAAGTAATCATAGTACTAAAGTTTCAAATTAGTCACAAGTGTATGTGTAAGATCATGGTGTGTCAAAAAGTGACAATATGAAAAATCTGTAGTTCTAAAATATCTCAAACCATTTCAAAATCTATTCAAACTTTTTTCCTACCCACCCTGATACTAAATGAAAATAATTAATATATTTATAAGGTCTACTATATATTTCGATACCAAACCTATATGGTCAACTTTAAAACATCCCAAAAATGTATTTTTGGTCTATTTTTATGTGATTTTTACTTCAAACATGTATCTAATGACTTTTTTTCACCAAAATTTGATGAAATGAAAAGGTCTTTTTTAAGAATGTTCTTATCTTTTCATAAATGTAAGGTTTGTCAAATTATGATTTTAGTAAGTAATTATTACTTATTTTCTAATGGAGTTACATATAAAGTACTAACTGACACACTACTTGAAAAACAACTATAACTTTCAAATGGTACAATATTTTTTAAATCCAAAAGATGCACCACATTCTATGCTTCTTTTACTATAAGGAAAAAAATGCAAACTTGGATTTTGTAGAGTTTTTGAATTAGTTAAGGTGGTTAGACACAAGAATTTTTTTATTCCAAAAATACTAAAATCAAAAATTAATTATTAATTACTTATTTAGAATAAAAATACCCAAAAATAGGTGTCACATCTAGGCACAAGTCTAATACTTATTTTTAGAATATTATTAAAAAATATTATCATTTGATTTTGATTAAGGTGATCAAACATATGTCTACTTCTTATTTTTGTTCTACAATTTTTGTAATATTGCATTAAAATTCAAAATTTTGACCAATCAATTTTTATTCTTTTTGAGATAAATCCTAGTAGTTTAGAAACTAGATTTAGTTTTCTAGAGACTCTTTGCTCTCAACTTTTTGATATAAAGTTAATAACATGTAGAAATTGCACATCAAGTTGACATAACCCTAATTTTCTAATTTTTATTGCCACTTAAGGGCATAGTTTAGTTGACCATGATCCTGCACATACCCACAAGCAAGGTGACAGAGGGAGAAATTGGAGTACCTTCAAATGCTCCACTTGCATGTTAAGATGTTGAAAGAATACATCTTCTGCATTGTTGTCAAAGAGGGAGAAAAGTAACAAGGAATTGATCAATAGTTGAGGGAGAAGTAGCAAGAAACTAATCAAATCTATATGATCAAATTGATAAAGGGAGAAGAATGATACCAAAATAGTAGAACATGATCAATACATATAGAGGGAGATATAATGTAAGAAGGAGTCAATAGCAGCACAAGAACAAAGTGAACAGTGGTAAGCCACAAAAAAGAGGGAGAAAAAGAATGATCAGATATGGAAAAGGAAATCATAGCTCAGAGGAAGAAAATAGTGTAGAAAAGAATTAATTAGAGAAATAATAGAGCAAAGAGAGAGAAGATAGTTTATCAGTAAAAAATTTAGAGGGAGTCATAAGTTAGTTTATGCTGCTAAAATGAATAGCTTTGAATAAAGTTTTCTTTTTGGCATCTAATTTACTGTTTTAACCTAGTTAGCATTTTGTAACTTGGTTGATCAGTTTGGTTTGCCATCTGATTGAAAATGAATACTATCAAAGAGGGAGATTGTTGCAAAGAAGGAAGATTGTTGTTAAAGAATATTTTCAATCATTGTTTTTTCATTGATGTCAAACCTGCTATTTTTTGGAATGAAAATTGCTTATAAGATCCAAGTACTATCACTTAGTTAATTGATGAAGAGGATTTAATCAACAAGATGTAACAAAAGCACCTAAGGGAAAGGTTGAGTTATGGTTTTGTAATGAAGTGCAAGGATTAGTCAAGACAATGGTAAAGTGATGTATTGATAACATACTTGAAGATACAAAGGCTGGTCACACTTAGAAACATTGGAGGAATAAGTTGCAAAAAAGTTGAGTGAAAAGCTTGACTAAGTTCATTAGTGAGTGCCAAGCAAATGCAAAATCTAGTGTGTGCCAAGTGACACAAAAGTAACCAAGCATGTTCAGGGGTCGAGAAAAGTAACAGGTGCTGAGCATTAGAAAAACTTAGTGGATGCCGAGTGAATCCACAGTAGTTGTCGAGCATCAATAAAACATAGTTGGTGCTGAGTAACACAGTATGTGCCAAGCACCAAAATTTCAATAGTGTTGAGCTACTACATTATTTGAAAAGTCAAAGATTCACCAAATTTGAGCAGACAAGTTTGTTGTCTTGAATTTTGTGAACTAGTTGGAGGATAAGGATGATGAGCTGGAGGCACATAATTCTATCTAAACCATTTTTGAGTAAATTCAAGAGGATTCTTCATGATGTTTCTAGAAGGAAACAAGATATGGGCTAGATTCAATGAATCCTACCTAATCCATTTGAACTAAAATTAAAGGAGGGAAGAATCGAGTAGGAAAAACAATTCTAGACTTCTATTTAAGGAGTCATAGGCCAAGAAGCAAGAGTTATTGGTGTGCCAAATTGCGAAGTTGCTAAAAGGTGTCAAGGAGAATACATCAAGAGGAGAAGGAAGAACAAAATACAAAGACTCTACTTTGATAAGTGGTCATAGAGGAGAATGTACTGGTACATTCAACATGAAGACTCAAGGAGACAAAGCATGAAAGGAGGACAAGCTATCAGAGCTATAGAGACTAAAATTTAGGCAAATTCTAAAGAGCTAAATAGTGATATGAGATCTTCAAGTTAAGTTGTGATTTGTATCAGGTCAAAAGCCCTTGTTGTTACTCTCTAACAATTGTGCAAGCTAGGGTGAAATCCCGTGGACTTAGGTTGGTTTAACAACCATTTATAAATATTTTAATAGGGTGGCATTCCAAGTGAATGTTCTAATGTCCTCTAACTAGGCCCAATTCTAATATGGTGGTAAAATCCTTTAACCAAGTCACATTTAACAATTTGTTGTAGCCTTTATTAGCGCATGCCTTTCACAAGGCATCACTTGAGAAGAGTGAGAATTGAGTAGCATGTTACTAGTGGTTTTTTCCAAATTGGATTTCCATGTAAATCATTGTGTTATGTGTTGATCCTTAATGTGTTATGCTTGCATGTTGGTTTGTAGTAACTTGTTAAGTAGAAAAGTTTAAGCTTGGATGAATGAACAGTTTTAAAGGCTCACTTTACTTGGTGAAAAATTTTTAATTGGATATTTGGACCTTGAATAATTGATTCACCCCCGCTCTCAATTATTCTAAAGTAGTTCTAATAGTCTTTGATGTTACAAAAATGTCATATTAGTTGACAATCAGTGCATGCCATGCTCACTTGGTTAGTGAAGACAACTTCCTAGTCTACCAAGAGTTCCCAAGTTTACTCTATTTAGAAGGTAGTTTCTATCGAGGTCACTCGGGTGTCGAAGGAAGTTAAGTAGAAAAGAGTGTTAACCGAGCTTAATCAGTTAATGAAAGGAAATTTGAACAGAGTTAGTATTAACCAAGTTCACTTGGTTGCCAAAGAAATTTTGTAAGTTTGTAGTGTTAACCAAGCTTTTGTTGGTTAACACAAAAAATTACTTTAGAATTAGATTTTAACGAATTGGGTCGGCTACCAAAGGATTTTTCTTATTTGTGCATGTAAAGCTTAATTATTTTACCTATTGATTCTAGCCAACTAAGGTGCTGAATATTGGTTATTCTAATTTGTATTTTAGCCAACTAGAAATTTGAAAGGTATAAGTAAAAGGTCAAGTTGTGATTTCAAAGTGTGTGATATGAGAGTTGAATAAGTTGAAAGAGATAAGAGAGGAAGCAGACTTGAAGGATAAGTAGGTATCCTTGTGGAGCAAAAAAGTGTTATTTGATTAGGAAGGATCAAGTATAATAGAGATCTTTAATCAACAATTCAGTTACATCACAATCAGGTCATTTCATTGTTACTCTCTAACCATTATAGCAGTGATAAAAAATCTCTTAACAAAGTTTTTTTAACAACCATTCTTAAATCCTCTAACAAGGTGGCAATTCCATTGAATTATTTCAAGACCTTTTGCAAGGCCACTCCTAATAGGGTGATTAAATCATTTATTAGAGTCACACCTAATAGTGTGTTTTGCAACCTTTAACAAGGTTGGCTCCTAACAAGGCTCACTTTAGAAAGTGAAATACAGTAACTAGTTAGATTGGTGGTTTTTCGCAAATTGGGTTTCTGCATTAAATCCTAGTATCTTATGTGTTCATGTTATTTTTTTCATGGTTGAAAGTAAATTATTGATAACATCTTAAGATCTACTATAGTAATTTACACTTTGCATTTACTGAGTTACAAAAATTTCTATATGTTTATCGAGTATCAATAGTAATCAATTTTATCAATTTGGATTTAATTTGACATCTAAGAGATCTAGGATTTATTTTAGTATTAACTAATTCAGCCCTACCCTCTTAGTTACTACTCTTATATTTCCAACACAATACCCTCTTGGGGGGTTGATTCTATGAGGACTAGTTGTACAGAAGATTCTTTGAAGGGTGATTTTGCATTCTTGGGAAAGGATTCAAAGAGTCTCTATGAGAAGGAAATGGGTGCCCCTATCAAGAGGAGGGATTGGAAGGGATACCTTGTCAAAAAATCCACTAGTCCCTTCCTTTTAGAGGATCCCAAGATTTTTACTCAAGAGGATGGCATGAATTTATTCCTCCTTGATAGCATAGTGGATAGTATATCTTCCTCCCTACAACTCTTCTTAGTTGGGCATTTTATAACTTTTAGGCCATCAATTGAAATTTTTGAAAAATGGGTCCCTTAGAAATGGGGATGAGACAAGTTGGGAAGAAAACCCTCTTGGACCAAGGAAAATATTGGACTTGATGGGAATGAGGAAAGGGAACAATTGTGTGGGAGCCATTAGTGCCATTACTTACTTAGAAGTTGAACATTAGAAATCAGGGGATAGTGTTTCTCTAACCCCTCCAAGGAGGGTGTTGGAAAATGAGTTAATTTCAAAACCACTCAAGGAGATAATCAATCACATAAATTGTGACATGTAACATACAACCTCTTTGCAGATGGAGAGTGATGCGGGAGAGTGACATGTTTAGAAGAGGAAAGGAAGAAACAACAAGAAAGTGGATGTGGGTGTGGAGGTCAAGAAGGGTAGACCACCTACCAAGAGTACAATGTTTGAGAAAATGGAAAAGGAGATTACTAATAGACAAAAATAAACCTTGGATGGCATCAGTAATAGTAATAAATGAAGTTTCTCTCATGGAACATGAGAAGGCTTAATGACCCTCAAAAGTAATATCTATTTATTCTTTAAGAATTGATAATATTCTTCTTCGTGAGGTTAACATGTCTTCCTTAGCTTTCTCTAAAGAATTGATAGAATATGGCCATGGGCTATGGCTAGTTATAGTGAAGCTAATGGGGCATTTGGAGGTGTGACCACCCTTTGGAATCCCAAAGTGAGGTTGGGGAAAATTTTGTGGGAGGATAAAAGATTTGTTTCCATAGAATATTTTTCTAACAATATGAGCTGGTGTGCGTTGAATATCTATGTTACTAATACTAGAAATGAGAGGCATGACACTTGGGAGGATTTGTCTACTTTCCTGAATAATAATAGGAAGTTTTTTTTATGCACAGGTGAATTTAATTCTCGCCTCTATTCCTCAGTGAAGCTAGGAGGGGCAAATGACTTCACAAAGATTACACAGGATCTGGCTAACATTATAAACCTTAATTATCTCATTGGTGTGGACTTGTAGGGGAGCTCTTTTACATGGTCTAATAATAGGAAAGGTCAAGAGATGATCCAATTTAATCTGGATAGACTTCTTATTTTGGCTGAATGACAAAATCTAATTCCCTCATCTTTAATTTCTCTCATAGAATATTTTATGATCATCCTTTGATGTTATTCAATTGGTTGTATTGGTTCTTTAATGGAACTAAGCCACTTAGATAAAATATTATATTGCAATCACACCCAAATTTAGGTAGTTTGTTGATGATTGGTGCAATGTTAAAATTGAATCTAGAACCATTTTTAGACATGTTGATAAACTAGACAATGTAAGGATAAATGTGGTCTAGTTGGATAAATCCTCATTCAAGGAGATTTTATTAAAAAAAGAGGAGATTAAGGAAAGATTGGAGAAACCTCATAAGAAAATTTCTAATATATACTTGTCTACTGATACTTTCAAGGAGGAAGGTGTTTGTAGGAATACATGGATGGATGTGACTACTAAAGAGGAAATGTATTGGAAATAGATTAATTCAGTGGCTTATAGAGAATGACAAGAAAACCACATTTTTGCATAGGTCTACCTATATAAAAAATAAAAAAAATTAAAAAAATTACTATAACCTCTCTAAAAGATAGAAACAATAATATTCTAGTGGATTAAGAGTAAATGGGAACATGGAAAGTTACTTATTTTACTGCTTCTTATGCTCATATGGATAGGAATTTTGATGCTAGCAAGAGAGAAATGCCTATCTAGAATCTACCTAGTGTGATAAAAGAATAATATAATGAGCTCATCACTTGTCAAGTGCTAGAAGAGGAAGTTAGAAGAGGAGTTTATTTAGTAAAAGCCTATAAGGTCCTTGGCTTAGGTGATTTTCCCTTAGATTTTTTCTAACATTTATTAGACCTAATAAAAGTTGACTTGACTAGGACTACTAGATGTTAGTTTATGGTGATTGATTAGGGAAGTACTATACATATTTCATAATTCTTTGGTGTTTAGGCTATGAGTGATGTTGTGGTTGACATATGGCTGACATGTTGTAACCCTAAAGTGAAAAAACTAATTATATAAAAGGCTTAGTTAGGTATCTTTTATGAAGGTGTGATGTGATAATTTCTTCTTGTAGTGCTATTGAGTTGTAAGGGATTACAAATTATAATTAGGTTGTAATCACTGGATCGTAATAGTATTGGACTCATTTTTTGGTGGACATAGCCCAAGGATTGGGTGAACTACATTAAATCTTGGTGTCTAGTGTTCTCTTCTGTGTGATTTATTATTATTTTATATAGGTGATAGTTGCATGTAATTGTTATTTCTATCTGTGTTTAATCCTAACAATTAGTATCAGAGCAAGGTTTTTTTTTAGTTATCCTCTGTAGGAAATTCTCATGGTTGATTGGAACTCTCACTATTGAGTGGGAGTGATGGTAGACAAGGGTAAGTTGAAGGTTGACAAGTTTAATGGGAAAAACTTTTAGTTATGGAAAATGAAAATGGAAGACTATCTTAATCAAAAAGATTTATGGAAGTCATTGGAAGGAAAAACAAAGAAACAAGGAACTATGATAGATGAGGACTAGGAGATTTTAGATAGAAATGAACTTGGAAGCATATAGTTATACCTGAAAATATTAGTGACATTTAAGGTTACAAAAGGGAAGACGATGGAAGAGTTGATAGAAACCCTAGCAAAATTGTATAAAAAGCCCTCCACTTCAAATAAGGTATTTCGCATGAAGTGTTTATTTAATGTGGAGATGGCATAAGGTGGATCTTCTGTGGATTATTTAAATGAGTTTAATACTATTAGTAGTTAGTTATCTTCTATGGATATTAATTTTGATGAAGAAATTAGGGCTCTCTTGATTTTTTGTTCTTTGCCTAAAAGCTGGAATGGCTTGCTAATGGTTGTGAATAATTTTTTTTCTCAATCTAATACCCTAAAATATGATGATGTGATTGGGGTTATTTTGAGTGAGGAAACTCATATGAAAACCTTAGGTGGATCTACATTAGGAAGTTCTTTAAATGGACAAAGTAGAGGTTGAATGAGTAAGAGAGAAAATAATTCTAGAAGTCATGCGAAATCAAGAGGAAAGTCAAAGGGAAAAAGGTATCAATCCAAAGGACCAAGAGATTGCTGGTACTATGATAAACTAGGGTATAAGAAGAAAGATGGTTGGACTCAAAAGAATAATGAAGAAGATAAACCAAAAGGTAACAAGGAGGAAAATATGGTAGGTAACAAATCTAAACAGGATGCTTTTCTTATGTCTTTAGAAAGAGTTGATGGTTCATGGTTTTTAGATTATGGTGCTTCATTTCATGATACACCTCATAGTGGTTATTTCAATGATTATGTCCAGGGGGATTTAGTGCTTGTTTATTTGGGGGATAATGAACCCTGTCAGATTGTTGGAAAGGGAAAAGTTAAGATTAAGTTGTAGAATGGGAATCATTGGCTACTACATGAGGTAAGACATGTCCCAAGGATGAGTAGAAATTTGATTTTAGTAGGGCAACTCGGTGATGAGGGTTGTGTAGTTACTTTTAATGATAAAAATTGGAAGGTTTCAAAAGGTTCCCTTGTATAAGAAAAAGGTATGAATGTAGGCACCTTATATCTATGTACAAGTCATACTATTCCTTCTACTTTAATTATTTCAAATAAAAATGAATGTTTAGGAATAGTTTTTATAGATGAGCAAGGAGAACAAATAGTTGTTGTAGGTTCATAAACACTGCTATGGCACAATAGACTTGGGCACATGAGTGAGAAAGGTATGAAATTACTTCATTCAAAGAAAGCTTTGCTAGGTTTGAAATGTGTTAATATGGATTTTTATAAAAGTTGTGTGTATGGAAAATAAAAGAGAGTGAGTTTTGTGAAGAATGGGAAGGAAAAGAAAAGTGATAGATTAGAGCTTGTGCATACAAATGTATGGGGACCAGCTTAGGCATCTTCCCTTGATGACTCTCATTATTATGTTACATTTATTGATGATGCAACTAGAAAAGTTTTAGATTTATTTTCTTAGACACAATTCTGATATATTTCAAATTTTTAAGAAATGGAAATTTTTTGTTGAAAATGAGACTACTAAGAAATTAAAATGTCTCAAATCTAATAATGATGGTGAGTATTGCAGTCATGAATTTGAAAATTATTACTCCACTAATGGTATTCATAGAAAGAAAATTGTTGCAAGGACTCCGTAAGAAAATAGAGTGTTGAACACATGAACATGACTATAATGTAACTTTCAAGGAGCATGAGGTTACATGTTCGGTTGCCCTTAAACATGTGGGTGGAGGTTGTCAATATTGTTGTATATTTTATTAATAGAGGTCCCTCTACTGCTTTGTGCTATGGTATTTCAAAGAAAGCATGAACTACTAAGAAGATGAGTTTTTCCTTTCTCAAGACCTTTAGTTGTGAAGCATTTTCTCATATAGATTCTAAAGATAGAACCAAGTTGGAAGCTAAGTCAAAGAAATATACATTTTTTGGATATGACATTGATGAATTTGGTTATAGGGTTTGGGATTTTAAAAATTGTAAAATTGTAAGAAGTAGGGATGTCATATTCAATGAGAAAGTGTTGTACAAAGATTTGTTGTAGCAACATGAGAAGAATGAAGATGATTATGTAGTACTAGATGATACTCCAAAATATGATGTTATAACAATTCCTTTTGATCTGCAACAATCTGAACAACAAATACAACACACACTAGTGAATGTTAGATGGTCAACAAGGCTAAGTAGACTTCCAGAAATATTTTCTCCCTCTTTGTATTCTATTTTACTTACTAATGTTGGAGAAACTGAATTTTATGATGAAGCTATGTAGGTGGATAGTAAGATTTAGTGGGAGTCTGCAATGGTAGATGAAATCGACTCCTTGTTGAAAAATAAGACTTGGGATTTGTGCAAGTTGCATGCAAGTAAATGGTCTTTATAGAATAAATCGGTTTATAGGTTGATAGAAGAGGATGGAGGCAAGAAAAATATTTTAAGCTAGGTTAGTTGTAAAAGGATTTGCAAAGAAAGGGGTATTAATTGTTAAAATGACTTCTATCCATACTGTTTTAAGTCTTGTGGCTATTGAAGATATGCATTTGGAGTAGCTCTATGTTGAAATAGCCTTTCTTCATGGTGATTTGGATGAAGAGATATATATGGCATAGCCATAGGGATTTGACCTCAAAGGTAAGGAGAACTTAGTGGGAAAATTGAAGAAAAGTTTATATGGCTTGAAGCAAGCACCTTGACAGTGGTATCTAAAATTTGATAGTTTTATGCATGAGCATAGATATAATAAGTTCCATTTAGATCATTGTGTTTAGAGGTTGGATGATGATAGCTACATTATTTTATATTTATATGTTAATGATATGCTTGTAGCTAGGTTTAACATGGATCACATTAAGAGATTGAAATGCTAGTTAGCACATACATCTACTATGAAGGATTTGGAGGCATCAAAACAAATACTTGGTATGAATATTTGGAGAGATAGGAAGAATAGGAAATTGACATTATCTCAGGACAATTATATTGTGAAGGTGTTACAATGTTTCTCTATGGAGAATGCTAAAGTGATGGGGACACAACCCAAGAAAAAAATAGACACAACAGAAAAGGGAAAATTATATTAATTGAGAAATTAAGCTAGTACAATAGTACAAGAAAATAAACTTCAAAACATGCCCTAAGGGCTTACAATAGCATAAATCTAGAGATAATTTCTCCTTTCAGTACCTCCTCTAAAACTCCACTCCGAATTGCCTTTTACAATGCCATAAATCTCCTTAAATAGACCCTAGAGGGTTAAGGACTAGGAGTACATTCTAGAAAGTGCTAGCAGGCATCCACTGACCAAATAGAAGGTTCCAAAAGCTGCGTTAGAAGGTGCAAATCTAGAAGAATCTAGAAACGGTAACCAAACTTTCAAGAGGAATAACTTTTGAACTGTAGCTCTGATTAATGAACTATTTACATTTTTGGAAAGCTCTCGAAGCGCTCTATAGCCCTATGGACCAACTTCACTCGCCCCCCATTTTTGAGCCCTTTTCGAAGTCATTTAATGCCCCTAACTTGACTTTGAAGCATTCTTAAGAGGTCTCCAAAAGCTAAAAAACTGTAATAACTTTCAAACCGTGGGGCCTTTTGACCTGATTCTTTTTCTGGAATGCTCTAAATCACAATTACATTCATCTGGCCAATTCACACCTTCTAGGTCACCAAAATGATGGCCAAATTGCATGCTCCTATTTTTTCAGGATTTTCTAGCACACTAATAGTTGAACTGTGAGAGTTGGAACCTTTATTTGACCCAAATGGGTGTCCAAAAATGAAAACACATGAAATAGAAACTAAGTCTAAGTACATTTTTTTGGGTGATACAGGATTGCCCTTATACCTCTAGATGCTCTTGCATCAAACACCCAGGGTAGATTGAAAAGTGACCCTATCACTTTATGAATGGTAGAGGAAATCCCAAATGGGAAACCTTAGCTGCTGAAATCCAAGTTGAGTCCTCAATCAGTCGTCCTTTCCATTTGACCAAATACTCTTCATACTACTTGTTTCTGGTACTCCTACCCACACGATGATCTAGAATGTCTTCTATCTCCTCCTTCTTAGAAGTAGGAATTGGACATGGCTCCAACACTAGCTCCTCATCTGCACCATCATCGTGATACTCTGTTAAATTTGCAATGTTGAAAATGGGAGAAACGTGAATACCATCTAGCAGCTCAACTTCATATGCATTTCCTGAGTCATGTTTCTTCAAAATTTTGCAGGTACCAAATTTTTTCATTTTCAGCTTGTTGTAAGTACCGGCTGGAAATATTTCTTTTCATAAGTGCACCATGACTAGATCTCCTACTTGGAATTCCTTATGTCTTCTCCTTTGATCAGCCCTAGCTTTATACTCTTCATTCATCTTGGTAATGTCTTCCTGAACCTCCTCATGTAGATGCTTGATATGTTCAACAAAATCTTTCGCTTCAGCACTTGTCCTCTCCCCTTGCTCTATCTTCCTCAAATTTGGTGCAGTCCTTAGGCTATTCCCATATAAAATTTGGAATGGTGATTTTCCAGTACTCCTATTTATAGAGTTATTGTAAGCAAACTCTGCTTGTGGTAGAATCAAATCCCACCCCTTGGGCTTATCCCCAACTAAACATCGAAGCAAATTGCCCAGACTTCTGTTTACCACTTTTGTTTGGCTGTCAGTTTGTGGGTGATGCGTGGAACTGAATTTTAAGTCTGTTCTTAACTTTTTCCATAATGTCCTCCAAAAATACCCCACAAATTTGGTATCTTTGTCAGAAACTATGCTCCTTGGAAGACCATGTAGTCTTACCACCTCTTTGAAAAACAAGTTTGCAATATGGACAACATCATGAGTTTTGTGGCATGGAATGAAATGTGCCATTATGGAGAACCTATCAACCACCACGAATACTAAGTCATTACCCCTTTGTGTCCTTGGAAATACAAGAAGAAAATCCATACTTATGTCCTCCCATGGCCTTGATGGAATAGGAAATGGCTGATATAGGCTAGTATTGTGACTAAACCCCTTGGCAACTTGACAAACCTAGCAACTCTGTACAAACTTCTTCACATCCTGTGAAATTTGAGGCCAAAAATAATGTTCTCTAAGAATGGAAATGGTCTTATCACGACCAAAATGTCCTGCCATCCCTCCACTATGTTTCTCCTTAATCAAATTTTCCCTCATGGAACTTCTTGGAATGCACAATTGACTACGCTTGAACAACATGCCATCCTGAATCAAATAGTCTAACCACTTGGTTCTATCTATAAAAACAGGTTCTTTACAAGCTTTCCATGCTTCAGCAAAATTAGGATCCTTAGGGTACAAATTCTTGAGTTCATCAAACCCAACTACTTCAACTTGCATTGCTGTAAGCAACAACTGTCTCCTACTTAGTGCATCTACAACCCTATTAGATTTTCCACTTCTATGCTTCAACACAAATGTATAACTCTACAAGAATTCTACCCACTTCATATGCCTCTGATTCAATTTACCTTGGCTATATAGGTACTGTAATGCCTAATGATTAGTATACAAAACAAATTCCTTTGGCAATAAATAATGCCTCCATTTCTTTAAGGCCTGAACTACTGCATAGAACTCTTGATCATAAACAGAATACTTCTTCTTTGCATCATTCAATTTTTCACTAAAATATGCAATAGGCTTACCTTCTTGGCTTAATACAGCCCCAATAGTGCTTCCACTGGCATCACAATCCACCTGGAAAAACTTTCTAAAATTTGGAAGTGCCAACACAAGTTGTTCTGTTACCTTCTTCTTCAGAAATTCAAAACTTCTTGCAGCTGCTGCAGTCCATTTGAACTCTTTTCTATCCCCTCTTATTGTATCAGTTAGGGGTGCACATATGCCACTGAAATTCTTAATAAACTTCCTATAAAAACTGACTAGACCATGAAATGATCTTACCTCAGTAGCAGACCTTGGAGTAGGTCATTCCAAGATGGCTTTTACCTTCTCTGGATCCATTTTGAGACCTTTAGGTGATATAAAAAACCCCAAATAGAATAAATCCCTTTTTGCTAAGATACATTTCTTTAGATTAATTAATAGTTTCTCTTCCCTTAGCCTTTCAAGGACACTACGAATATGTAGTAAATGTTCTTCCAAAATCTTGCTGAAAATTAAAATATCATCCAAATAGACAATAACAAATTTTCCCAAGAACTTCTTAAGTACCTCATTCATGAGCCGCATGAAGGTGCTTGGGGCGTTCATCAATCCAAAGGGCATGACTAACCACTCATAAAGACCCTCCTTGATCTTGAAGGCTATTTTCCACTCATCTCCTTCTCGAATCCATATCTGGTAATACCCACTCTTTAGATCTATCTTTGTGAAGTATTGAGCTCCACTCAAGCAACCCATAATATCATCCATCCTTGGCAAAGGAAACCGGTACTTGATGGTGATCCTATTTATAGCTCGAGAATCTGTACACATCCTCCACTCCCCATCCTTCTTTGGTGCAAGTACTGCAGGTACTGCACATGGACTTAGGCTCTCTCAAATTAAGCACTTCCTCAACAACTCCTAAACTTGTCTATTTAGCTCCTTTATTTCAGTAGGAGTCATCCTATGAGCAGCCTTGTTAGGAAAACTAGCTCCTGGAATCAGATCTATCTTATGACTGATTTGCCTTATTGGTGGCAATCCATCTGGAACATTATCAAAGATAATATCTCCAAACTCCCCTAGTAAATCTGAAACTTCAAGTGGTATTTCACTACTACCTTCTTTATCTTTCCTAGGAATCAAAGCATATAACATATGCTGATGTTTCATGCCATCTAAAAACTTCCTTCCATCAACAAGACAAATCCTAGCACTGCTACATACCTTTTCACCTTCCTTTTTCACGGGCTTCAATTTGTGGCGAACTCCATCCTTTGTTAGAGAGTATGTGTTTGCATGTCCATCATGTACTACATGTCTATCAAACTGCCATGGTCTACCCAACAATAGATGGCAAACATCCATCAAAATAACATCACAAAGAACTTCATCATGGTAACTCCCAATTTTGAATTTCACTAAACATTGTTCACTTACCGAGACCTTATGATCATCTTTTACCCAAGCAATCCCATAGGGCTAGGGATGTTTCTCCCTCTTGAGCTTTAGCTTAGAGACCATCTCTTTAGATACCAAGTTATCAATGCTACCACCATCAATGATCACGTCACAACATTTATCCTCACGCTTGCATCTGGTACGAAACAAACTCCTCCATTGTCCTGGTTCAATCTCACCACTTAGTGCATCCTCTGAATGTGATGATTGTGGATCCTCATCCACATGAGCAACCCTAGCTTGGCCCTCAACTCTCCTATCTGTTCTTCCTTGTCGTTGAGGGCATTCAAAGGCATGATGACCTTCTTCATTGCAATGGAAATAGGTACCACGAAAGTCTCCTCTTCCTTGTCTACATCCTCTACCTCTTCCTCTCTGATTTCCAAAGTCTTGATCATGGGAGCTGTTGAAACCCTCATTCCTCTGGTTCTTGCTAGTACCCACATCTTCATTTTTTTTTTGGGTTTCATTGTGGCCTCTAGATGATCTACCGCTTCCCCTTCCTCCTTGACTGCACCCTCTTTGTCTTCCTTCAAACCTTTTATTCAACTTTTCTTCAACTCGTAGGGCAAACTAGTATGCCTCTTCAATGCTGGTCATTCTTACCAGACTTAATTCCTCCTGGATGCTAGGTCGCAACCCACTGATATAACGAGCAACCTCCTCCTTATTTTCTTCTACATGCCCTGCTCTAATCAAGAGTCGGTAAAATTCCTCTGTATATTCTTGGACTGATCTTCCTACTTGCTTTAACCCATGCATCTTCTTAAACAAATCAAGCTCATATCCCACAGGAATGAACTGCTTCTTCAATTTTTCCACCATGCGACCCCATCTTGTGATCTTCTCCTTTCCTCTTCTGTTTCTTTCCAATTGGACCTCTTGCCACTAGATTTTTGCATGGCCTTTCAGTTTGGCCTTTGCAAACTTAACCCTATCTAGGTCCCTGATATCCTCATACTCAAAGTATTCTTCTAGTTCATTGATCCAATCGATCAACTCATCTGGTTTCAGATTTCCTGAAAATACACCCACTTCAATTGTGAGTCTTTCCCAAAACTTAGTAATGGCCCTAAAAAGCCTTTCCTCTACATGATTCAGAACTTCCCTGTCAAATTCCCCTTCTGGTTCCATTACTTCTTCTTTATTGCCATCCTCACTGTCGTCACCTGCAGCAACATTTTCTCCTCTATGGAGCTCCTCTTTCAATGCCTATACCTGCCTTTGGAGGGCTCTAACCTCCTCAGGATTAATAGCTCTAGCCCTTCCACCATGCTCTCTTCATGGAGGCATCTTCTTAACTCAAACCTAGAACCACACAATCTTGGTGCAAACTGCCTCACAGTCGGTGTTCTGTCTACACACTTAGGAAAACCAGCTCTGATACCACTTGATGGGGACACAACCCAAGAACAAAATGGACACAACAGAAAAGGGAAAATTATATTAACTAAGAAAATAAGCTAGTACAATAGTACAAGAAAATACACTTCAAAACATGCCTTAAGGGCTTACAATAGCATAAATCTGGAGATAATTTCTCCTTTCAGTACCTCCTCTCAAACTCCACTCTGAACTACCTTTTACAATGCCAAAAATCTCCTTAAATAGACCCTAAAGGTTTAAGGACTAGTAGTACATTTTAGAAAGTGCTAGTAGGCATCCACCGACCAAATAGAAGGTTCCAAAAGCTGCGTTAGAAGTCGGTGCAAATCTAGAAGAATCCAGGAAATGGTAACCAAACTTTCGGGAGGCATAACTCTTGAACCGCAACTCCGATTGACAAACCATTTACATTTTCGGAAAGCTCTCAAAGCGCTCTATAGCCCTATGGACTAGCTTTGCTCATCCCCCATTTTTCAGCCCTTTTCAAGGTCATTTAATGCCCCTAACCTGACTTTGAAGCATTCTTAGGAGGTCTCCAAAACCTGAAAAACTGTAATAACTTTCAAACCATGGGGCCTTTTGACCTGATTCTTTTTCTGGAATGCTCTAAATCACAATTACATTCATCTAGACAATTCACACCTTCTAGGTTACCAAAATGATGGCCGAATTGCATGCTCCTATTTTTTTGGGATTTTCTAGCACACTGATAGTTGAACTGTGAGAGTTGGAACCTTTATTTGACACAAATGGGTGTCCAAAAATGAAAACACATGAAAAAAAAACTAAGTCTAAGTACTTTTTTTTGGGTGACACAGGATTTCCCTTATACCTCTAGATGCTCCTACATCATAAAGTTGTCAACACACTTTTACCTAGTCACTTGAAGTTGACTAAGGAGGTGTCCAAAGACACAATAAGAGTAGGATAATATGTACAAGATACTTTATACTTTAGTTGTAGAAAGCTTGATGTATGCTATGGTATGTACAAGGCAAGATATTGCACATATAGTGGGAGTCGTTAGCTAGTATATGGGTCATCTAGGGCTTGAGCATTGGAATGCTGTAAAATGGATTCTCAAATATTTGAGAGGGACATCCAATAAGTGTTAAACCTTTTGGGGGCTCTATTAGTAATTTACAAGGATATGTTGACTTAGATTTTGTAGGGGATATTGATACTGAGCAGACTACTATAGGTTATGTATTTACTATTGGTGGGTCAACAATGAGTTGGGTTTCTAAGTTACAAAAGGTGAACACTTTATCCACTACAAAGAAAGAGTGTGTTGTTACTATAGAGGTAACCAATGAGATGATATGGCTTCAGTTCTTCCTAGAAAATTTGGGACACTCTTAGAAGGATAAAATTTTGTTTACAAATAGTCAGAGTATCATTCATCTTGCAAAGAATTTTTCTCTACATTCAAAGAAAAAACACATACAGTTGTAGTACCATTTCATTTGTTCAATTTTGGATTATGGACAATTAAAGATGGGCAAGATACATATAGATGATAATCCAATAGATATGTTTACAAAGGTTGTAAAAAGCGAGAAGTTGAACTCCTCTTCAGTTTTAGTTGGTCTTGTAGACTGAACATAATCAAAGAACAATAGAGTCCATTGTTGTTTTATCTAGTGGGAGACTATTATTTATTGTGAAGCCTAATTAGTCCCCAAGTGGGAGACTATTAGTTTATGATGACTAATCAGGGAAGTACTGTACATACTTCATAATTCTTTGGCTAAGATGTTGTAACCCTAAAGTGGAAAAAATAATTGTACAAAATGAATTGGGGTTAGGTGTCTTTTATGAAGATGTGATGTAAAAATTTCTTCTTCCAGCAATATTGAGCTATAAGACATTACATATTGTAATTAGGTTGTAATCAGTGGATCGCAATAATAGTGGACTCGTTGTTTGGTGGATTTAGCTCAGGGGTTGGGTGAACCATTTACATCTTAGTGTCTTGTGTTCTCTTCTGTGTGATTTATTATTTTTTGATATTGGTTACATTTGCATCTAATTGTTATTTATGTCTATGTTTAATATTAACACTAGAGACTTTTTGAGAATGGAAAATTTAATAAGGAGGCTTAGTAAAGAATTTATTGTCTTGGTTTCGAAGGTCGAAGATCCTAAAAGTCTTTATAATTTTAGATATATTAGCTTATGAAACATGATGTACAATTTTTTTATAAAATTTTGGTCACTAGAATAAAACCCTTGTTGGAAAGCCTCATTAGAACACCCCAAAAGGGTTTTATCCCTAGAAGACATATACTAGATGCAGTCATGAGTACTCATGATCTTAATTAGTCTATGGATAAGAGTAGAAATCTAGTTATGGCTATCAAAATTGATATCTCAAAAGATTACAATAAGCTAGACTGTGAATTTCTTTATAAGGTTCTAACTAGAATTGGTTTTAATAATAGAGTTGTGTAGGTAATAAAAGCAATGGTGAAAACTATGAATTTTTCTATTGTTGTTAATGGGACTTCTTGGGGGTCATTTAAGGTTGATTGGGGGTTTAGACAAGGTGACCCTATTTGTCCTTATCTGTTTATCATGGTTGTTGAGGTCTTGGTAAGATATTTATTTATTTTGGTAGGTTTGGGAGTGTTGACTAGTATTAAGGTTTCCACCACCATCCCCTAGGAGGTTATTCAATAGTTTTTTGGTGGCACCTATCTTATTTGGCAATGCTTTGATTGTGGAAGCTAGAATAGTTTGTTGGAGGATTATATGGAAAATTTAGGCCAACATACAAAATTTAGTAAGAGTAATTTTCTCTCTCTTTATTACTAACCAAATCCTCTAGTTGTGAATACAAAACATTCTTTCTTGTTAGATGACTAGTCTTCTGGATACTTATCTTGGTCTTCCATTAATAGTGAAGGAGGTCTCAAAGCAATTTTGGAATACCATCCTCAAGAGAATTCCAAAAAAAATTTGCTAGCTAGAAGGGTAAGCTTTTGAGTAGTACAAGGAAGCTTCAATTACTCATAGCCTCTTTAAAAGTAGTTTTAATGTACATTCTATCCTTATTCAAGCTAGAGAGCACCATTGTAAAGAATTTGGAAAAAATTTAGAGGAATGTCTTATTTGTAGGAATTGAGAAAAACAATAAACTAATTCTGTTGCATTGGGATATAGTTTGTAATTGGGTTTGAGATGGCTTATGGACCTTATTAAAGCTCTCTAGGTTTCTAAAGTGGGTTGGAGGCTCATAGAGAACTAGGTGGGCTAGTGCAAGATAAAAAAAGGTAAATACCTTGGCAATATTCCTTATGTTCATTTCTATTTGTATAATGACTAGTTGCAGGGGTCCAAAATTTGGAATAATGTGTTAAGAAATAGAAAGATCCTAAGAGAAGGGTTGTGATGGCTTGTTGGACAAGTAAATAGAGTCAGATTTTGTGAGGATAAATGGTTAGGAGGGAGACCCTTAGTTCATAGTAAAAGTGTTCAAGAAAAACTTTGGGGAAATAATATGTGACTACTTTTCTAAATAGAGGAAGTGGAAAAATATTCTAGAAGGGATTCCATATAATTTTATTTCTTTAGTCGTTGACCTAAAAGTACAAGTTAATGGTTACAAAATTACTCCAATTCGAAGGGAGGACAAGTTTTCTTAGGAAAGAACTTTGGATGGTACCTTTTCTATGAAGTCTTCCTATCTCATGTTGTTGGATAAAGATATCACCCCCCATAATTAAAAAGGGTCTATAATTGCCAACTTATCTCCAAGGTTAATTTTTTTGGTGGACATCCTTGCACGGAAATATTATCAACATTGACAATTTAATAAAAAAGGATTTCAAATCCCTATATGGTGTTACTTGTGAAAAGTTAAGGAAGAAAGCCTCCAACACATTTTAATTCATTTCCTATTTGCTTAGAAGATATGGAAATCCTTGAACTATGAAAGTTCCACATGGATGGTAGAAACTTACAATTGGAATAATTGTTGTTTTGTCATTGATGTCAATTCTATTGATAAGACATATTGGTACCTAATCTAAATGTCATATCTATTTGAGAAGTTTCTCATGAAAATAACACCAAGATTAAAGGTTGAAGTTATGAAAAGGGAGTTACAATGGACATTTGATTTGATAGACTTTGATAAAGAAAAGTTATTATTTATGTCAAGAAAGCTAAGCCAAGCCAAGATAAAAAATTTAAAAAAAACGGTAAGGAATGCCAAGTGATGCTAGTGTCAACTAAGCTACAATTGGTGCCAAGAAAATTTAGTATTGACTGAGCATTAACATTGACTGAGAATGATAGTTGATTTCAAGCCATACAGATTTACAATGAAAGATTAATTTAGTGATGATCGAGTGTCAAAATTTTGAGATTGGCGAGTGACATTATGAGAATGAATTCAAGGAAATTGTAAATATCAAGCCAACATAGTTGATTTATTGGGAGATGTAAACCATGTTGAATATAAGATTAATGAGTTGGATCATTAAATTCAAGAAGAGGATTAGGTAAAGACCTAAAAAATGGATTCTAGAGATGCTTCTAGAAAATGATCAAGAAGATAGATTGATACATTGAATTGAGTTGAACATGATCATAAACCCTAAGATCTACGGTGGTGATAGAAAATGGTAAAGGAAGAATTGCCTATTTAAAGAGGTACAAAGATGAACAAAACATGTTTTTGTGTGGGTAAGGTGGAAGATTTTGTGTATGAAAAAGGCATAAAGAAAAATGTGGATTAGAATTGCATAAGTGTGTGCATTTGTGTGTGTGTGTAAATGTGAAGCTAAAAGAGCAAGCTTACAAAGATGATGCTGAAATTGATAAGTGAATCTGAGAAAAAGGCTTAAGTGTTGTTGAGAAGAGTGGAATGATATCTTGAAGGGTTTCTAGGAAAATTAGGATTAGAGATGATAATTTAAGGTTTATCAATAATGAGTCACCATAAGGACCGAACATATATCTAAACCTTCAAACATGAGTTGTAATCACATTGGTGAAAACCTACTATTTTATTTCTAATAATTGTAAATAGTTTGTATTAGAATCCTTTTAATAGAGGATGACCTAACAATTAGTTGAAGACTTAAACTTTTGTCTAAATTCTTTAACTAGGTGACATATAAATGGAATGATCAAAGTCCTTTGACAAGGCCACTTCTAACAGGGTGATCAAATCATTCAACAAGGTCACATTTAATAGTGTTCTTTGTAACCTTTAACAAAGTTGCCCCATAATAGGGCTCACTAGAAAGACTGAAACATAGTGACATCTTGTTGGTGTTTTTTAATTCCCAAATTGGGTTTCCACTATAAATCCTAGTGTCAAATATATGTTTTACATATGATACTATTTTCATTATGCAAAGAAATTATTTTTAAAGATAGTTTTATAGTAGAGATTGGGCATCAACAAGACAAATAGAACACTAAGTGTTTGTGTTTAAATTATTCAAGTGATAATTAAGGACCTTGAGTTACCAATTCACCCCCACACGCCCCCTCCCTCTCTTAGTTATTGTAAATATTTATAATAGTGGAATGGATATTTCAACTTGACTTGCAACAGTTTATCCTAAATTAGGACAATCCCTTTGAGAACCCTTTTCTTAGGCTCATCTAGAATATGTTAGCTCCTCATATTTTATAGGGATTTTAGAAAGAAAGGAACAATATGATATTTATAGAAATAGAAAAGAATGAGGAAATTTTGAGCAATAGCATCATCAGAATGCTGAAAGAGAATGTGGAAGTTAGTAAATGAAGGCTATTGTAACAATACCCATGAATATCTGAACAAATGATTTCTATATAGTGGAGCTTCCCAGAGGTAGTTAATAAGTTCTAAAACTCAAGAAAACTCAAGAAAAGAAATAATATATGGAAACCTTTGGCTATCCCTAGGGTTATGCTTAATTTTTATGGTGCTACTAGGAATGGGGGAGTAGCTTGGGGAGGTATTATCAGGGATTCAATTGGTAGATATCTCATGCATTATGATAGCCAGCTATGAAACACCTCTAACAATGTGGCTAAAGCTATGGCCCTTTTTGGGGGACTAAATCTAGTTGTTATCTTAGTGTGGTGACATTTCACCATTGAAGGAGACTCTATGCTAGTTTTGGAGCTGGTAAAAAGGTAATTATGGCCTCGTTGGTTAGTAAGAGGAATTATGGGAGATATCTGGCACCTTCTAACAAATCTTGAAAGTTATGACCTACAACACAATTATAGGAAAGGTAATGTTATGGAAGATGCAATGGCCAACTTGGGGTTGCAAGTCAAGGGTTTAACATGCTTGAAGCAAATGAAGGCAATACTCATTGATATTTAGGCTCTAATTGAGAAGAATAAAAATCATATACAAAGTGATCAATGAGTAAGTTTAAAATCAAATGTTTTTTATTCAATTGTGGGTGACAAATTTATTAAGGTGTTAAATGGGTTCAAAGCTGATTTTGAATAATAAAAATAGAAAATATTATTATTTTAATGCTATTACTGGTAACCAAAATTTGTACTCAATAAAAAAATATATGAAACATAATGGATGAAAGCCAACTGAGATTTTGGAGAATATGTTAGCTTAAATCATAGAGAAGATATTTATTACTTAATTATTAAGCCTTTGAATGGATTTTGGGAGTGTGATTCTCGGAGGCTTTGGTAAAATTTAGGGAAAGGTGCAGGCAAGAGTACACATTTCGTTGTCTACTATCAAAGGAACAAGATTTTAACTTGCATGCCTTATTATTATGTTTGTAGCTTGGCTTCTATATTTCTTGAAAAGAAAATTTGTTTAATATTATTTATAAGGCTTTTAAGAAATAACTAGGGTATATATAAGAATGGAAATTGAAGGTTTGTGAGAACTCTGAGAAGGGCTCATAAATAGGGGGATATGGTGTGTATTGAGCCTTTTAGAATCAAGGACTAGGCAAAGAAATTGTGCACTTGGATGGCTCTAATAAAAGGTGGTTTGGTTACATTTATGGAGGCCATGATAGGGTATGATGATAATATTTTAGCTTAATTTGTTGATGACATGGTTGAAAGGAGAGTCTCTATTAAACATATTTATTTTCATGTGAACAAGAAGATCATTACAATGGCCACTCATCGTTTTATGGATAGGCAGAAATGGAAGACGGACATGAAGGTTATTGGAAAGACTAGTATGAAAAGATTTTCCAAAAAGAATTAGAATCCA
Source organism: Cupressus sempervirens (assembly GCA_028749045.1). Taxonomy (NCBI): domain Eukaryota; kingdom Viridiplantae; phylum Streptophyta; class Pinopsida; order Cupressales; family Cupressaceae; genus Cupressus; species Cupressus sempervirens. The sequence continues at coordinate 1,012,605,312 of CM053787.1, read as the reverse complement.
ATAAGTATTAAAGGTGGGTTTAGCAGAGAAAGTCTAACATCGCCATGGAATGGGGTATGCTTCATTCTCATGAAGTATCTAACCTTAGACTTCATAATTCATGCCTCGCCCTAGCATCTTCTCACTCTATCATTAACAAGTGAGACCTACCAATTCCACTTGGAAAAGGTGGAGGTTTCTCTATGGCTCCAAATCCTACACCTTCCTCTTCACCCACAACCTCAGGAAATTCCAAAAAAATGGAACCCAAAAGAAAGAGAAAATTAACCTAGTCAATTCACAAGAAGATAATGAGGGGGGTCAAAGATGGTTTGGGAGACCTACTAAAATTACTGCTAGAATGAAACAAAAAGCATGTATGGACTAGGAGATTAATGAGGAAATAATGTATTAAACCAGTGAAAAGAAGAGAAAAGATTGAAGAAGAGAGTTGGGAAGGAAGAAGATATAGAGAGGATGTATAATGAAGAGACTAGTTTGATGTTAGAGGAAATTGAGGCTAAGAAAAAGAAGAAAAGGGTTAGCTAGAAATTTTTTTAAAATAGATAATATTGAGAGGGTATGGGAGTGGGGTGAGGGTGAATTAGTATTCTACAAATTTTTTCTGACAACTAAATATTGTTAATTACTTTATAATTTGTATATGAAAGCAAACCAAAAAGGTTGAAAATTAAATATAACCATACAAAAAGAAAACTCATAACACCATTATTTGTTAACTAGGGAAACCTTGGCCAATGGAAAACCTCATTGGGGATGGTACCCACAAGATGATTCACTAAACAAAAGATTCATCTTAAGAATATGTACCCTGTTAGGAGTTTGTGAAATACATATAGTGTCTCGATTCCTTGTTAGAGGACTAGGCCCTATTAAAATCCTCAACCATGTTAGGAGTTGCTTCAATCCTATTAGGATTTGTTCCATCAAATACAATGTATGCAACAAGACCCCACTACCCTAACATGCAATATACAATTAAGTTCTTTGCAAGAATAGGTATACATTCAATACTATCTTACTATTGTATCTTGTACTTGCTTTGATCATAAATTAGATTTAATATCACATAAGGCTCTCATATCATTTAACATTTCTTCTCAATTGTTCGCATATACATCACACTTTATCTAAGAAAGATAAAATCTTTACTTATATCTTGCAAACTAATAAATCTTTGCTCAATCAGCCTTAATGCTTTCACACACTTGAAAAAAATAAAAATTACTTTGGGTAAACATCTAGGATGTCAGCTCATCATGACTTAATAATTATTTTGTCACCAAAATGATTCCTTAAGATGTAAAATCCAATTCTCTAATATACTTTGTTTTGTTCTATTAAATACCTAAACTAGTATTTTGTCTATAACTTGCACCATACTATCCATACGACTTTGTACACTAACATGCATCATCATGATACCATCAACTATTGATCCTCAATTATGCATGAGTTAGCTCTATGTATGACACATGTACATGCTAAATCTATCTCTGTATTGCTACAAACTATCTAGCACTTAGACAATTTTCTAACTCTGATAACATCATGAAATATCAAAAACATATATTGCCATAAATGAAAAAACTCATATATCTATTTAGCCATATTTGCAACAATCTCCCCCTTTAGTAGTGATCACAAAATTTGGGAAAATTGGTTAACTCCTAAAAATGATTTCATACAAAAAAAAAGTAAATACAAATGAAATGTCTTCAAAACATAAACATTTTATTAATGTCTTAATGGATCATTAGATTCTTTATGACTCATTTACAATGATGCATAGCTAAGCTCCCCCTTACATATACATATACAATTTTACATACTTCTCCCTTTACAAAAACATGTACATATACAATTTTTTTAATGTACTTCTCCCCCTTTGACATCAATGATAAAGGTTTCAAAAGTCTATACACACAAAACTATGTTGGCTTTTACTGATCAACTAGTCTTTCTATTTATACAATCTGTGAAGTTGTGTTTCAGATTGTCAAAGTCCTTCTTCCAGTTTTCTTTGACTATATTAGATATACTAATTAGTGGGAAAAGTGTATATGATGCCACTTCTACTACACCTAAGTCAGCATAGGAAAATTTATCATAGGATGCCTTAGTTGTAAGACATTCCTCCAATTTCTTTTGCAAAACGAAAACTTTAGGTGATGAGAATTCTTTTTGGAAAGAGAATCACCTTAATATCTTCTCCTTGTCAAAATCAATGCTTTAGATAGCATTTTGGATCTTCTACATTTCTACTCCAAAGTTTTCAATGCTTTCTTATTGTTGCTAGAATTTGATAGTAAGTGTTTGAAGCTCACTCATTTGGGTTTTCATCTAATTATCAAAATCTGATAAGTAATTGTATGACATTGCACATTGTCCATACAACTTATTTCCTTCATCTATTCTCTTCCTCAAGTCATTGATATACACATCTAATGTTTTTAGATGATTCCTAACATTTATGTATACTATCTGATGCAGGAGCATCCAGAGGTATAAGGGTAATCCTGTGTCACCCAAAAAATGTACTTAGACTAAGTTTCTATTTCATGTGTTTTCATTTTTGGATACCCATTTGGGTCAAATAAATGTTCCAACTCTCACAGTTCCACTATCAGTGTGCTAAAAAATCCTAAAAAAATAGGAGCATGTAATTGGACCATCATTTTGGTGAACTAGAAGGTGTGAATTGGCCAGATGAATGTAATTGTAATTTAGAGCATTCCAAAAAAAGAATCAGGTCGAAAGGCCCCACGATTTGAAAGTTATTACAATTTTTTGGGTTTTGGAGACCTCCTAAGAATGCTTCAAAGTCAAGTTAGGGGTACTAAATGACCTTGAAAAGGGCCAAAAAATGGGGGACGAGCGAAGCTAGTCCATAGGGCTATAGAGCACTTCAAGAGCTTTTCAAAAATGTAAACAGTTCATCAATCGGAGCTACGGTTCAAAAGTTATGCCTCCCAAAAGTTCGATTACCATTTTTGGATTCTTCTAGATTTGCACCGACTTCTAACGCAGCTTCTGGAACCTTCTATTTGGTCGGTGGATGCCTACTAGCACTTTCTAGAATGTACTCCTAGTCCTTAACCCTCTGGGGTCTATTTAAAGAGATTTCAGGCATTGTAAAAGGCAGTTTGGAGTGGAGTCTGAGAGGAGGTACTGAAAGGAGAAATTATCTCCACATTTATGCTATTGTAAGCCCTTAGGGAATGTTTTGAAGTTTATTTTCTCTATACTGAATATACTAGCTTATTTTTTAGTAAATACAATTTCTCTTTTTTGTTGTGTCCATTCTATTCTTGGGTTGTGTCCCCATCACTATCTTAAATAGTGATGCATCATGCTTTATTTGTGCATTAATTGAAGCAATTTATAAAAAATTTGTGAATTGTTCATCAAAATATTTCACCAACTCTTTTTCCTTTTCTTTATCTCCAAGACTTCTATCAAAGTTCTTTCTAAAGACTTCACTAATTTTTTCATTTTAAGTAATTTTCTCAAGGAGCTCATTAGTCCTTTATGATGATGATGATGATGATGATCATCATCATCATGAAATATTGTTTTTTTCTGCTAGAGTTACTGTAGGAATTAATGCAACCACTTTAAGTTCTATACTATTCTTTTTTTGACCTTGTTTACTTTTCTCCTCTTCTGTCCTCTTTTCATTTTCAATTCATTTTTCTTCTTTCTCTTTTCTTCTTTCATCTTCTTCCTCCTTTTCTTTTTTCTTCCTTTCATCTTCCTCTAGCCTTTTCTTTTTGGCATTTATCTTTGCTTCTTCATTAGAGCTTGAGTAGGTAGTAATATTGCCAACAATGTTGGTCCCATATTTGGCAAAATGATTTTCCTTGGAATGTATAGTTATGTGCGTACTATCCACTTGTATCAATTCAGTACCAATAACTGCATAAGGAGGTGATAGTGCTTGATGTGTCTCTTTAGCTTTGTCTTTAGCATTAGTAGGAGTACTAACCTCCAAGTACACTAGATTTGGTGATTTCTATTGCATATTGTCATTGGTGATTGTTACATATTGTGCCCCCCACCAAATATTTGAATTTTAAATACTTTCCTGCCCAACGGTCACTTCTTGATTTAATGTTATTTTAAACATCCCAGGAATATTGAAAAAATTAAATGATCAAACCTTATGATATGTTTTTTGTGGGCCTGCAAGTCCCCATCATCAGATCAAGAGATATCTATGGCCGATGCTATCTCACTATGGGAAGCTACAAGGAAATTATCCATAGCGACATAACACCTTTTTGTCATGTGTCAGGTGGGTCCTCCTTTTCCTTGTTATTTCTTTGGCATCTTGTTTTGATAGATCCACTGTGGGCACTATGGTGCTATTAGAAAATATGTGTTCCTCATCATTAGCGACATAGTGCCCAGACGAAAAGTGTTACTATGGTGACATCAGAAGGAAGGTGGGTCGCAAGTATGCTTTGTCGAATATCAACAAGGATTTGTCAGACACGTTGGCAGTTGGTCTTTTTTTCATTGGCTAAAGTACAACTATGTAGAAGGTGGGTCTTGCTTCACTTGGTGAGCCACAAATGAGGATTTGTCAGACAAGTTGGCATGTGGTCAGTTTCTAATTGGTTGGCATAGACACCTAAATTTGATTACACTGCCTTGGTAATCCTATTTAGCTATCTCTAAAGGCATCATTAATTAAATTCCTATTTAATTAATGCTTTGCCATCCCCTAGTTGATTAAATTAATTAATCATCTATAGTCCTAATTGATAAATCAAATAACTCACTATTTGTCAATTAATCCTATTCTCCTATCTAATTCCAAAAAATCTCATTTATTAAATATATCTATTTGATAAATAAAGCCCTCAAATCTAATAACCCCTAAGCCTATCCTAAATCCTCCATTTAGTCTAATCCACCCCATCCACCCATACTAACATAGCTTAGCCACTAACTCACACACCCTCATGAATGCCATCCACTTGTACATCTCTAACATCCTTAATCTAATCCTAACCCAAGCCTAATCCCCCCCCACAACCTTGTCACATTCCCTAAGTAATCTTAAGACTTTCCTAAGCCAAACCAAAGTCTCCTCCCTCAAAATATCCCAACCATAAAACTTTATCCCAACCATAAAGCCTTCAATGCTCTTACATGCTCTTAAAAGCTCTTACAAGCCATTATGAGGGCCATTTAAGATCTTGAGCCTCCTTTGCTGACTCATCCTTGCCCTTTCCTCCACCCAATGACCCTGTGACATGTGTCACTCCCTGATTGGTGCTAAACAAGCACAATCCATGTGCTCCCCTTTGAGTGCATCCTAGCCCTCCCTCACCATCTTGCAATCCTTGCATCTTGGCCCTCCATTCCTCTAACCCTTGGCCTATAAATTGAACCCTCTCCCTTCACTAAAAGGAATCCATCCTCCATGCAAAGTTATAATGCTATTTTGAGAGCTCATAAACTACCAAAATACCATTATAATGTTGGAATCACTCCATAACTCCATTGTTGAAACCTTGCCTCATTCACTCCATCCATTGATCTAAGCTTGAGCTATACTTGTGAGCATACATACATTAAATTAGGGGCATATCTATTGCATCATTGTTTTATACCATTTGGAGCTTACCATTCTTGGTTTGCCTCCATTTGTGGTGATAACAAATCGGTCCTATCTTAAGTGTTTACCCATTTTAGTATTGTTAATGCTTTCCTTAATAGTTAGTGTTCATTTTACTCTATTAAACTAGGTGATATAGTTGGTACACTAATAGGTTAGATCCATCTTTATCACCATTAGATCTTGTGGAGATCGATAGTGGGCACTATCTTGCTATGGAAGCTATGAGAAAATTATCCATAGCGACATAGCGCCTCGATGACGCATGGCACAGATGACTTAATGGGCTCATCCTTCTCCAAAGTAATTTTATGGTTCATCCTCGGTGGTAGTTGCCAAGTGGGTCATAGTACAATGGTGATTTTTTATTGGTCCATTCAGCCAACTCAGTGTGTAGTTGTACAATTTTGTTGATCACCATAGATCTAAGGAAATCAATGGTAGGCGCTATCTCGCTATGGAAAGCTGCGAGGATATTACCCATAGTAACATAGCACCATTATGCCATGTGGATCAGTGGGGCTGGTTCTCACCAAGATGAGGATGCTAGGTTGTGCCAGGTGCTTGCCAAGTGGATTCATGGACTAGAAACCTTATGGAGGCAAGCACAGTATTATGAGGATCTTCCACAATTGTTGATCTCGTGGAGATCAATAGTGGGTGATATATCACTATGGAAAGCTATGAGAATATTACCCATAGTGACATAGCACCTCAGTGACATGTAGCAAGGTGGGGCCTAGTGTTATGAAACTATAGGGATGGTACCAATTTGGGCCGAGTCGGATGCCAGGTGTGCTAACATGGTTCATGGGCCTAGAAGTTTAAGGAGATAGTGTAGTGATACAACGAGGCTTCATGATAGTGGGTGCTATCTCACTATGGGAAATTTCTTAGAGGATACACATAGAAAATTAGCACCTCGATGACATGTGTCCCAGTGGGTATGGTGGAGGTAGTAATAGTTAGTGATCGATAGTTAATGTGATCGTCATAGTTGGAGTTTGAGGGTCAGTGCAGTTAGTAATGAAAAGGGGTGGTCAACTTAGGAAGACCTTGAAAGGTGGTAGAAAGGAAAGAGGTTATTGGCCCATGTAGCCCATTTTGGATGCAGAGTTTAGTTGACTTGCTGACCTTGCTGATCCAGGTGTTTAGGAATGAAGAAAGTCATGATTTTTTATGTGATTTGATCTTCATGATCAATGCCACCCACTCTAGAATGAATGTTGAATGAAGAAAAGAACTCCACCACCCCCCAGTTGATCCATCTACCTGATTAGGAAAATCAATGGTGTCGCCTCTGTCTTCTCAAGGCCCTATTTTAGTTAATAGTCAAATTTTGTGGTACCAAAAGCTATACTTAGATCATATTTCTTCGCATCCCCATGATTGTTCTTGGTAGAGTTTTTATGGTGGTGGTTGGAGGATAGTTTTGGAGGGAAAATCTTAGTTATGCCTAAACTATAAAGGAAATTTTTGTGAATTTTTAAGGGTCAAACTTTCTCTATTTTCTCTGTTACTGCTCTAGAAATTCTCACTGTAAATTCTCCTATGCCTCTGAAGTGCATGATTTTCTATCTTCTCTCTTTCAGCCATTGGTATGAAAGTGCAAGAACTCTTTGCCTCTTACTAATGTTTTGTAGAGATCTATGATTCCCATGACTATATCTCCTTGGCCTATGAATGATAATATAAGTGAACCTCTCTTTCCTTGTGTCATTCATCTTGGTCTTTTGATCTGCATGTGATTATTAGATTAAAACAAGTTTGAATGTTTATATCCTTAGTTTCATTCTAGTTCAATAGTGCATATATGGATAGAGTTTGGTCTAAACACTCTATTTTGGTACATCACCTCTTTAGATTAGATTAGGTAGATTTTCTTTCATGCTCTCCTTCTCCCTTTTCCTCTCCAAGAGTAGTTAGGTGCATCCTGATAGTAAGAGGAAGTCGTTCTTCTCCAGAGACTCAACCTCACAGTTCAAGTCCCACAACTTGGAGGTTGTTTCCATGTTTCAATAGGTTGTCCTCATGCATAGGCTTTGGACAAGGGTGTAAACCTAAGTGACAACAATTTTTGGCACACCCGGTGGGACAACATCTCAAAAACTTTCAAGCCTACTAGTGTCAAAAGGGAAGATTTCAAGATCAATACTGAGGAGATAGTAATGGCTTCAGTGTTTAAGCCTTAAAGAGGCTCATTCTTCAAAGTACTTGGTGACTCTGAGCTTCAAATACATATCTAGTTCAAGACCAAAGTTGCAGTGATTCATGCCTAGAGCTGAAACAAGGGCATCTTCTAGAGATAAGTTTTAGTATCAAGAGCTTTCATTTTCAAACCCTAGAAGAAGGAGGACTAGAATATCTTTATCACTAGTTAGGAGTGCAATAGTAATGAATACACCTACAAGATCTATCTCTACTCCTCCTGCTGTTAGATCTTAGCCTAGACTACCATCAATACATATCAATAGATCACTTGTCTATATGGAATTGCCTAGAGCTCATACTTTTTCCACCTTTAATCATGGGAGCCCTCTTTTATTAGCCCAAAGACATGACATATCAGTAGTTGCCCTCAAAAGTATACCAGAGTTTACTGGTGAAACTTCTATCTCTCCCTCAAAACATATTCAAGAGGTTGCAAATCTCAGCAATATCCATGGTATTACAGAGGATGATGTTGCAGTTAGGCTCCTAGCCTCATCTTTAAAAGGAAAATCACTACAATGGTATAGAGTTTTAGCTCATGGTTCTATAACAGATTGGGATGGATTAGAAGCAGGATTGTGCAAACATTTTGAGGATAAGAGGGACTATTTGTCACTTTTAGAGCAGTTGACCACTATAAAAAGAGCTCCCCATGAATGAATGACTAATTTTAATTATAGATTTCAAAAGACATGGGATAGAATACCTACTTCAGTGAAGCCTATCCCTCATAATGCCTTCTTGCATTACCCTAGAGCTTTTAATAGTGATATTGCCACTACAATCCAAACTATGGGAGGAGATACCTTGCCTAATGCTTATGACATAGCAATAAAAGTAGGGAACATCATAATACAAGGAGGTAAGCTAGCTCCAAGGCTTCCTATACCTTTCTTCCCTGATGTTCCAAATCATCAACCAACAATGGCTCCCCTTCCCACAACTTCTACATCACAATCCCTTGTCCCAATCCCTCAAGCTTCCACATCTTCAAATGGGATAGATAAAATCAAAGAGTTGATGCAATATTTGATGTAGAACATGGATAAAAGAGAGAAGAACCTTGATAAAAGATTGCAAGATTATGGGAAGAAGTTGGAGGAAAACTCCTCTATGATGCAGAAAGTAAGCAACAAGGTGGTGACTTTAGAAAGACAACAAGCTCAAGTTAGTAAACCTCATTAGTTTTAATATCAAACTCCAAGTAGTGATAGGCCTCCAAATCCTAATCATTGGAATAATTCTTTTGATCAGACTAGGTAGGGTGGTCATGCTTCAACCTCAAATGTGAACCAAAGTAGGGCCATAGTCTCTCAAAACAATATGGCTCAAGATCAAGATTTTTGTCCCTCCTGTAACTACTCTTATGCCTATTGTATGTGTCAAAAGGCCAAATCTTATTTGGCTTTGACAGTCCAAGAGCCTGCAACAAAATAATCATACAAGGAGGACCAATTTAAAGATGCCTTAGATATGTAAAGAGAGGGTGATTTCTCTTTTATGAATCATTTGATGGAGGAGCATTGTAATGTAAACCAGGATTCGATTGCTCATAACACTAGAAGAAAAAAAAGAGCTATGGAATATGTTCTCCCTCCTCCTCCCAATTAGGCCTCAACTTAAAATGCAATATCTCATGAGCAAGCAGCAAATAATCAATCAAGCACCTTTCAGTAGCAAAGGAAAAATCATGGCAGAAAGGATGCAAGTGATCCTCATGTTATTCCATCTCAACCTCATACAATTGCAGCTCCCAAAGCTCCTACCAAAGCACCTGCTATGCCATTTAGTGTGGTAGAGAAAATGAAGAAGATAAATGTGATATCTCCATGTGTGATGCTGTTGCTACTATACCCATTCAAAAGAGGCTGCTACAACAAGAATTGGAAAGAATTGAACCAAAGGATTAGGCACTCAGTATGGAAAGTGCCACAAGCCTAGTACAACCATCAGGGGAGGTAGAAACAAGTAAAAAGGTTAGACCTCCTTCATTTTATGTTTCTCTAATTATAGGAGGCAAACTAGTCCATAATTGCATGATTGATTCAGGGGCTAGCAGTTTAGTGATGCCTAGGTGTGTTGCTGATGCTTTGGGGATGAAATATGAGCCCATTTTCAAGGATGTGTTACAATTGGATGGTAGTACTATCAAGACTATAGGGATCCTTAGTAATGTGGAGATGGCCTTACATGCATGCCTTTGTTGTACTGTAACCCAACATATCTCTGTTACTGAGGTCAAGCCATATTTTTCCATCTGTCTGTCAAAAGACTTTACTACCCAAATAGGTCTGATTGGTCATATATGTCTTTCAAGAAAAGATATGGAGCCAATGCTTCAATTAGAGCAGAGCCTCAAGCCCTCCATCATACTGAATCTTACACCCCCAACCCCATCAACATGAATTTCCCTATCATAGAGATGGATGAGAATGCCATAGTTAATGAGCCCACCACATCCCTAGCAAAGATACCTGATTTTTTCTTGGATTAGTGGGCTGATGCATATCAATTTGACCCTATGTTAGAAACCCTTGAGATAGGCCTTAGTACATATTGTATATTGGAGAAAGATGCTCTAGTTCCCAATCTTGTGGGTACTAAAGAAGATATGAGTGGGATATGGAGTATGTACTTTGATGGGTCAAGGAATAAGGTTGGGTCAGGGGCTAGTGTGATGTTGATTTCTCCTGCACAAGTAAGGTACTACTTCTCCTTTAGGCTCCAATTCAGTTGCACTAATAATGTGGCTGAGTATGAATCCTTTATTCAAGGTCTCCTATTTGCTCAAAAAAGAGGAATCCAAGCCTTAAGGGTGTATGGAGATAATTAGTTGGTGGTTAATCAAGTGAGAAATTAGAATACCACCAAGAATGGGTTGCTCAAGTCTTATAAAAATAGGGTATGGGATTTGCTTGAAGGTTTCAATGCATTTAACATCCAAAACATCCCTAGAAAGGAAAATAGATATGCTGATAGACTTGCAACAATAGGTGCATCTTATGATGTACCAAGGAATCTTGAGGAGGAGAAGAAGCAACAAATCAGAGTGGTAGTAGGACCTGCTATCCCTAATAACAACATCCATTGGCAAGTGTTTGAGTCTGATGAGAAAATTGTGAGCTTCTTGCAGAATGAGGGAAAATTTTTAGAGAGAAATCAGTCAAGACTGTAGGATTAGTATGGTGACCAAATCATTAACCTCAGCTCCAACAAGCTGCCTAAAGGTCTCATTACTCTAGAGAGTGTTTTTAATCTTGATGACCAAGCAAGAGGCAGAGGTATGAACCTAGCTACTAATGAAGATGATCACACTCCAGCCATGGTTGCTGATGGAAAATCCTTAAACATGGGGAAGGTATGTTCTAAAATTGAACAAGAAATTTTTATTAATCTATGTCAAGAATTTAATGATATATTTGCCTAGAAATATGATGATTTAAAGGGCTTTGACCCAAGGTTGTTTCAGCATACCATAGATTTAATTAATCATGTAAAACTAGTAAGATAAAATAAGAGGCCAATGAATCCCAAAATTGAACCCTTAATGAGAAAGGAGATATCCAAGTTGATTGAGGCCAATATAATTTTCCCTATCAAACACTCATCATGGGTAGCAAACCTTGTCCTTGTTAGGAAGAAGAACAATGAAATTAGATTGTGTGTGGACTTTAGGGACCTTAATCAAGATTCCCTTAAAGATCACCATCCTCTCCCTTCTATGGAGAAGATTTTGTCCAAGGTTAGTGGTTCAAAGAGGCTTTCATTTCTTGATGGATTTTTTGGCTACAATCAAGTGCTAGTTAAATAGTTTGATAGGTATAAGACTGCATTTACCACTCAATGGGGTACCTATGCTTATTGTAAGATGCCATTTGGGCTAACCAATGTAGGTGCTACATTTTAGAAGGTAATGGAATGGCCTTCAAAAGATTGATTGACAAGTTTGTCTTAGTTTACCTTGATGATATTACTGTGTATTCTAAGAATGCAGAGGATCATTTTGATCATCTAAGACAGGTATTCCTAAGATGCAGAGAGTTTGGGGTTTCCCTTAACCCAAGCAAGTGTGTCTTTGCTACTAACCAAGGAAAATTATTAGGATATAATGTATCTGAGTATGGTTTAACCATTGATCTAGAGAGGATAAAAGCAATACTTTCCCTCCCTCTTCCTAAACACAAGAAAGGGCTACAAAGTTTCTTAGGTAGGATAAATTTGGTAAGAAGATTTATCCCTAATCTTGCTACCATGGTGAAACCTCTTACAACTATGTTCAAGAAAGGTATGTTCTTTGCATGGACCAAGGAAGGGAAGGAAAGTTTTGAAGAGATCAAGACAGCCATAGCCTCAACCCCTACTCTCATGAATCCAAATTTTGAGAAAAATTTCATCCTTTATACCCTAGGTGGTGAGTCAAGCATTTCTGCTATCCTGACTCAAAGAAATGATAAAGATGAAGAGTAGCCCATAGCCTTCTTTAGTGAAGGGCTTAAAGAGTATGAAGATAAATACAACTATGTAGAGAAGAAATCCCTTGTAGTCATTAGAGCTTTAAAGAAATCTAGACACCTCCTATCTCATAATAAGATTCATTTGTTAGTACCCCATGCCAGTGTGAAGGATTTCCTTTTGAGCAAAGATATTAGTGAGAAAAGAGCTAGCTGGATTACTAAAGTGATGGAATATGATATTGACATTTAGATTACCAAGCTGGTAAGAGGGAGGGGATTGTGTAAATAGATGCTATCATCTCAGGAGCATGATGAGGAAGCTGCTATGATACTAACAGAGCAACAAGAGGTGAGAAATGGTGACCCAAGGAATTGGATGGATGACATGAAGAGTTTCTTATTAGGGAACAGATACCCTTAAGGATTAGATAGAACTAAAAGGAGATAGTATAGATTACAGTCAATTCCTTATGTCATAGTTGATGGTATCCTCTTTAGAAAAGATTTTAATGGAGCCCTATTAAGATGCCTTGATGCAGACCAGGCTAAAAGAATGATCAAAGAAATTCATGATGGTCCTAATGGTGGCCACTTCTCAGAAAGGACAACTGCAATGAAGATCATGAGGGCTGGTTATTACTGGCCATCTCTATTTCATGATTGTCATAACTATTTGAGGAAGTGTGAAAATTGTGCCTTCTTCTCTAGCAAACAAAGACTTGCATCTCTTCCCCTTCATCCTATCTAGGTGGACCAGCCTTTTGCTCAATGTGGATTTGATTTCATAGGCCCTATCAATCCTCCTTCTAATTCAAGTCACAAATGGATTTTAGCTGCTACAAATTACTTCACCAGATGGACAGAGGCAGTTGCATTGAAGGATGCCACTGAATCTTCAGTTGTTGAGTTCCTTGATGGAATTGTGACTAGGTTTGGTACCCCTTCAACTATTATTTTACATAATGCAAAGCCTTTTGTTGGAGCTTAGATTTGTGCATGGGAAGTGGATCATAATGTCTATTTAAGCACATCCTCAAATTACTATCCTCAGGATAATGGTTTGGCTGAGTCCTCCAACAAGAACCTAATCAAGATCATTAGAAGGACAATAGAAGATAACCAGAGGTGTTGGCATATAAAACTTAAGACTACACTGTGGGCGTATAGAATAATGCCTAAAAGGTCAATAGGGAATTCACCATTTATGTTAGTCTATGGTAGAGAAGCAAGGCTTCCAATTTCATTGGAGTTCCCATCCCTAGAGCTAGCTCATCAGCTGGAGTTGATTGAAGATGATGCCATGATAGTAAGAATGGCAGAGCTGATGGAGCTGGTAGAGAAGAGAAATAAAGCCACTAAGACCCTAGAGACACACCAACAGTAGGTAAAAAAGAGTTTTGATAGGAAGGCTAGGGTTAGAATCTTTCAAGAGGGAGATTTGGTTCTAAAATGGGATGCAGATAGGGAAAAACTAGGAAGACACTCAAAGTTTGATGCATTGTGGAGTGGTCCCTATCTGGTTATCAGTTGCAAATAGGTCAATGCTTTCCAGTTAAGCAGGCCTAGTGGTGAAATTTTTCCCATCCTAGTCAATGGGATTTATCTCAAACCATGCTTCTAATGAAGGTTGAAGGTTTCATGTATATAAGTAGAGTAGTTTCTTTTTTTTCAGCTCTGCTATTTTTCCAAGAAGTGTACAAGCATAGGATTGTCTCCATGAGATAGTCAATTTTCTCAAAGTTTTGTGGTTACAAAGAAGGTTTCATCTCTTGTTCTAGTTGCAGAGATAGGAGTTTCAGGGTTTCCCTCTCAGAGGTAGGGTTAGGGTTTCATAGTGCTCAGAATCTACATATTTTTTATGACTATGTAGCCCAATGGATGCTTTAGGCCACTATTCTTATGCATAGTGGGCTAGCATCCCCTGTGAGTCTCCAGAAATGTTACATATTGTGCCCCCTACCAAATATTTTAATTTTAAATACTTTCTCGTTCAACAATCACTTCTCGATCTAATGTTATTTTAAACATCCTAGGAATATCGAAAAAATTAAATGATCAAACCTTATGATATGTTTTTTGCAGGCCCACAAGTCCCCATCATTAGATCAAGAGATATCTACGATTGGTGCTATCTCACTATGGGAAGCTACAAGGAAATTATCCATAGTGACATAGCACCTTTTGGTTGCGTGTCAGGTGGGTCCTCCTTTTCCCTGCTATTTCTTTGGTGCTGAGTTTTGATAGATCCACTATGGGTGCTATGGCACTATCGAAAAATTTATGTTCCTTTCCATTAGCAACATAGCGCCTAGATGAAAAGTGTTACTACGGTGACATCAGAAGGAAGGTGGGTCCCAAGTATGCCCCATCAGATATCAATGAGGATTTGTTAGACACATTGGCAGTTGGTCTTTTTTACATTGGCTAAAGTACAACTGTGTAGAAGGTGGGTCTTGCTTCACTTGGCAAGCCGCAAATGAGGATTTGTCAGATAGGTTGGCATGTGGCCAGTTTCTTATTGGTTGGTACACTAATAGGTTGGATCCATCTTGATCCCTGTCAGATCTCATGGAGATCAATGGTGGGAACTATCTTGCTATAGAAGTTGCGAGGAAATTATTCATAGCGACATAGCACCTCGACGACGCATGGCGCAAATGACATAATGGGCCTGTCCTTCTCCAAAGTAATGTTACAGCTCATCCTTGGTGGTAGTTTTTAGGTGGGTCACAGTACAATGGTGGTTTTTTATTGGTCCATTCAGCCAACTTAGTGTGTAGTTGTACAATTTTGTTGATCACCGTAGATCTAAGAAAATCAATGGTAGGTGCTATCTCGCTATGGAAAGCTACAAGGATATTATCCATAGCAACATAGTGCCATTGTGCCATGTGCATCAGTGGGGCCAAATCTCACCAAGATGAGGATGCTAGGTTGTGCCAGGTGGTTGCCAAGTGGATTCATGGACTAGAAACCTTATGGAGGCAAGCACAATATGATGAGGATCTTCCAAGATCGTTGATCTTGTGGAGATCAATGGTGGGTGCTATCTCACTATGGAAAGCTGCAAGAATATTACCCATAGCGACATAGTGCCTCAGTGACACATAGCAGGGTGGGGCCAAGTGTTATGAAATTGTAGGGATGGTAATAGTTGGGGTTGAGTCGGATGCCAGGTGTGCTGAGTTGGTTCGTGGGTCCAAAAGTTTAAGGAGATAGCATAGTGATACAGTGAGTCTTCATGATCATCAGATTAGTTTGGATCCACAGTGGGTGTTATCTGACTATGCAAAATTTCTTAGAGGATATGTATAGGGACATAACACCTTGATGACATGTGTCCCAGTGGGTCCAGTGGAGGCAGTAACAGTTAGCGACTGGTAGTTAATGTGATCATCATAGTTGGAGTTTTAGGGTTGGTGTAGTTAGTAATGAAAAGGGGTGGTCAACTTGGGAAGACCTTACGAGGTGGTAGAAAGGAAATAGGTTATTGGCCCACATAGCCCATTTTGGATGCAGAGTTTAGTTGACTTGCTGACCCTACTGATCCAAGTGCTCAAGAATGAAGAAAGTCATGATTTTTTATATGATTTGATCTTCATGATCAATGCCACCCACTCTAGAATGAATGTTGAATGTAGAAAAGAACTCCATCACCCCTAGTTGATCCATCTACCTGATTAGGACAATAAATGGTGCTACCTCTATCTTATCTAGGCCCTATTTTAGTTAACAGTCAGATTTCATGGTATCAAAAGCTATACTTAGATAAGATTTCTTTAGATCCTCATGATTTTTCTTGGTAGAGCTTTGATGGTGGTGCTTATAGGATAGTTTTGGAGGGAAAATCTCAATTATGCCTAAACTATTAAGGTAATTTTTGTGAATTTTGAAGGGTTAACCATTCTCTATTTTCTCTATTACTACTCTGCAGATTCTTAGCGTTAATTCCCCTGTGCCTCTGAACTGCATTATTCTATGTCTTATCTCCTTCAACCATTGGTATGAAAGTGCAAGAACTTTTTGCCTCTTACTGATGTTTTGTAGAGATCTATGATCTAGATGAATATATCTCCTTGGCCTATAAATGATAATATAACTGAACCTCTCTTTCCTTGTGTCATTCATCTTGGTCTTCTAATCTGCATGTGATTATTAGATTAAAACAAGTCTAAATGTGTATATCCTTAGTTTCATTTTGGTTCAATAGTGCATATATGGGCAGAGTTTTGTCCAAACACTCTATTTTGGTGCATCACCTCTTTAGATTAGATTAGGTAGATTTGCTTTCATGCTCTCCTTCTCCCTTTTCATGTCCAAGAGTAGTTAGGTGCATCCTGATAGTAAGAGGAAGCTAGCCTTCTCTAGAGACTCAACCTCATAGTTCAAGTCCCACAACTTGGAGGTTGTTTCCATGTTTCACTAGGTTGTCCTCATGCATAGGCTTTGGAAAAGGGTGCAAACCTAAGTGAAAATAGTGATCCCAAACATATAAGTCATATATTTTACTATGTCTTCTTTTGTTTCCTTCTTAACCTCTTCATAGTTTCCTCCTATTAGAAGAATTTATCTTCTTTTGTTCCTTAGAAAAGGTTCAATACCTTTCAACATTGTATCCATATCTTCCTTTATGCTAACTTCACACAATTTATGTTAATCATGTTTACTCTCAACTTTTTATATTCCTCTACCACTCTTTTCTCCATGTTTAGTAACTTGTTGTAGAGATCTTCTAAAATCTTGTTCTGAATGCTAACAAGTCTCTTATCTCTAAAGATCATATTTCTCACTATGGCATTTTCTAGTTATCTCCTATCTATATTATTATAGAAGATATAACATTTATTCAACTAAAGAAAACTATCATTTTTTATTATCTACATGTTTGTTTTCTACCTTTGGTTTCAAGGATTCTTTCCGGTTGGTGTCCTTCTCCAACTGCTTATTCAACTATCTTATATTTTAATTTTTCCTCTAATTCCTTAGAATCACTGATTTGAAATGTCTTTCTCATCTTTCCTAGTCCATTGGCAATCTACTTGACCCTTTTCTTTGAAGGTGTAGGTTCTCATTTAACCTTAACCAATATTTCTAATTTTCTCTATGCAATGGATCATACTTAATCTTTAAACTTCCTATTTGGCTTTTCATACTATACTCTAATTGGTTGGACCTGTGCAATTGTTGCATAAGGTGTAATAGAAATTTGTGAAGGAGGCCATGCTACTATCACATCCACAGTTGGTGTTGCAACTACAATAGGTGTAGCTACCAATATTTAGTCTACCCAATAGATTTCATCTATAAAGCTATACTTTGGATCTCATTAGATTTCTCTCGTCATACTAGATTCCTTAAGAATGGATTCAATTTTCTTCTCTATATTCTTCTTAATCTCTTTGTTACAAAGCTCGAAATGAACTTCCCTCATCTTTTCCTCATAAGTACCCAATCTAGGAAATTCAATGTCCTTCTCTAACTACAAAATGATCTGTGCATAGGCTTCAATGAGTTCTTCACTCATTCCATATCTGATGAGTTCAAAAAACTTTACCCTAGGCTCAACTACCTACATACATGTAGTATCAGTTTCTACCATGAAACATATCTCATCTTTATATTTCTCAACCATAAATGGAGGGATTCTATATCTCAACTTCTACATAGATTGGAAGCTCTTCATCATTGTAGCAATATGACTATCTCTGACATCTTCTAATCTTTCCTTATAACACTATGTAACCATATTCATTAAACATTCATCATTGTCCCAATTTGGCATACTATGAAATTGCTTGGATGGATAGAACAAATAGGTATATTAATAGAGATTCAACTATGAAGATTGCATTCTTTGACTTCTTCAACTTTGCAACATTATCCAATAACTATGCTTTGAAAATCTCACACATATTTTCTTTCTTTCTTTCCACTTCCATAACATATGATCCATGCAAAAATCCTACTATCACTGAGTTAACTAGGGAACTATGACTTAACTTATAACCTACAATCTTGCTTTGTATTCTAATTCCAATATCCTAAATTAGATAAACTCTCATGTTCCTGCCATAAAATTTTGTTTTAAGGTTTTTTTCAACAACCTTTTTCATATTCCTATCATTCACCAGATTACATCCTTCATTGCTTAGACTTGTGACCTTATGAATTAGGTCATTTTCAATTGTGACTGGTACATTGCCTACCCAAAACATATCTTCATAAACTCTACTTAGGATGATTCTAGTCCATTTATGATTGTCGAGTTCCATGTAGAATATATATTTAATTAGATTCAACACATTCAAGTACATGCATATTAAGATTTTAGGGTTAAGTCTCCATCACACATAACTCCTAAATCCTTATGGATGTCCTCATCTCCAATGTTCTCAAATGCATAGCGAATGTAGCTTCCAACATCCTCTATGTGAACTACATTTTGTGGGATTTTAGAAAATGCTCCTAACAATTCACCTATGCCAGAAACAAATGGGTGTTTCTTGAACTTATATCTAGGTCTATCAATTACATCACATATTGACTGGATGACCATGCTTCAATTATATATTATACTAGAAATTATAACAAAAGCTTCATAAAATACTTTAATGTCACATTTAGGGCTTCAACAACTTCACACTTAAATTTGCTATCAAATCTCTCACTAATTGCTCCGAACTCTACATATGATCAAATGGTACTCACAATCTTTCTTGCGATCCTTAAATCATTTGAAATTTAGCTCCACATTAAATTTCCATCTAATTCCTCTTCAGAAAGTTGTCACTAATTAGTAGTAAACTTGTTTTCTTCCATATGGCTTACTGCAAACACACAAATGCTTTCACACCTGACCATAGCTTTCTCTCTATGTCCTCTACCTTCTACTAGCTGTGCAACTTCTAATTCAAAATCTCTCATTAGTTTTAATTAATTGATGCTCTTCTTCTTCTAGGAATGCTAAATTTAGATAGGATGAGTCACAAATAATCTGGGACTTCAATTTCTCACTAGGTGTATCAAAATACTTTTCTTCAAAAACTATATTAGAAATCTTCATATTATTTTCTTTCATAAATGTTTATGTTGGCCTGATTTTTCACTATGTAGAGGTTAAGGGGAAATCTTGTGAAAAATCATTTAAATCTTGAAATCTTGAAAATTAGGGTTTTATTCCTTTTGTTTTTTAAAAAAATCATTAGATTGCCCTAGCTTTAGAATACCCTCAAAATTATTTTCAGAAAAATGTTTTCAATGACATTTTTCCCCAAGGGAGGGCTTGCATAAGCATGAATTCATTATATTTTTGTTTAATCTTACGTGACTATGCTTAGCATACAAATTGATTAATCATTCTATTAGAAATTACCTCTGATAATGATCGTTGATCCTATTCAGATAAAAAAGTATCACATACAAGCAATTTCAAGATGCAAGGCCTTTAAGTAATGTGAACATGCGACTTGGTGACACGTAGCCTTTACATTCCTAATTTTTGGTGAATCATAAATTGTGAAGAACCTTTGTAGGTTTGTCAGTACTTTTGTATACGTCCTAATTTTTCCACGATGTCATTGGTGGATTTGCTTGCAGAGATATGTAGTTTATCACCAAGAAGTGTTAGCCATTGATTAAATCTCAATCAAGGGCTAGTGCTTCCCTGCAAGAAGAATATGCTCGATAGATAAATAATGTGAGGAAGCAAAAATTGGACAAGCAGCACACTCTGATGAGATGGGCCTGTTGTTAAAAGAATAATGGTGAGATGTCCTCCATGGTGTGTGTTAGATGAGTTGGAATAGGTGGAGGAACATCATTATCACTATTAGCCAATATGCTACTCAAATGGTGAAGTTTATATAACCGTTGATCTATCAGAGATCAAAGGCCAGCGCATGTCTACAATTTGAAACTACACAGGAAATAAGTAATGTAGGCAAGCAGATTTTTGACATGTGGCAAGGTTGGGTCAAGTATTTGCAATGCAGTATGCCACACTGTAAGTAATTGATGAAATGTACCACCAGATGTGCCACTGGAGGAATTTGACTATTGGATGGAAATGAAGTCTTATCAACCGTAGATCTTTCAAAGATCTACAATTAGCACAATCTCGCATTATGAAGCTGCAATTTAGATAAGAAAAGTGGGAATGCGCCTTTGCAATGCATGTCATAGTGGGACCAGACTATGAAGAATACAGAAGTCACGCCATAGGATCTGCCAAATGTGCTTAGCTAGAGCTATTTATGATTTGGGCTAGAAAGGTGTCATAAATAAATACAATAGTAAGAACATGCAAGTTAAAAGCAATCATGTCATTGGTCCAAGTGGTTAATGCAAGCATAAAATGAAGAGTTGTTTCTGATCGTTGATCTTTATCCTGATCAACGAAAGGCACTTCCTCACATTTTGAATTTGAGCAAAGTTTAAACAAAGCAGGAATGTGCCCTACAGACACATGTCCATAGTGACATTAGAAATTTTTTTTAGATGCCTTGCAAGGTAAGATCAGTATGGCCGTTGATCTTTCAAAGATTGACAATTGGCACAAGCCCACAATTTGAAAATGCTTGTTTGATAAGGAAAGCGAGAATGCACCAGCATGACACATGTACTAAATGATGCCAAGTACTTTCTCACCTAGAAGAAGATATGTGATTTGTTGGCGTGGAATGTGGTCAAATAGCATGAGCTCATATGGCAATTTCTTATTGGTCAGTACAGTTGACTGGTTTTTATTAGAAAGTGGATTAGTCTGATCGTCGATCTTGTCTTGATCAATGAATAGCACTTCCCCACAATTCTAAGATGAAGGGATTTTAAATAATGTGGGGAAATAGAATTCTGACATGTAGCATTCTTTTAAAAGCCATAATGCTTGTTACCTTTTAAATCAAGACCGTTCGATCCAGTGAAAATCTATGGACAAGATTCAAACTTGGATGCAAATTGTGGGTAACGGTTACTTAGAGTAAATATGATTCAGACCTTATGCGTGCAATTTTATTGTATGGTAAGAGCCCACAATTTCACCATCAATGAACTAATAAATCACAGAGAGAATATCAAGGCATACAAAATTTTCAGAGCTAGGGCAAGGAAATTCTTGGTTAACAATCCAGTAAAATTGTAAAAGTTATCACATAGTGTAGAAGTGTGAATTTTGGCAAGTAAGTACTCTGTGGTTTTCTAATTAAATTTAAAGTATCTACTGATGTGAAATTTCTATGGTTCATTCAAAATTACTCCTCGAAAAGAGTTTACTAGGCAAACAGATTATTTGAAACGTTCTATGCATGATGACTTTCTTGAACAATTCCCCTTATCAGTGCATGAAATAACTAAGGGGAGGGAACTCATCCCAAAACATCCTAGAATAGTTGTAGTAGAAGGTTTTTAGGACAAAGCTAATTGGGTAAGAGATGCCCAGGTTTCCATGGGAGGTCCAGAGTTATTTAAGAAATGGTTTTTAGAGCAAAAACTGGACACTCCTACGAGCAATATTTGGAAGTTTCATATTCGTAAATTAATAGTCCCCACTATTTTTTTTGATAGTGATTTATTGATGGACCTGGCAAAGAAATATGATCCTATTACAGGATGGGTAAAAAATCATTCTGGAATCAATCTTTTTAGGGTTTTCCCTGATCTGCTCAGTGAGGTTTACAACCTTAACCCTAACCACACTATGCATGAAATCATTGATATGGATGATCTACAAGCCAAATATGATGCACAACGAATTTACCTAAGAATAGGGCCACTATAGGAGCATGTTGCCAAGGTTGGTAATTTTCCTGTGATTACAGCCAGTACCCCAGAGCCATTGTTGAGAAGACATTTCAACTTGAGAGCTCAAGCACTATATTTTTCTCTTTGCAAGATTTTTGGAATAGATGAAGGGGATCAAATTTTAGGTTCTATTGTCCTTATAATGGCTCAAACCCTTCAATTTGGAATGAGTACCATTCTGGATTTTGCCACTTTTCTATCAAAAAAGATTCACAATGGTTTTATTGGAATAGCAAGGGGAAAAGTAAACAAACCATTCTATTGGTATTCATTGCTGATGCATGTATGCTTATATAAGGGATACACTTTCTTCTCCAAGGGTATGGAGTTGGAAACAACCAAGGATGGAGAAAGGAATCTAGTGTAGTTATGGAGTGTGGATATGACTTCAGAAGCCATAGATGCTAGTTATGTAAGGTTTGACAGATTTTTCGCATCTAAGCTGAGATTGCTTTTGAGAGGTGATAGCCCCAGAATTCCACAAGCATTTTTGGAATTGGTTAGACCTAGAGATCATGCACAAGGGTTGTTGGTTAGTCATAATTGGGGGGATATAATCCCTTATAATGTTTCAACTATGATAAGGGTATATGATTTTGTGGGAAAGCCACATGTGTTTCCTTTTCATGTGCCTTTGAAAATTGGGATTGCTAAGCTCTTATGGCAGATAGGCACTATAGATGAGAGGGAACTGATTAAGAAGGGCACTTTCTTTTCAATTGTTACTATAGTGCATGATTTTGTCTTTGTCAGAAAAGTGTGGAAGCACCTAAATTTGTTTTTGGATAGATATAACATGGCAGAGTCTCACGCCAGATTCATTGACCCTGAAGGATTCTATGACCTTTTAAAACAAAAGGTAAGAGCTTCCCATATGGTACATCAATTTTACTATCCAGAAGATATAATCAAAAATATCTTCACATTGCAGGAACAAGAATTGAGAAAAGAGAAATGGATAGTTTTTAGTAAGACCCTAGAATTTATTGATGCTTTTGACCCCTAGTATGACCCATTGAAAGATAAGAAATATTGGGGAGCTAAAATACAAGCATTAATGAATAACTTTTCCATAATAATTCAAACCATGAATGAAAAGAAAGCTATGTATGTTGAGACACATCCAGACAAGACTGTAGAAGTACAAAGAAGAATAAGCAGTAGAAATGTCATAGCTCTTGGCCAATATACATTGCAGAAGAGGGAAGGTTATGTTATGATTCAAAATGTGCAACAAGCACCCTCTCATCAAAAGCAAAGGTCAAGAAGCCCATTTGCAGCTCGCTCTCCAAAAAGGCAAAAATTAGATCATGGGTCTTCTTCTTCTCAAAAGGAACAATACTCCCTAAGCCAATCCCTAATCCATATAGATGATGAAGCATCTCTAAGGGAATAGCTTAGACAAATGGGTGGAGAAGGGGATGTGATTGTCACTTCTACAGACTTGGATGTTGGAGAGCCACAAGAACCTCCTACACCTTCCTTGGACCTAACCATTGTTGATTACCAAGGTAAGGAAATTAACCCAATAGTTGTGTAGGCTTCTGAAAGATTTATTAATGATGAAAATTTTGTAAGATCTATGGCTTTTGCTCAGTTTTGTGGAGATCAAATATGGAAAATTTTGAGAAAGCCTGTGAGAAAATCAAAGCTAAGCAACCAAATAAACCTAATTTAGTTATTAAGGGAGAGGTGAAGTCAAAATTTTTGAATGATTTTTCCTAGTTTACTCCTGAAGTTGGGAGACAAATAGTTAGATAGTCAGGAGTCCTCCTTCTGCCAAAATGGTATATAGAAAATGCAATTGTTTTTGATTCAGTAAGGAAGCAGAAAGATGTTCAACTAACAACTGCTGAAGAAATATTACAGGCTCATAGAGGAGTCAAAATTAGTGATGACCACCAAGCCCCTATTATATGGTCTATGGAAAAGAGGCAAAATACCAGGATGCATGAGTTTCCCACTACAGAGCGTACTGGTGCATTGATAGTATGCAAGGCTGGTGAAGTAAGTAGTAAGAAAATAATGGGAATGGCCTCAGAAGTGCTAAAATTTGGTGGTGTTGTATCTGGCCATGAAGAAGATAGATTTATCCAACTCAATGCTAGGTTTGAAGAAGTTTTAAAAGCATATGAGGAAAGGGGTATACAAATATAGTCATTGGAAGGCAAAGTGTCTCAAATGGAGAAGATACTTGGGAATAAAAAGGTGGGAGAATCTAGTGCACCTAGAACTGCATACCCTCCACAATTATTTGATAGAGCAACCCCTATTGTTGAAATACCAGACACCCTTGAAAGGCCCCAATTCTATACTGTAGAGGACTTTGAAGAAGAAAAAACCAAATTAAATGAGTTGTAAGTAGAATTAAAAAATTAATATGAAGGAAAATTAAAGCAGGGTGTGATGTATTTAAGGGATAAAATACAATGGTCAACTTTCTTTGATCAGTTGACAAGAATTGTAACCCTCGTGGATGATTTGAATAGAGATAAGGATAAATTGACTCCCCTTGTACATAAGTGGAGGGAGAGGAATAATGATATCATAATTATGTGTATATCTATTGTCCAAATGCCTTATCATCAAGTAGAGAAATTTTTTGATTTGTTAAATAAACTAGAAGATTTTGATGATAAAAGGGATTCTTTGCAGAAAAGATTAACACTTTGTTTTTCCCAGTATATTGCTGAAAAATTCACTTTATTTTCTTGTGCTTTAGAATCTATTGATCTAATAAAGGAAAAGGAAAAGTGGAAAAAAGAGTTGGATGAAATATTTTATGAAAGGATCAAGAACATCATGAGTGAAACTAGCCACTGGTTCTAGGCAAGGACAAATGAAGAGTTAGTAAAGATACCGTTATTTTATAATGCCATGAGAAAAGAGTTTGATGATTTAGAAGAATTTTCAAATTCTTTAGTGATTATACAAGGAGAGGCTCTAAATTTTGATTGGCTAGATGATGCTACCTATAATAAATGGAAAAATTGATTTACAGAAAAAATGTCAGAAGATGATGAGGAGGAAGATACAAAAGTAAAAGTTACCCTCATAGTTAGTAATGAAGACATGGAAAATCCCCAGATTAAAGTAAGTTTGTAGGTAGTTGAAGATGATACGTCACTTTTTAACCTCATGGCCACTTACTCCGAGGATGAACAATAAATGAAGAATCAGATCATATTTTCTTGTCTCAACAACTGAGAAGCATAACAGAAAGGGACCCACCAAGGAATGTTCGATGTAATAGCCTTTCTGTTATTTGCTTTTGTCTTTTATGATAGATATATGTCAGTATGTTTTAGAAGACACCTATCACTTTCTTTTAGCCTGAAGCTTGTTGCATCTCACACTATTTAAGTGAGATTCCAAGGCTAAAGAATGGTTCGAATTCTAATTTTCTAAGTGATATGCTTAATTTGTCTTTGGTCCAAATTTTTGAAAGAAAGTTTATGATGTATTTTCTCTGTTGATTCTCTGAGAATACATGAATATAGAATGAGTTGTGTTTCTTTCTAGAGGTCATTCTAAGTCTATTGTAAATTATATACAATTTTTAAAGAAAATAAATAGAAATTGTGAACTGTCGCCATATCAGTTCTTTCTGAATCTTGTCTCCTTCCAATTACTTGGTTATCTTGATATTGTATAAGTAAAGGCTTGTGTAATTGAATGCAATCTAGTTAGGTTGTATATCTATTTATCACTGCTGTTAATTCAATGGATTAAATAAGAGCTTTGATGAATGTGATAAGGTTTCTTTAGTAATGAAAAGGGTTTTGAATGATAACTTCTGATAAGAATTGCTAATAGAATTTGTTGTAAGGAAAAATTTTAGATCTAAGAATTTTCTACAGACTTTGAACCCTAATGGATTAGGCACTGATCAAATTGATTTAGCTGAAGGAGAAGTATGTCACAAATGGTTGTCAAAAATGCAGAATTAAATCAATTTTACTTTTTTTTCATGTAGATCTTCAAAGCTGGCCAACACTTGTCTGCATGGAATGTTTTAGCTTTAGTTAGCCACTATTGTTAAGAAAATCTGCAGATCTATCGAAGAAATTTTGACCATATCTATTAAATGGGATGTGTTTATCAAGTTATTAAGAATTATGTATATCTTTGAGGATGTTGAGATGAGAATCAGAATGAAACTAAAAATAATCCTCATATAGTTTTCCCAGTCTTGAATCATCCCTGGGTATACCCACCCTAGTTTTGTAGAGCCAAAAGAGTAGAAAACCACCTTTGGTTTTGTTGAAGTTGGGTCCAAATGCTTTACACATGCAATTGTTAATAAGAATTGGCTTACCTTTAGATTGTATGAGTATTATCATCTTGGTATTAAGCAATTTGTTGCTTAGTAGTTTTATTCCTTTTAAACCTTGAATTCATCAACATGTTCTTTGATTACTTCGTTTTGACTATTGTTATTGTCATTAGCATTCCTTCTATCATGTATGTTATTGTTCCTTCTATGATTAGGATTCATGTTGAATTTCCTTATGTCCATTCTAAAAAATCTTGTTGTTTGTCCAAAGTTATTGCGTAATTGACATATAGTAGCATTCTTTCTCTGATTGGTTCCATTTTGTCTTTTAGCTACTTGGAAATTCCTTGCAATAAGTCCAAGATTGTTTCACTTGTAACATACAGACTATTTCCTTTCACCATTAGATCTTTCACCATAATTGGGTCTACTCTAAGATCTTCCTCTTTCATTACCTGCAAGTTAGTAATCTTAAACATTCTACCATTCCCATTATTATCATCAAATTTAGGTTTCTTACAATCTACTATTTTATGTCCACAACCATGTCAATTATAACAATAGATATTAGTGATAGGTTTAAAAGACTTATATATGCAATCTGTCTTCATATGACCAACCCCATTGCATAAGAAACATCTACCTCTCAATTTATGTCTAAGTTTCTTAGATATTCAAACTTTCTTGGGTTCATCAAAATTCTTAGATAAATCAATTAGTTCCACTCATTTAGATGATTAGATCTTACTTTGATCAATTTCTTTAAACATAGGATTTTCTACAACTAGATTCAATTACTTTCTAACTTTAATTTTCTTGGCTAATTTCTTAATCAAATATCCAAAACCTATCTTGTCACAGAAGGGTCTTTGATAAAATATTTGTTCATCAATTCTCTCAGTGCTAGAATATAGCTTCTCCAACTATTGTTTGTCTTGCACCAACTCTCCTTTCACTATAGTGTTGTACTTTTATAACTCATCATGTTCTATCTTAATAGAATCTAATTTAGATGTTACTTGATTCAATTGGGATCTAAGGTTTGCATTTTTATTTTTCAGTTTTGGCTCATTGTTACTATCATCTTTCTTAAGACTTAACTTAAGTTCAACAATTTTCAAATCATGTTTTAAATTTTCATTCTTTCTTGAGAACTCCTATTTCATCACTGTCACTAGTATAACATTTGATTCCTTACCATATTTCAAATCATAAATCTTTTCTTTCATTTTTCCAATGTAAACTTTTACATATTCATGCCTATCTTTCAGGCTATTTGTTTATTTTGTAAGCAAGTCAATCTTCTCGAAAGATTCTTCAAGATTTGTCTTTGGTTGTTACATATCCATAGGGATCTTACTCAAGCTATTAAGCCTCTTTTGAGTAAATTGGCTTTGATACCAATTGTTAGAAATAGATAATACTAAGAAGGGGATGAATTAGTATTTTATAAACTTTTTTCGACAACTAAATATTGTTAGTTACTTTATAACTTTCATATGAAAGTAAACCAACAATGATGAATAGTAAATATAACCATACACAAAGAGAACTCATTACACCATTATTTGTTAAGTAGGGAAACCCTGGCTAAGGTAAAACCCCTGTGTGGATGGTACCCATAAGAGGATTCACCAAAAAAAAGAATCATGTTAATGGTATTGACCATGTTAGTAATTTGTAAAATATATATAGTGTTTCAAGCCCTTATTAGAGGAATAAGATCTCTTAAAATACTTGACCTTGTTAGGAGTTTCTTCAACCCTATTAGGAGTTGGTGGATCAAATACAATGTATGAAAGAAGAACACACTGCCCTAACATGCAATATACAATTAAGTTCTTCACAAGAATAGGTATACATATAATATCATCTTACTTTTGTATCTTGTACCTACTCTAATCATACATAAAATTTCACATTACAAAAGGCTTTCATGTAATTTAAGCTATCTTCTCAATCATTCACATAACATCTACATCACACTTTATTTGCACAAGATATGATCTTTACTTATATATCACAAACTGATAAATCTCTACTCAATTTTCCTTAATGCTTTCACATGCTTGACCAAATATAAAAATGACTTTGGGTAAACATATAGGATGTTGGCCCATTATGACTTAGTAATTATTTTTTCACCAAAATAATTCCCTAAGTCATACAACCCAATTCTCTGATATGCTCTATCTTGTTCTATTAAATACCTAAATTTGGATTTTGACTATAACTTGAATCATAACATATATACAAGTCTGCACACTAACATAAGTCATCATGATATTGTTGTTAGAAACATTATGACAAGCTAAGTTACTAAGAGAGCAGGGGTGAATTAGTAACTTCTAAAACTTTTATCTGAATTACAAATTAAACCTTTATTTGAATTTTGATTTAACTGCATGCATGAGAAATTGAAAAATATGAAAGCATACACAACATTTTAACACAAGATTTGGTGACACAGAAACTTTCCAAATAGAAATTAAAACTAGGGCGGGGATGATACCCATAAGCTTTAGTATTGTAGTATAAAGTTGGCTTGTTAAGGCTTACAATGATCACTTTTGATGATCCACCCTGTTAGGAGCAATAAGGACTGCTAGGTCCACCTTGCAAAAGGATTTACAAACATAGAATGAAGTATGCACTCGGTAAAGAGATTTACATAAGACTATTAGGTCTACCTTGTTAAAGGATTTGACTGATCCACCTATTAGGATGAAATAGTAGTTGATCTCTGATCTACAACTTGGTTTGCTGAATGAGATTCCTTTGAGCATACAAATCACTTTGTTGTGATAGATGAATCTTTGCTGCTCCTTATACTGGTATAGCATTTGTAATTCATTCTTATGCTCTTCCCTTTTTTTATTACATTACTTCCTTACATAATGATTTATATGTGATACAATACATTACATATATATAAATCCAATTACATAATTACAAAGTCATCCACAATACAAGTTTACACAAATATTACAAGGTTGGCCAAAGTGTAGAAACTTGGGCTTTGAAAACTGACTCAGTGAGGTTCTGATACTCGACATCCACTATCAATGTTCAACATCTTTGTGCACTCAATAGATGTAGAAACATGGTCCATACTGATCACTTCCAAGTAGTCTTCAACTTGGTCTGCACTAGTGACTCAGTGAATAATGTGAAACTCAAAATTTAAACTAAATTGATTGATTCACATTGCATAGCTTGGTAAACACTATCACCTCAAGCTTGATATAAATTGAGTTTCTTGGTTAACACTGAGTAGCTTGGTCAACACTAGACTCACATCATATCAATTGTGAACTTGGTAAACACTACACAACTCAGTTTGCATTGATAAACCCAACATACATTGAAATGCTTAGTTTACACTGCTTTTCATCAACTCTATAGTAACTAATTGATTCAAACTAAAATTTGTCCATAGGACTTGGTAGGAACTATAGGACTCAATAACAATAGGAATGTTTTGTTAACATTCTTAACTATACAATATGCTCAATATGAACTCACAATTTGAATATGTGTATGTCACCAATAACAAACATGATTGGAATATCAATAATCTCCCACCTTGGCATTAGTGACAAAAACACTTATCAGTCAAAATTGAATTATCCATCACCTTATATCTCTAACTTGGTAGAGTATACTACTTTTGAGATTTTTCAAAATTGGTTTTGTAAAGGATATATTTCTATATATGTTAATGCTCTTCCATAGTATAATATACAATATACTAATTATACATTTTCTTTACACTCTTCTTACAATCTTCTCCTCCTCTCTTTTTACATCTTTCTCATAGCTTCTCCTTAAAACTTCTATAGTTTCTTCCCCTTTTTTACATTAATACCATAGATTTATGTTGTAGGTATTTACATAGTAATGCAAAAATTAAACAAGAAGTCTGAATGTACCTTTAGTATGAGTGCCAAGGTCTTGTCCTAGTTCTCTTGCAAGACCCTGCATGTGTGTAATGCTACCTATACTTCTACTAATAGTTCAATCACATGGTCTGCAATAGAGAAATTATTGTCATGGATGAGGGTTATTCAATATGCAATATGTTTTTGTAGTGCATCCATGTTAGGGAGAATCATATTTTGAATATCTATCAGAGTTGATCTAGTTCTAGCTTCTTCTTTGCAAAATTGTGCCTACATTCTATTAAAAATATAATCCTTTTGAAATGGGTAGAGTTTGAACTTGGGTCAAGCTACAATTGTTGAGAACTTGCCTTAAAATTTTCATCAATCTTAGACAATTTGTCTTTTATATCCTCTGTAAAAGTTGAAATATCACATAATTTACCAAAAAGTAAAGTTACATTAGTGCAAAAGGTTTCTAGAGAACTCAAAATAGTAGATAACTCTACTTGGTAAATGGAAATCTATTGAGCAATGAGCTCTAACACTTTATTTTCACACTTTTTTTCTACTTTCTACAATAACTTGTCTTGTCCATCTAAATATTCATTATACTTCTAGACTACTTCTACCAACTGATACAAAACTGGTTGAGAAGAATCAACCTCTACACCTTAAGCCTCTACCAAAATATTCTTAGCATCCTTAATGATTTTAAATTATTTTTGTCTTTCCTCTCTAGGCTTCTACTTGTTGGCTTTCTTTTGGAGTAATTCTCTGAAAGTCTACATTTGATTAGGATTAAGTTTTGAAATATGCCAATTAGGAATCAAAATTTCCTTATGAAGATCTACACCCCGCTCCTTTTCTTTACCTTTACCCAAAAATTTTGTTCTTAGTTAAGGCTTGGTCTCAACTTTCCTTGCACTTATTGCTTGTGTACTCAGAATGGAAACAATAGTTGAAATAGTAGGGCTTGCTTCAAAAATTGGTACTGCACTCATTGTAGAGATACTAATAGAAATAACTATTGTAGCCAAAATTTGTGCATCCAAAACTATTGAAGAGGGAAGTGCTTGCAGCTTGGTAGATGAAGTACTTGGTACTTTATTCAATGATGTGATGAGTTGAACTAGTGCAAAGATTGATTGGATGTTTGTGCTTGTAGTGCCAGTCACAATCACTCCTAGTGAAGCTATCTCAATGCCTGGTGTTGTCAATATTTTTCTTGGAGAGTGAGGAAGTGAGGCTATAACTATTGCAACAATTTTAACTGGGTTAGTTTCCTCAACATCTTGAGTTCCTTCCTTGGTAGCCTCTTGCTTTTGTTCCTCTTCATCATCAACATTATCAAAATGTGTTGCTTCTTCATCTTCTTTCTGTTCATCCTTTTCTTGATCATTATCATCATCTTTGTTTCTCATACTAACTATAAAATCACTTGGTTTGTGAAGAAGATAGATATTCTTCCATGTATTTGTTTCATTCTTCACAACATGCTCTATTTCATTTAACAAAAAAAAGACAAGTATTGAATCTTAAAGTCAAATTTTCTTCATTTGTCTTTAAAGATTCTTTCACTTCCTTGTCAGTTAGATTTGGCATAATCTATTTTAGGGTCTATTCAAGAATATGTTTTGTAGTTTACATTTCATGTTCCCATCTTGGCTTGATTTTGTTCATTAAAACATCTAGAATTCGTTGAGTGAGCTGATCATATGTGTATTTCCATTTGCCCATTTTAGATATTACAATATATTCAACCTGCTTTTTCTCATTATCTATTCTAGTCTCATATTTTAGTGCCTTGAAATTTATTATCCCAAAATCTGATTCTAATTCATTCATCCTCTCTTCAAATGTGGGTGGAGACTCTTGAAAATTATGTCTTCGCCTTCTTTATCTACTTTTTTCCTAGAAGATCTCATAGTGAATACTGTAGTAGATGTCTTGGCAAGCTTAGTAATGATTACCATGCCCTTTTTCTTTAGTGGATTTTCCTCTAATTCTTCATCCTCTACTCCTTCATCTTTACTATTTCCCTTGGTTAACATGAGAGTAGAGCTTGTTTTCAACTTGGCAATCCGTTTCTTTCCTCTTTTTACTACCTAAGTTAGCTTGATCTCGAATTCTATTCAGGCCTTAACCTCATCACATGTGCCAAAATATGCAGCATTGGGGTCAACTGGTTCATTTATCAATGCCTCAATTATATAATTAGTTTCATCAATATTTACCTCATATCTCAAAGGTTTTAGCCATGCAATTCTAGGCCTAACTACTTGAATGTATACCTAATCACTATCCACCATAAAACAAACATCATCTTTATAATCCTCAACTAGTTTTATGGGGTTCTAGTATCTATTATTCATTTTCTCCTTGAATGCATCAAAATAATTATCCATGATACTAGTTTAATTTTTTCCCATCTCAATAATGTATTCATTTATCTAATAAAGTACTAGCACATCTTTCCTCCAAACAATAGTACCTTTTGATGGAAAGAATCTCTAAACATAAAAGAATAAACATGTCAATAGAGAACCAAACTTATATGGATTGTTATTTGAATTCTCAATGCTCTCCATGTTTTTTTTGAATTGATTCAACAATAGGTCGGCAAGGTCAAGAGATAGGTTATTCTTGACTACCTTGTATGCTAGGTCAACTGCTTCACATGACACACTATTTAACCTACTCAAACTGTAAATCTTGTGTGCAATGATGTGAATACCAAACTTCATTTCCATGTTAGTAACATTACTAATTTTCTTTCCCCTACCATCCCACTCAACTAGGGTTTTCTTCTCTAGTTCAACCTAACCTAGGGTTTTTATAATTTTAGCTTTTGCCAACATTGGGAGACAAGGGATCCTGTGGATCACCTTCTTGGTAATCAAAATTGGTTACTCCAACCATAATTGTACATTGTACACATGACTAAGGATAAACCTAATCCATTTCACTAAGAAATTATCTAGCAAGTGAGGAATATGGGTTAGACCTTTTTCCTCAAGATGTTGATGTTTAGGTTTTAAAACACCATCAACACATAACTCCTTTAAACATTCACCCATTTCTAGAGTACCAATATCTTGAATTGCACATTTAAAATGAGAAAAAATATCATTGATCAACAGTACCTTGGGAGGCATTTGCAATTGTGCTCCACTCAAATCTAGGGTTTCAGTGATTATAGGAGTAAGCTTAAAATCTAGTGCTTTCCATTCTACACCACAGACCAACATGTTTGATCCTCATTTTGCTTTACTGTTGGTAGCTACCATCTTCACTTGGTAGGATTTGAGAGAATTTGAAAACTTTTGGTAACAATTCCCTCAAATCATTTGAATGCTCTTGAAGAGCACTTTGTACAAATAGCTCTTGAAAATTCTCTATAAAAATGACTTTGATTTCATTCCTTTTATCAAATTTTTCCATAATTACCTCGTACAAATGTTAAATCAAATTGATTGGTTATCATCCACTTTTCTTGCATTAATCACTTGGTAGAGTCTTCCATCATTCAGTAACTATATAAGATTTAGTTACTCTTGACCTTGCTCAGTAGAGTCTGCGATCCAACCTCACTTGGTAAGGAATGTAACTCGATAGTAACTAGTACCCTTTTACTCGGTGATCCCTTTGCATCTTGAATGTTGATATAGATTTTTGTCCTATCAAATGGAACTTATTTAGATGTCTTCTTTAGTAGCCTAGTTCTAGTTCTCCTCTAAGAAATCAAATAGAAATAGTTGAGTCACCCAATTCTTGAGTGACTTGATCATCATTGCTCAGACTTGCATTCTTGGTAGACTTCAAAACCCATTGTTGCCTCATTTCTTATCTGTTGTTATCAGCTTTTGCCTTCTTTTCATTTTCTATTCTTCTAGTATTCATATAGTTATTGGCTAGATGACCAAGTTCTATATAGATGAAGCATATTTTGGTAGTATTTCTTTTCCTCATGTGATGTTTCACACAATTCATTCCAATGTGTCCAAATTCTCCATAGTAATGACATCTATACCAAGTGTTATAGTCCCAACCAAATATAGCTTTCACGGTTTGTTTTGCTAGATTCAATATCTTGGTTTTGCATTATAATGAGTTGTGCTCATGCTTCTTACATTTGTGACATTTAGATTCAAATTTTGGTTTCTCTTTGCATTCATTTTCTATATGACCATGTTGATTACAATTGTAGCATTTTCCATTGAATTTTGCTTTCTCATTGCTCCAACATTTCATTGAAGTATGACCTATCTTACCACAATGATTGCAATTAGGTTTTTGGTTCCTTTGATATCCTTGCTTGGATGACTCTTCTTCTTCTATATATCCAATTCCTTCTTTTCCTTTTTTTTTGAAGTGACTTTTTTCATTCAACTGATTCATGTCTGCTTGGGATTTCATCATTCTTTCATTGGTTTTCCTTTCAATGTTTAGATCATTCTTCAATCTTTCATTCTCTGATCTTAGGTTCATGATTTCTTCATTTGCATTGGTAAATTGATCAATGAAGTCTTCTTGCAGAAGAGATAGGTTGTAAATTTCATTGTTCTTTCCTTCTATTTATTTTCTTATCTTATTTTTCTCTTCCATGACATCACACAATCTCACTGACTAAATTTCTTGCTCTCTTCTTAGTTTTCTCACTTCTTTTTGAAGAGTATTATTCTTTTTCAATAGTTCTTTTATTACTTCATTAGCTTCATTTAAATTTCTTCGATAGATTTCTTCAATTCTTTCTTCAGTATAGAGTGAATCATTCATCTGGATTGCAAGAACTTTTCTTCTTTTTAGGGATTCGAGAAGTTTATCTTTTGCTTTCTTGAGTTGTCCAATGGCCAATTCCAAATCTGGATTCTCATTGTCAATAGCTTTGTCAAGTCTCAATGCCTTCATTGCCTTTGATCTTTGCTCAAGCTATTAAACTTTTCACTAAGAACCACAATGTTCTAATACTTATTGTTGAAAATATTATGATAGGCCAAGTTACTAAGAGGGGAGGGGTGAATTAGTAACTTCTAAAACTTTTATCTCAATTAGCAATTAAACCTTTATGTGAATTCTAATATAAATGCATGCATGAGAAACTAAAAAATATGAAAGCATACAGCACTTTAACACAATATTTGATGATCCAGAAACCTTCCAAATAGAAACTAAAATTGGGGTGGGGATGATACCCACAAGCTTTAGTACTAAAGGATAAGGTTGGCCTATTAAGGCTTATAATGATCACTTCTAATGATTTGTCTTACTAGGAACAGTAAGGACTACTAGGTCCACCTTGCAAAAGGATTTAAAAAAATACAATGAAGTATGCACTTGGCAAAGAGATTTACATAAGAGTGTTAGGTCTACCTTGTTAAAGGATTTGACTGATCCACTTGTTAGGATCAAATAGTAGTTTATCTATGATCTATAACTTTGTTTACTAAATGAGATTCCTTTAAGTGTAAAAATTACCTTGCTATGATAGATGAATCTTTCATGCTCCTTA
Source organism: Cupressus sempervirens (assembly GCA_028749045.1). NCBI lineage: Eukaryota > Viridiplantae > Streptophyta > Pinopsida > Cupressales > Cupressaceae > Cupressus > Cupressus sempervirens. The sequence continues at coordinate 1,012,569,551 of CM053787.1, read as the reverse complement.
TACTATTGTAGCCTTTGTAATTCATTCTTCTACTCTTCCCTTTTTTGATAAAATACTTTCTTACATGATGATTTGGATGTGATACAATACATTACATATATATCAATCCAATTACATAATTACAAAGTCAACCACAATACAAGTTTACACAAATATTAGAAAGTCAACCAAAGTATAGAAACTCAGGCTCTAAGGATTGAATTAGTGAGGTTTTGATACTCAACATCCATTGTCAATGCTTAGCATCATCCTGTGCTCGATAAACATAGAAGCTCAATCCATACTAATCACTTCCAAGTAGTTTTAAGCTCGGTCTACACTAGTGACTCAGTGAATACTATAAAACTCAACAAATAAACTAAATCACTTGATTCACACTACATAGTTCGGTAAATAGTATCACCTTGAGCTCAGTACAAACTGAGTCTCTTGGTTAACACTACGTAGCTTGGTCAACACTAGACTCATATCAAATCATTTCTAAACTCAGTAAATGCTACACAAATCAATTTGCACTTTTAAACTTGGCATACATTTAAATGCTCAATTTACACTGTTATTCATCAACTCTATAGTAAATGCTCAGTTCAAACTGAAATCTATGTATAGGACTTGGTAGCAACTATAGAACTCAGTAACAACTAGAATACTTGGTTAACACTATTAACTATACAATATGCTTGATATGAACTCAAAATCTAAATAATTGTATGTCACTAATAAAAAACATGACTAGAATGTCAACAATTGTTAACTATCAATCAACAACTATGCATGAGTTAGCTCAAATCTCACATCTGTACATTTCAAATATATCTCTATACTACTACAGAGTGTCCAACACTTGGACAATTTTCTAACTCTAATAACATCATGAAATATCTAGAACATATGTTTCCATAAATGACAACACTCATACATTGATCTAGAAAAATTGCCAAAAAAACAACCCATGCATCAACTAGTTTTACTATGAATACAATGGACTTCACATCTAGAGTAGTCCATTCTCTAGGAAAGAAGAATGGTGACTTTCTAATGATAAAACTTCCCCCACTAGTATGGATAAATATACAAGGAAGATGGTTTTTACTAAGCACATTTTGTTGTAGGTTCAAGCTTTGAAGGATGGAAAAGGAAATTGTGCTAATTGACAAGAGTTGTTTAGTAATGTAAAGAAGATCAAGAAAAAGATGGTGCTTCTTAAGGAGAAATTTGAAGCCTTGGGTGAGAGTTTCACCACTCTTTCCAAGTTTTTTTTTAAGGTCACTTAGGTTCTACTATCACTCCAAAAATTTTACAACAAGAGAATCATGAGGATAGCCTTGGTGTTGAGGATTCTTCTAAGCTTTATGGCATCGTGGTGGATGAGTTTGTAAGAATTTTCCTTAGGGAAAAATTCACCCAAGACCAAGGAACTCAAGCATAGCACAAAAGTAGACCAAATGAGTATGATTAGAATGATGATATACATTGAATATATATCATCATTCTAATCATACTCTTTTGGTCTACTATTGTGCTTGTGCTTGAGTTCCTTGGTCTTGGGTGAATTTTTCCCTAAGGAAAATTCTTACATGGTATTAGAGCGTGGGGAATTTTTCTTCACATAGCTATTCAAGGCCGTTATTGCTTTAGCACCTCAATCCAGATCTAGACAATCCATAGAAATTGGGAGCATCTAGAGCCAAAGCAGACCTCACCATTTTGTTTGGAGTGTCGATTCAATGAAAATTGGCTATAAATTTTCCTATACTAGGCCAAATTCAATTTTGAGGCAATTTTTTTTGCAAAATAGCACCCGAAGGCTAGATTTGCAACTTGGGTATGGTCATTTATTCTATCTACAAAATTTATTTTCAAAATTAAATTTTTATTAATCTCTACAATTATTTTCAAAAAAATTCAATTTTTTTTTGGCTTAGTCGAGCCTACAGAGAATTTTTTTTGTATAGGCACCATGTAAGAATTTGGCTAAGAGAAAAATTCAATCCTAGATCATAGAACTCAACACAAGCACAACTATAGATGAAAAAATAGATGTGATCTATTAATTAGATTATGTTTGAATACATTGCTCTATTCAGTATGCGATATGATGCAAACACACTAGGAGTGCCTATACATAAAGGCCTCTCAAGAAGCACCTAGAATGTCTCTAGAAAGAACTAGGAGATAAGATAAGCATTGACAACTAATCACCTTATCCAACATTCTAGATGAATGGATAAGAATGATGAGGTGTCATATGTGTGTAGAAGACTCCTGTGTTGTAGACAACATGTGCTCAAAAGAGGTGTGGACCCCTATGATGTCAACATGACAACTTACAAGAGTGCATATACTCCTAGGTGACTAATAAATAAATATTAAAAATATGCATTAACCTAAGTAAACTTAAGTAACTATAAATAGTAAATAATTATTTACACCAACACCTCCCCTTAAGTGCAACTTAGGAGAATTCCCTTAAGCTTACAAACACTAGGATGAAATGCAAGATGGGTCTCGGCTACTAGGCCATTTTAGGTAGCCATGTAAAAAATACAAATCAAAATCTCCCATAAAGTGTGGAAAGAGAGAAAACCTCATGGGAAAAACCTTCCCCCAAAAAGAGAGATGAAAGAGGATGCATGGAGGATGGATGGATTAATCAAGAACCCCCCATTACAACATACATCTAGTATATACAAGAGAGAAAAGGAGAAGGACAAAACCCCTAAAGAGGAAAAAGTCCCCCCAAAAAAGGAGAAGAAGGAGATGAGGTAGTCTCCCCCCCACCCCCCCAAAAGTAGTGTGTCGATCAGTGAAAAATGCTCGTATGTAGAAGTTGATCCATGACCTCTAAATGATATTCCTCCCCTTTGGAAGAAACAAAGGCAAGGGTACCTATGAGATACATCCTTTGGATGAAGAAGGAATCTCTATGATGATCAGTGTCTTTGAAACTTGTCCAAGTGTCCTTGTGTCGATACTAGTGATAGTGTCCTCCAAAACTATTGAAGAGAAGTATAGATCAAACAAGGAATGTGGTAGAACCTGTGTCAAGAAACCAACTATCTTCTCAACTAATGAAGAGACCTCCTATAGATGCTATAAATGAGAATCCACAATCATGCCAACTTGTGAAGATTAATTATGTAGAGAATGTGCAATAACTATAGAAGAATCCTCATGAGCAAAGAGAAGCAATAGATCATTAAAAAAGTCTCCCATATCTAATGTGTGACTCCAAGAATAGAGCTGAACTTTTTGGCAAGAAATCATCACCTAGAAGACCACAAGTACCCTACACAAAAAGAAGACAAATGTCATCAAGAATGTCTCCCACATCTTCAATGTGAGACTACATGAATAGGCTTGTAAGGGTAGGAAGGAAGTCTTTGCATGAAGGTAATGTAGGAAGACATGCAGTGTCTTGCTGCACTGAATCCAAAGTATCTATGGCTGGAATAGGTAGAAGCAACAAGAGTTGGAGGTGCGATCTCATCTAAAGTTGAAGAAACCATAGCTGGAGTGACTATATGTAGAAAGTCCTTTGGAGATGGAGGAACACATGGATCTCCATATGCTTCCCAAATAGAAATCCAAATATCATAAGTAAAATGTGCCATTCTAAGAGGAGCAAAAGATTCCTTACTCATACTATTATACAAAAAGTGATGAAGGTTTACAACATGTGTCAAATTAAAATGTGGTGGAAATTAATAGAGATAAGGAAGCAATTCTATATGGTCTCTTAGATGGTCAAGTAGCAAGACACTCCATTTGTGATAGTTCCTTGTTGTCAACTATGCTCTGATACCATGTAAGAATTTTTCTAAAAGCAAAATTCAACCCAAGATCATAGAACACAACACAAGCACAACTGTAGACTAGAAAATGGATATGATCTATTAATTAGAGTATGTTCAAATACATTGCACCATTGTCAATTATTTGGGTGTTATGATCAGTAGGTACATGACTTAAAAATGCTTAATAAAATAAGAATCCATCTGAATCCTTTTTTGTAATGATCTTATTAACTTCAACAATAGTAGTGCAAGATTTAGAATTTTGGCTACATTGATTTTCATAGTGACCAATGTTGTTTCAGTTATAACATTTAACCTTTGTTGGGACCTTATCCAACATTATAGATGAATGGATAAGAATGATGAGGTGTCATATGTGTGTAGAAGACTCCTGTGTTGTAGACAACATGTACTTAAAAGAGGTGTAGACCCCTATGATGTCAACATGACAACTCACAAGAGTGCACACACTCCTAGGTGACTAATAAATAAATATTAAAAATATGCATTAACCTAAGTAAAATTAAGTAAGTATAAATAGTAAATACTTATTTACACCAACACACCAAGTAGTGACACTCTGACCCTGCAAGGAATATTCTGTCACCATATTCCTTTTATTAATCGATGGGCACAATTAATTTTCTATGGATTGATCACATCAATTTTTTTTCATTAATTCCAACTTGTCAAGCATACAAGACTATTGGTCCACAAGTCTTTCCAACCATTGGAAACTTGTTTGTTTCTTGTCAGTGTGCTTTGGCTTTTAACACACACTGTATACCATATCCCACTCAATGTGGGACTAAACCCCACAATTTTTGTAAGACAACAACATTTGTAAAACACAATCTTGACATAGAAACTTTCTTTGGGTTCTCCATAGATATGATTCTAGCAATGGTGTATTAAACTTGGCATTCAGTTTTTGTCAATGGTGAGGAACTACTGGTATTGGCGACTAAAAAATCATTTTCTAGTGCAGTACGTACCTTTCGGCCCACTACCATATCTTCCTATAGCTACAAATTTTTTTGACATTTCCAAATTGGTTTACCAGTGACCACTAAACTCCCCACCATATGGACCAGTAGTGATCATCCAGTCTAATACGTGGCCATGTCAGCCCATGTGCTACATCAGACCTAGTTAGCAAGACATGTGGAGTCCATGTCTACTATGACTTATCCACCCACATGAATGTACTAGTTAGCTGATTTGTATGGAAACTCAGTGGACACATCATTTGTCCATATATATTGTACAAGATGACATCATCATTATGTTAGTGTGACATCATCCAGGGGCAAAGTTTTATCTGAGGTCATCAATTTTGCTATCCTAAAATTGTGGTCCTCTAACATCATCAAGAGGAAAATTAGAACTATTGTGACAACCATTTGACTATAAAAGTTAACCCCATCTTTTGCTAATATAACTCCTCTCTAGATTGATTTTTGATTTGATAGTCCGACTTTGGGAGGGCATATCTTAGCCATCCAAGATCCAAATTAGGTGCAATTTTTAAATTTTTTTTGGCTAAAATTTCCAAAAAAGTTTAGCTGTGTAGTTCTTTTCTAGTTTTGGTGCATGGATTTGTTAGAATTTTCATCTTTTGGTGACTTTACTTGTCCTATCCTCCATTTTACAACTTCAATTACTCTGTACGGGCTCATCTATACTCAAAAATAGGTTCTATTTTTTTTGAAAGTGTGTTATTTTTCATCTACTTTCTAGATTTACAATTAGATTATAGGTTTGTGTGGAGAAAAGTATGAATTTTAGAATTAGGTCCTTTTCTTCATTATAATTCTTTGATATATCTTCAAAATTATTGTATATCTAAGACATAGTGTAATGTTTTAATTTTGAACTCCATAAGGAGGTTGTAATAAGGAAAAATTAGAAGTCCACTAAGGCGAAAATTGGCAAGTGGCCATTATAAATGCACTACATTTAAAGTGCGAAAAGCATCATTTTTTGGGGGGTTTCTTGATTGAGTGAATAGTTGAAGTGTTCTTGGTGTTGTGTTCCTATTTTCCTACTATTTTCTTTCATTTTCTACATCATGGGAAATTTCAAGTCTCCAAAGTTAACACCTCATAACTATGCTACATGGTCAATTAAAATGTGGTGTCACTTAATGCATAATGGAGTTTCTCAATATGTAGATGGTACCTTTCCTAAACCAACGTGTGGTCAAATATCTACAAGTGAAATTGCTTCTTGAGAAATAACTCATAGGAAAGCCCTAGGTGATGTTTGTTTAGGGGTTGAAGAAAAGATCATCTATCAGATCTAGAAGTCTCATACATCCAAGGAAGCTTGGGATACCCTCAAAAACCTCTATTGTAAAGTGTCTGAGGAGTACATTTACAAAATTGAAGATGAGCTTGTCTCCTTAGATCCAAAGACATTTGATTCTATATAGGTTTTTATCATAAAGGAGAATGAATTAAGAACGAATCTTGATGATTGTGGGAGTCCTTTTAAAGATGACTAGTTAATCTATCTCATTCATAATAAGTTGTCATCTAAGTATTCCATATTTGTTTCTTCTTATAACACCTCAAAGACTACATTAGGGTCTACCTATCAGAAGGTGTCTTTTGATCGCTAGGCTATACTATTAGATGAAGAAGAAAAGAAGTTAAAATCAATGGGGATTCTCAAGTCATCCAAGTCTAAGGAATTGGTCACTAATAATGAGGGTTCTCAAACTTCAAATAAATGGAAGGGAAAGAAGAAGTGGAAAAATAACACACAAGAGGATATAGAGAAGACAACACCAAAATCAAATCGACAAGGTAAGTCTTCATTGAATTCAAATAAGAAGGGGAACACTAATAAGGACAAGAAAAAGTGTGCCTATTGCAAGAAGTTGGGTTATGATGAATATTTGTGTTATCATAAAAATATCGATGAGTTAATGAACATCATAAAAAAACACAATGTTGCACTACCTAATCCTTATAAGGAGAAAGGATCTTCATCTTTAGATTCAACAAGAAAAGGGCAAGCATTCATGGAAAAATAAAGTTCATCATCAAAATGTATTCTTGACTCAAATGCCTCATATCATATCGGTTCTTCAAAAGGATATTTTTCTTCATTGAAGTAGTCTAAGGTACCACATATCTTTGTAGGGGATGATACAAAAATGGAAGTTGAAGGGAAAGGAAATGTGGAAATGAAAAATGAAGAGTTCAAAGATGTTCTCTATATTCTTAACCTAAGTTCTAATCTCCTCTCAATTTACCAAATCAATCACCTTGGAGATGGCCATAAAGTTGAGTTTCTTCCTGAGTTAGTAAAGGTGCATAGTCTAAAAGATGATTTAGTGGTTGCAGTGGAGAAAGCTAATCATGACACAAGGTCATATTCCTTCTCCCACTTTTTGCCTAAGTCTCCTTCACATTCCTTGTTGACTCAATAACATCCACAAATTAAATTATGGTATGAGTGGTATGGTCATCTACCCTTCTATTATCTTCAGCAACTTTGCTCCAAAAAAATGGTCAAAGGTCTACCTACAATCAACTTTTCTAAGGATTAATGTTCAACATGTTTCATGGATATGTATCCAGAGGAGAAGTTAACTAAAGAGAAGTCTTCAAGAGCACTGGTTGTTCTTCAGTTGGTTCACATGGTACTAGTGGGTCCTTTTTAAGTGACATAAATTAGCTAGGGTCATTACATACTCAATTTCATTGATGACTTTTTACACTACACTTGTGTCTACTTTCTTCATGACAAGAATAAAGTGTTGGACAACTTTGTAGCCTTCAAGGATCATGTTGAAAAGTAATCAAGGAAAGCCATCAATATTCTAAGGATGGAAAACAAAAGAAGATATTTGAACACAAGACTTAAAGACTTTTGCAAACTTGAGGGTATTAATCTTTAGAATCCACCAGCATTCAATCCACACAAGATAGATGTTGTAGCTCTAAGGTTACAAACTCTTAAGTCTATGGAAAGTTGCATGATACAAGCCAAGTCTTTTGATATGTCACTTGAAGTCAAAGCTATAAGTAGTTCCAATCACATACTTAATAGGTCTCCTCATAATGCCTTAGATGGAAAGACTCCTTTTGAGGCATGGTATAGTAGAAAACCAATTAGGAAACACTTAAAAGTATTTGGGAAAACATATCTTCTAGGGGATGCAAGGCACCACCACCTAGTCCTTGTACTTTCATCAGATATGAAGATGGTATTAAGGCATACAGACTTATGGATCCTAAGACACATGAGATTTTCATAGAGAGGAATGTACACTTTGAGGAAAGTTCACCTAGCTTATCCTCTAGTCCTCTCCACACTTCATACATTGTGGAAACTTATAGTGACACCGATGATAGTGATTCAACAGATTCAGATACAGGGGGTTCTATTAATAGTTTTAGCGAGAGGTCATGACATCAACACATTTCACATACATATATAGCCATAGTGATAGGTCTAGCATAGTAGGGTACACCTATTGTTCTAGGTCCAGCATCAGTGGATGACTAAATAACAGATATTTTAGGTTTTTTGGTGGAGTCATACATAGCATAGTTAGGAGACATCATTGCTGATATACATCTCTTTGATGGAGAAGACCCTTCTTCAATTGTTGCAAGGGCTCACTCTGACCCTCATTTCCATTCCCTACATGATCAATCTTCACATTTTGATGTGATTATGGATACTTGTGTACAAAATTTTTAGGACATCTCTTTATCATTTGAGGAGATAATAGATTCTTTGGGATAGGTTCTACATCCATTCTTGCTAGATCTGTTAGTGTTCTTTTCAGCAGCATTGGAAGGGGCAATAGTTAGTATTAGCATATGGACAATTGAGCTTGTGTTAGAGGCATCATTAATCATTGGGATTCTTTCTACACATAGGGAAAGCATCTCATATGTACCTATGATATTGTTTCTTCCAAAGGGGAGGAACATTATTCAACAGTCTTGGATCATCTTCTACATTAGGGTATGTGCAGGATCATGGTGTGCCAAAAAGTAGCGATCTGAAAAATATGTAGTTCTGAAATGCCTCAAAGAATTTCAAAATCTATTCCCACCTTTTTCCCACCCATCCTGATACTAAATGAAAACAATTAATACCTTTATAATTCCTACTATATCTTTCAATACCAAACTTCTATGGTCATCTTTAAAACATCCCGAAAATGTGTTTTTGGCATGTTCTTATGTGTTTTTTACTTCAATCATGTAGCTAGCGGCTTTTTTCTAACCAAAATATGATGTAATGAAAAGGGTTTCTTAAGAATGTTCTTAACTTTTCATAAATGTAAGTTTTGTCAAATTACGAGTTCAGTAAGTAATTATTACTTATTTTCTAATGGGGTTAGCTACAAAGTGTAGATTGACATACTGGTTGAAAAATAGCTATAACTTTCAAACCGTATAAGATTTGTGAAATCCAAAAGATGCATCACATTCTATGCTTTGACTAGTATAAGAAAAAAAAAGAAAAAACTTAATTTTGATTTTTTATGAACTAGTTAAGGTGGTCAGACATGGGAGTTTTTTAATTCTAAAAATAGTATAGTAGAAAATTCATAATCAATTATTTATTTAGAATAAAAATTGCCAAAAATATGTGTCACATCCAGGAATGATTCTACTTTTTATATCTAAAATTATATTTAAAAATATTATCATTTGATTATGATTAAGGCGGTCAAACATACACCTACTTTTTATTTTTACCCTAAAATTTTTGTAGTACTGCATTAAAATCCAAACTTTTGACCAATCAAATAATTTTTTCTCCAGATAAGGCCTTGTAGTTTAGAAACTAGATTCAATTTCCTACAGATTATTTTCTTACAACTTTTTTGATATAAAGTCTAGAACCACTTTAAAATTATGTGTCAAGTTGACATAACCCTGTTTTTCTAGTTTTTCACTGCCACTTAAGGCCATAGTTTGGTACACCATGATCCTGCACATACCCATTAGCGCAACTATCACTGATTGGCACTCTACATTTGGGGGGGGGGGGGGGGGGGGGGGGGGGGTTGGACTTCCTTGTATCTCTTCTTCTTCTCATATTTCTCTATTGTATATTCTTGATGTATGTTTTAATGGGGTGGTCTTGATTACTCCATCCATCCATGCATCTTGTGTTTTCATCTCTCTTTTTAGGGGAGAGTTTTTGCCTTTTTCTCTGCTTTATGAGAGATATCATTTCATTATGTACATGGATACCTAACATGGCCTAGTGGCTAGGACCCATCATGCATTTCATCCTAGTTTTCATAAGCTTAAGTGCATTTCCCTAAGTTGCACCTAAAGGGGGTGTTGGTATAAATAAGTATTTACTTATTACACTTCACTTAGGTTTACTTAGGTTAATACATTATTTTATTATTTTTCATTATTTTATTATTTCTTAGGTGAGACACTTAGGAGTTTGCATACTCTTATGAGTTGTCATGTTGCATCCTCTCATCATCACACTTACTCCTATTCTTAATGGGTGATAATCCATATCTGGTGGACATGTGCCTTGTTGTATGACTTATCATGCCACTAATTCCTATGCATTCTAAAAGCATTCTAGAGGCCTTTATATGAAAGCACTGCTAGTGTACTTTTATATATTGAATGAATATATACTATCATTCTTATCATACTCTTTTGGTCTACTGTTGCACTTGTGCTTGAGTTCCTTGGTCTTGGGTGAATTTTTCCCTAAGGCAAATTCTTAGAGACTTGGCCAAAGTCTTGCTATAGAAGAAAGGGAATGAGAAGGATGATGCTTAGTATTTTTTTTTCTTGTGATGACTCTCTGTTACTAGTTATGTTCAGTTTATACTTTTATTATGACATCATGCGACATTGAAGGTCCTATTTTTTTTTTTTGTTTGAAACTTGGAGTGTATAGTAGTTGTTGCATAGATTGAGTAGTTTTTATATTTTTCAAAAACTTTTTGCACTTTATTTTATACTCTATTAGTTATGTTTGGATGATGCTTTCCACTTTTAGTTTGTGTATGGCTACTAATGGTTATGTGAATATGTACATGCATGCATCTAGGTTGGGTTTATTGGTTGGGTCACTATGTTTTTTGATGTAATTGGAAGGGTTGGGAAGGTGGTAGTATTTTCCTATTAATGTGTTATTAATTGTTTAACCATGGTTATGTACTAAAGGACAACCCCCTTGTTTTGGCTACTATTAATATAAAAAATATACAGTTTTAGTAGTTCTTATCTTACAATGTATTCTCTTCATATACCACATTATCTACCAATACAATATTTCAATACAATCTCATTTTACTTTTAATTGACACTTTAGATATTTTGTCACTACAAAATGCCTTCTCTATACTCTTCCTTACTCAAAGAAAATGAGAAAAACAATAGCTATAATCCACTATCTTAATGTTATTTAGCTATCTTTTCTCCTCACAATCCTGACATCTTTCCAATAAGTACAAGGTACCATGTTTACCAAACCATGCTCAACATCTCCACTAACATCTGAATATTATAATAATATTTCTTTCCTCCAATTTACATCTATAGACCTTATCATATTCTATTGTAGATAGGTCAAAAAACACTCAAATTTATATTTTCATGAGAAAGTAAAAAATTCCACTTATGAATTGTATGAAAAATTAGATAAACATAAATATCTAAAAATAGAATAAATTTGACCATTGCAAGTATAAAAATTGTATTAACATAAAAAATCAAAAATAAATTGACTATAAATTAACATGTAACATATATCAAGACCTATGGCTATAATAATACACCACAATATGTGTACCTATCATATAACAACATCAAATATAAGGTTCACAAGTCCATCACACATACAATTGTCTTGCTAAACACATTGATAAAAATTTAACAAAAAATGCCTCCTGACAAATATGCATATCTATCACATTATCCATCATCTCCTAATCCTCTTCAAACAAATAAAGTTGTAGTCCTCTTGCTAAAAAATAAGACTGTCCATAAATCAAATACACATAAATAACCATCTTCTGAAGAATTTATTTCACTTCTTTATACTAAATAACTAAATATTTGAAAAGAATTTATTCCGGTTCTTTATATTGAATAATTAAATATTTATTATTAATATTAATTAATTAGTACTCATAAAAACTGGAGAAACAAAACAAAAATAAAACTAGGAGACTAAGGAATCATTGAACAAGTATCAAGCAGAGGACTACAAATATACCTAGACAAAACTTTGAATAAATTTTAAAATTGGTAGTGATGGACCATGTAATGAATGAGTATATAATTAAGTGGGAGAAAAAAACTATTTATCCCATTTCCATCAAGATTTCTATCATCTCTAAAATTTTAATATTAAAAGTGGAATTAACAGTGGGATGAATAAAGATATTAAATCAGAGCAAGACCCTAATTCTTAATAACTAGCTATCCATATAATATTAACTATATTTATAATAGATAAAATCAACAAAAAATTAAAATCCACAAACCATAAGTACTGAGAACCAACAAGCTCGAACAACAATACTACTAACAAAGAAAATCAACAACAATTTGAAATAAGAAAATCACAAGTTTAGGGAACCAACAACCTCAAACAATAATACTACTAATGAGAAAATACACAAAAAATGGAAATAAGAAAACCACAAGTATAGAGAGCCAACAACCTTAAACATCTATACTATTAATAGAGAAAGTCAACAAAAAATTGAAATAAAAAACCACAACTACAAAGAACCAACAACCTTGATCAATAACAAACTAAAATTAGAAAACCATAAGTAAAGAGAATCAACAACCTCAAACATTAATACTATTAACAAATAAAATCAACAAAAACCTAAAATTTTAAAAAACCACAAGTACAAAGAACCAACAAACATGAACATTAATACTACTAATAGAGAAAATCAACAAAAAATCGAAATTAGAAAACCACAAGTACAAAGAACCAACAACCTCGAACAAAAATACTAGTAGTACATAAACCATGAGACCCCACAAAATATTCTACCCTAGAGAAAATCAACAATTGATCCATGAAACCCCAGAGAGAAGACCCCATCTAGTAACTGACACTGCTTGTTAAGGTTTGAACTTTACTTTCTTCAATATCCTAGAAGGGCCATGCCCCTAGTAGTCAATTTTTCTTCTTAACCTAGCTTAACATTATCATCTCTCTCTCTCTCTCTCACTCACTCACTCACACACACACACACACACACACACACACACACACACACACACACACACACACATTCTTCTCTCTTCCAACTTTGACAATATCATTTAATGGTCTTGTTCTTGTTCTCATGAATTTCCTTATTCCAAAAGTTTTATTGTACAATGTTATTTTTGTATTTGTAACAAATATATGTGCAAAAAATGATTAGAAATATTTCATATTTATGTTTGTATCATCATAAATTCGAAGCACTCCAATTTCAAGAAGGATTGCCACCCATTCAATGCAATTATATTATTTATTTGTATTTATCTTCTATTTTTCCTCCATTTAAATAATTAATTTCATCTCATTAGAGCTTTTATTAATTTAAAATTAATATAAATGGGTTAGAGATTTACTTTTATTAAATATTGTATCTTCATTTATTAATTAATTTAAATTACTATTTAAAACTAGGATTGTCTTAAATAATATTTTATCTCCCCTATAAACTAATATTACATGTCTCCTCTTATTTTATAAATTTGGGAAGACCTTTTATTAATTAAAATTAATAATCCCTAATTTACTCCCCTAAGGAGTCTTATTATGGTCCATCATTTATTGCTTAAAGTTTGAGGGATTGGTCTCTTTGAGATCTCTATAAAAGGGAGCCTTCTCATTTCATTTTCATGTCATATGAAATCAAAAAATTAAGCATAAATTAGATAAAGACATCCGAGCATTCCATGATCTAGAACTCATACCTAAGCACTTAAACCTTCAAGCCTTCAAGCATTCTTCAAGAAATTCCTCCATTGAAGATCAAGAATTCAACCATTCAAGATATTATGGGAGAAATCTTCAAGATCTCCTTCAATCAATTCAAAATCCATTGTTGCATCTCCACATTAATTTATCTTCATCTCTTTTTATCCAAATCAATCAGTGAAGTGAACTCCCTATATTTATTTGAGAGATCCTACTATTGCTAGGTGAATTCATCCAATTACTTTGCGTTCTATTTAAATTATTTAATTTAAGGTTAATTCCTAAACTAGGGTTTTACCAAGGAAAATTGACAAATCTTGGATTGACAAAAAAGTTGTAGATATGAGTACCTTTTTTTGTTTTCTTTAAAATTGTGAAATCTGATCAACATTAGACATTCTCATCAAGGGCATACTACATCGTTGATGATCCAATTCACCCCTAAAGAACCAGTTTTCCCTTGATAGTTCACCCTTCAAAATTTTCCCCTAAACATTCTAGTTTCCCCTGATGTAATAATCAAGGTAGTAATGCAACCCTAATTTGTCTAGGTCACCCTTGATTTGAGACCAACCAATTCATGGGTTTTGTCTATAGCACAATTTTCAACATAGGGTGCTAGGGATCAACCTTTTTGGAGGTCATTTGATAGCCTATTTTTCAAGTTTCTCACAAGTTATATGTTTTCCCCTCTTTTATTTCAATACACTTTATCATTGTTGAATTCTACATTACCCATTTACTTAACTTCTCTTCATAGCTCTTGTTATATTAAATTTTTAATGATTTTTTTATCTTTTCTAAAATACTATAATCATTAGATATTTTTTTCATTATTAATCCTTTATTACTCGATTGGCACTAATCTTCATAGATTTAGTTACCTTAGAATGGGGATTGAAAGGATAAATTTCCTTGACTCCCTCTTTGAGTTGTTTAAGAGGTATTTGGGATGAACTTAGGGTTTTACTTTCTTAATTCACATTTCTTTCTTAACATCTTTGGTGAACCCAACATTTCATATTTCCTATTTTTCTTTTGGAGTTGGATTATTGAAGCCTATTGTGTTTTCATCTATCTTTGGTGAATAGATTTCCTTCTCTATTCAATTTTAAATTTATATTTCTTGGGGTATCTAGATCTATTTTCTTTTCAATTGTAGTATTTAAATATTCTTTCTTCTACATATAATTTCATTTCTTATACTTGAATTTTGAAAAGATAAAAAATTTGAATTTAGTCATTGGATGTCCTTTCAATGGGTTATGATCTTTATTTTTCAAGGATTTTCTAGAAATTTAATTTGATGCATATGATGATACTTTGGTATACTCTTTCATTGACGATCATCTTTTTAACAATGATATTGATCAAACTTTAGTGATTTATGATGTTGCTACCCTTGATAATGGAACTATTTGAGATGAACCTCTAGATAATAATGTTGAATACTCTCTTCCTCATGAAAAAGATCTCCACAATTCATTATTTTTCTCTTGAAGACATATTTTCCCCTAGTCGAGATGAATAATTATTGGACATTCAAAATCCTTATCCTTTCTCTTGTAGAAATAAACTTATGAAAAATCATGAGCTTTACCAAGTTAACATTGTCAATATTCATCAACATTTTAATAAGCCTCTTGTGACTATTAAGGGAAAATATAGTGATCGTTTAGATTATTTTATAGTGTCTCACACCTATTGTACAAGGAATAATCCTCAACCTACTAATTCTCTTCCACATTCTCAATCATTTCTTCCTCCTCCAGCTTGTCTTCCTCAAAATCTTGGGTTGGATTATAATTTTGTGGCACAATTATGTAATACCCTCACCAAGATTTCTCTTTGACAACTTATTTAAACATCTCCTTCATATTATGAAGCCTTGAAAAGGGATTTATCCAATCTCTCTATTCCACCTCCACATCAATTTAACATCAATGCCCTATTATAATGCATTCATACTTCACTTTTTCTGTGTGTGATTGTGTTTACACATGAGGATTTTTCTTCTAAGTAGATTCAAGATTGTCATGACCCTCTTATAGTTGTCACATCTATTAATAAAATGACTATACAATGGACTCTAAGTGATAATGCCTCTAGTTTGACTATTTGAAGTATAGATATGTTGACTATTTGAATTATAAATATGTTAGATTCTATGAGCACTAATCTTTCTATATTCCACTTTATAATACTTCTATCAAGGATTTGATAACAATGATAAGATCACTTTTGGTATTATAACCTTTCCTATGAAAGTTGGTCTAGTAATATTGGATACTCCTATACATGTAATGCTTGGACCTCTAAATTCTAAGCTTCTCTTAGGGAGACCTTGGTTTCATTCTATTTATTGGTGTAAATACATATTTACTATTTACACTTACTTAAGTTTACTTAGGTTAATGCATTATTTTATTATTTTGCATATTTTATTATTTTATTTTGTGAGTCACTCAGGAGTTTGTGCAACTTTTTGAGTTTTCATGTTGACAACATAGAAGTACGCAACACTATTTTAGCACATGTCTACAAAATTGATTTGTGTGTTACACCCTTGTAGGCTTATCCTCTCATTCTCACACTTACTTTTGTGCTTAATAGAGGACAACCCATATCCGATGGACATGTGCTTGGTTCTATGACTTATCATGTAGCTGATTTTGAAGCATTCTAGATGCATCTTAGAGGCCTTTATATATAGGCACTCCTAGTGTAATCTCAATGCATATTGAATGAATATATTGTCATTCTAATCATACTCTCTCTTTTTAGTCTACAGTTGTACTTGTGTTTGAGTTCTTAGTTCCTAGGTGAATTTTTCCCTAAGGAAAATTCTTACATGGTATTAGAGCTTGGAGATTTTCTCATCACATAACTATTTGAGACCATTGTTGATTTAGCACCTCAACCTGAATCTAGAGTACTATAGAAATTGGGAGTGTCAAGAGCTAGATCTAACCTCGCCATTGCATCTAGAATGCTGATTCGGTGAAGATCGACTATAAATTTGGCTACCTTAGGCCAAAGTTAACCATGGGGAATTTTTTTTTTGAAAATCGGCCCTTGGAGGTCCCAATTTGCAGTTCAAGTATGATATTTTAGATCTACAATTTTATTATTTGGATCTGCATTTTTAATTCTCTACCATTTTATTTTTTGACTGCATTATTTCAAAAAAAAATTTGCCCTCCAAGTAGGTTGTACAGATATTTTTTTGCAAGTATTGAGCTATCAAATCTTGACCCTACACAATGGTATATTATATTCTATAGAAAATTTTGTACTACACATATCTTTTTGGCATTGAGCAACAAAGTCCAACCACTGACTAAGACAAAGCCTTGACACATACACACTAGCCGACATATTATATAATCAACAGCTTTGTTACTTGAACATGGTAAGCTCTTCATTTTAAATCATAATACAACCCAAATTTGGCTTAATGTGCTACTAAGATTAATGTCCCCCATCATTTTTTAATCTATGACACCACATTTCTACTCTTTGATGGCCATTAGTAGATTTTAACCATACACAGTACTATCTCTGGTAATGTGAAAGGAACCCCCTGCCACTATTTTCATTCTCCTACCATGTTTTTCAAGCGTTTCAATGCTGTCCATGGTAATTTTTTCTCCCAATGAACAACTAATCTTTGGCGATGATATAAATATTTTTTGGCACATTATTTGGAGTTTTTAGCACTGCAAAACAAAAACTCTTATATTGCTTACCTTTTCTGCCTATTGCTATTTTTGACGCATGGGTAGTGATTGTGCTTCAAGTCCACCACATGATAAGATAATGAATCAGCCACATAAATGCTTAGACCTACTAGCATAACATAGTCATACCATTTCAATTCACCATGTCATCTTGCATACTTGGTAGCCATAGGACACATCATACAAATGACATGTAGAATCGTACATATAGTTAGATTCACCACATAGACAGTCAATGCCATGTCATCTGCCACCACAACCATTTCCTACAGTCTGACACAATGACATGAAAACATATGACTTTTTTCATGTGTCACATCTGTACGACTCACATCAATAGTCTATACTGCCATGTTAGTAGGGGGCCCATTTTTTGCCGATGTCATCATCTCACAGGAAAAAAATTGACAATAGTCTGACCGTCATTCCTAGGCCTTTTACAACTATTATGATAACCATTTGATCATCAAATTTAAGATAGCAATTTTCCTTTTGGACCCCTCTTTAGATTGCTTTTTGCTTTGGCAGCCTGACTTTGCGACCTCATAACTCGGTCATCCAAACTCTAATTCAAGTGTGATTTTTTAAAAAATTGGGCAGAATTTCTTGAAATTTCCATTGCTCATGTTCTTTTCTAGTTTTGGTGCAAGGATTTTTCAAAAATTACATTTGTTGGTCATTGTACCTACTTAATCCTACATTTTGCGACTTCAAATGCTCCGTATGGACACATCTATTCACTTTTTTAGGTTCTATATTTTTTGAAAGTGCATTATTTTTTGTCTACTTTCCAAACCTATAGTTAGATTCTAGGGTTGTGTGGATAAAATTTTCACTTTCAAAACTAGGGCTTTTTTTTCATTGTAAAGATTTGATTACTTTTTAGAATTGTTGTACATCTAAGCTATAGTGCTTAGTGATAGATTTGGACCTCAAAAGGCAATTGTAAAACCAAAATTGGAAAGTCCACTTTATTCATTTTGACAAGTGGCCCATTGTACATGTACTATCTATAAAGTGTTGAAGGCATCTTTTTTCCTGGGGTCTTTTGATTGAGTGAAAAGGGGGGGTTTGTACTATGTTCTTGTGTCTCTCTTTTGTGCTCTTTTCATTTTTGCATGATGGATTCATTTAAATGTCCACCTCTAACTTCATGTAATTATTCTACATGGAAATATATTGCATGGAGTAGATTAATGGAAAAAGGTTACAGTCTTTATGTTGATGGTATGATTACCAAACCTACTAATGCTAAATAACTCATTAAATGAATAAAAAAGACCAATAGGCTTTAGGAATTATTAGGAGTTGTATACATAGAGATATCTTCTTCCACATTGCCAATTTCATAGAATCTAAATTAGCTTGGGACAAACTTGAATCATTGTATGGTGAGGTGGATAAAGAAAAGGGATTTCAGATTGAGGATGATCTACTTCTCTTGGATCCAAAGAACTTTGACACAATTCAGGATTACATCAACAAAGCCAATGAGTATAGGGAACTTCTTAAAGATTGTGGAAATCCCATGAAGGATGAAAAGTTAATTCATCATGTCCCAAAGAGGCTACCTTTAGAGTATGCTTTATTTATTTCAAGTTTTAATACTCATAGGTTGACCATGGGAACTACTTACTAGAAGCCTTCATTTGATGCATTTGCATAGATGTTGATTTTTGAACAATATCACTTATTGGATTTAGGACTTCTCATGACATCAAAGACCAAAGCCTTGGTGGTTAGTGATGAGCACCAATCAAGTCAAGGAGGGAAAAGTTCTATTAATAAAAAGAAGAAGCAGTGGAAGCATAAATCACAATTTGAGACACAACAATCCTCCTCATAGAAATGCAATTCTTCTTCCAACAAGAAGGGAAGTAATGAAAAGAAGGACAAACCTTTTTGTGCATATTGCAAAAAGCCAAATCATGATGAGCATCATTACAAGAATAAAAGAATTAATGAGTCAAAAAGTCTAGTCCAGAATAACAAGATTCAAGTGCTAGGCACTTCCAAGCATTCAACTCCAATCTCTTCAAACGGAAAAGGGCAAGCACTTATGATCAGGTTGGCAGTGGAAAAATACAAAAATAATAAAATTCTTCAGTATTTTTCTATGTCTCAGTAAACTGCATTTTTGAAGGCCTTTGGAGCATTTCTAGGACAAAGTTTGATGTCCCAATTTTGGTTCTAGAGTTTTTGACCAGCTTTCCAACGAAGTAAACGATTTACAAATTGGAGCTAGGACTAGAAAGTTATGCCTTATCCAAGTGGACCTATTTTTTTATATAGTTTTTTTGAAAATCTTGGTAGTTTGAATAAGTTTATTTGTATTAAACATTCAATGACTCTTCATTTTCATTTTCGAGGGGATTCTAGTGACCCTTGAGATCCTCCATATTTGTATAAACTCATATTTCGAATAGAATGGAGTTTTTCAATTTTTTGTTGGCAATCTTATTGTTCATTATTATTGTTTTTCAATACCCAAGGTTTCACACCAGGTATTATAATCTAAATCTTTAATTTAGATCAACTTATCATAAATTAAAGTTCTTCTTTGGAATGGATACTCAACTTAGGTGCCTCCTATCATATGGGTTCTTCAAAGGGAGACTTTTCTTCATTAAAGGAGTCACAAGTACCACACATCTTCATGGGAGATGATACTAAAATGGAAGTTGAAGGGAAAGGACATGTGGAAATGGACAATGGGGAATTCAAAGATTTTCTCTACATTCCTAACCTTAGCTCCAATCTCCTATTAGTTTACCAAATCACTAACCTTGGATATTGTCACGAAGTTGAGTTCCCTCCAAATTTAGTAATGGTGTGTAGTCTCAAAGATGATTCATTGGTTGTAGTGGGGAATGCCAATCATGACAAGAGGCTTTATTCCTTCTCTCACTTTGTGCCTAAGTCTCCTTCTCAAGCCTTTTTGACTCACTCTAATTCACAAACAATATTATGGCATGAGTGGTTTTGTCATCTTGACTTTTGCTCTCTTTAGCAACTTTTCTTCGAACACATGGTCAAAGTTCTACTAAACATCAACTTTTCTAAGGGACAATGTTCATCATGTTCAATGGATATGCATCTCAAGGAGAAGTATGATAAAGGGAATTTTTCATGAGCACTAGTTGTTCTCCAGTTGGTTCACATTGTTTTAGCAGGACCTTTTGTAGTGACTTCAGTCAGCCAAGGCCACTACATCCTTACTTTTGTTGATGACTTTTAACAATTCACTTGGGTCTACTTCCTTCATCACAATAATGAAGTGGTTCATAAGCTTCAAGCCTTTAAGAATCATGTCGAATGAAAATCCAACAAAACCATCAAGATACTACAAGTGCACAATAAGAATAGATATGTAGATAGAAGACTTAGGGATGTTTGTAGACATGAGGGAATTGATCTTCAAAATCCACCAGCATTTCGTTTGTACAAGATAGATGTTATAGCTATGAGTATTAGGACTCTCAAATCCATGGCAAGTTGCATGATAAAAGCCAAGTCTATTGATCCAACACTTAAAGTTGAAGCCATTAGCAGTGCTACTCACATACTTAATAGGTCTCCTTATAATGCCTTAGATGGGAAGAATCCTTTTGAGACATGGTGCAACAAAAAAAGATTTTTGAGTCACTTCAAAGTCTTTGGTTGTCCTACATGGGAAAACCTATCTTCCAAGGGATGTAAGGCATAGTCACCTAGGCCTTGTACTTTCATCGGTTATGAAGACAGTGTTAAAGCTTACAAAGTGATGGATCCAAAGACTCATGTGATCTTTATGGAGAAGGATGTACACTTTGAGGAAAGTTCACCCATCTCATCCTGTACTCTTCTCCATACATCATACAACATGGAAACTAATAGTGACAATAGTGATAGTGCTTCAACAAATTAAGACACATGAGCTTCTATCAATAGTTGCACTGAGAAGTCACATCATCAGTCTAGTCCACATGCTTATATTGCCATACTAAAAGGTCCATCATCCTAGGGTACATGTTCTCTTCTAGCTCCAACTTTAGTTGATGACTACATGGAAGACATTGCAGATTTGTTTGTGGAGTCACACACCACATACTTGGGAGATAACCTTGATGATTTACATCTTCTCATTGATATAGATGATCCTTTTACAACTTTTTTGAGGGCTCACTTTGACCTTCATGTCCATTCTCTACACTATCAATCTTTATAGGTTGGTGTGATTGTGAATCCTTATGAATAGCAACTGTTGGAGGTCTCTATTAGCTAAGGAGATAGATGGTTCATTGGAAAAAGTTCAATAGACATCCTTGCCATATTTGCATTCATTCTTTTTAGTACAATTGAAAGGGGCGACCACCAACATTAGCATAGGGATACTTGAGTAGGTTTCAAGGCCACCATAGATCTTTAAGATTGTACCTTTGCCTTTGTTTCTTCCAAAGGGGAGGAATGTCATTCTACACTCTTGAACCAACTTCTTCCTTTGAGTGGCTTTCATTGATAGGCATTTTTCATTTGGGTTGGGGGGGGGGAACTTCCTTGTCTCTCTTCCTCTTCTTTCTTATGGGGGAACTTTTTCCTCTTATGAGGTTTTGTTCTTCTCATTCTTTGCTGTTGTATATATTGGATGTATGTCGTAATGCATGGGTCTTGATTACTCCATCCATCCATGAATCCTTATTCATCTCTCTTTTTGAGGGAAGATTTTTCCCATGAGGTTTTCCCTCTTTCTTCACTTTATGAGAGATTGCATTTCATTATGTACATGGGTACCTAACATAGCCTAGTAGTCGAGACCCATCATGCAGTTCATTCTAATTTTCATAAGCTTAAGGGCATTCCCCTAAGTTACATTTAAGGGTGGGTTTTGGTGTAAATATGTATTTACTATTTACACTTGCTTAAGTTTACTTAGGCTAATGCACTATTTTATTATTTTGCATTATTTTGTTATTTTGTTCTGTGAGACACTTAAGAGTTTGTGGACCTTTTTGAGTTGTCATTTTGACAACACAAAAGTATGCAACTTTGTTTTAGCACATGTTGTCTACAACACTAATTTGTGTGTTACACCCTTGTAGGCTTATCCTCTCATCATTGCACTTACTTTTTTGCTTAATGGGGGAAAACCCATATCTTGTGGACATATGCCTAGTTGTATGACTTATCTTGTAGCTAATTCTAAGGAATTCTAGATGCATCTCATAGGCCTTTATATATAGGCACTAGTAGTGTACTCTCAATGCATATTGAATGAATATATCATCATTCTGATCATACTCTCTCTTTTTGGTCTATAGTTGAGCTTGTGTTTGAGTTCTTAGTTCCTAGGTGAATTTTTCCCTAAGGAAAATTCTTACACTATGCATGGTGTTCCTTCTACTCTTCATTGCAATGTTAGATTTTCATATAATAATCTTATGTATACCCTTCATGTCAATGATACACCTAATCCTTGTTTAAGTGCAAACTGTGATTGGGCTTCTCCTCATACATAGGAAGTAAAGAAACTTGAAACTAAAGAAGACCCTTCTTCTTCTACTCTATTTGAAGATGATTAGGGTACCTTAGGTTTTAATCATGTACTTTTATAGGAGAGTATATAGTTAATCATGTTCTAACATTTTTTCTACTTCTAGTCATTGGGAACCTATCAAATCTAGTATTCCCTTCACTGATGTGTTGGAAGTCTTATTCAAAAGTGAGATACTACGATGAGGCATGAATTAGGATCTAAAAAAAAATTCACTTCTTCAACTAAATCAAATTTATTCACTTTTTACCCATCTCATATCAAGATCACCAGTCATATAACTTTTATGTTGTAATAGATCTATGTATGCATCACATCCATAAACATGAAACTAAATCTACACACATAACACAAGACATTTGGTTACCCAGAAACCTTCCAAGGTAAAGGTAAAATAGGTGTTGGGATGACACCACCAAATCTTCACTACAACTGCACTAAATTGTATCTATTAAGACTACAATGTTTGATTTCTTTTGGTGATCTACCCTATGAATGGCCTACCCTTTTAGGCCCTCACTAGACTTATGCAGATTACCTTGAATAAAGGATTTAAACCTACAACTAAGTAAGACTCTATTAGGAGATCTAAATAGGCCTAATATGACCACTATGATTAGAGATTTACCCTCATACACTTGTTAGAATATCTCAACACCTCATCCTTTAGTCAACACTCTACTACTAAAATATAGATCTTCTCTTTCAAATCTTGATTTTATCTCCTTATTATATATATTATGTTCTACCCTTTACTATTTTTTTTGGATACTCTGGCTGATATCTTTGCTTCCAACAAACATAGCCTTCTTTTCTATCACTTCATCTCTTCCCTCATCCTTATGATTTATGGTTTGTATCACTCTTTAACTAAATAATTGATGAACCTTCTAGATCAAGATCAATGATCTAGATTCATCCCTTTTGTCTTTTAGTCCTTCAATTTTTCTAATTTGTTGATTTCCTCACACAAGGATCAATGATTTCTAACAAAATGTGTAACTATATTCTTAGTTGTCTCTATAATTAATAAATTAAGTGTAGAAGTTGGCCAAAACTTGGTTACATAAGTGTTTGTGCCATCAAAAATATATATGTCAAAATTGGTTAACTTCTCATTTAAATATCTTGACACTCGGTACATACTTATATACATGTTGCCCCTAGGCTTTTGAATGCTTAGTAGTAACTATCTTACTTGACATAAACTATCTCTTCTTCACTCTACATTAACAATATTCTAACACACTTAGCATATACTATTACTCAATTCAAACTAGAGTAATCAACAACCAAAAACCTACTCAACTCAAAATGAAATGTGAAAAATTCTATCATATATTTCTTGGCCCTTACTGGATGACTTGATTGTAGTGATGACCAACTAGCACAACCTAGGAAAAGACTAAGTATTCAATACTAATAGGCAACATGGCTTAGAGATCAACAACCTCCTCATTTGACATTAGTGGCGAAAACACTTTGTCATGTCCTATCATTACATCCAAAATTTCAATATAAGTACTCCCCCTATGACTATGACTCAATCTATATACATCATATATACACATCACACAAATATTTCTCTCAAAAACAACATTTTATATTCACTCATTCTTTGATCTATTTTCCCTTGTAGCTAACAATATATGAATTTCCCATTTGTTTTCTACACTTATGGATGCTCAGGTGTGGGGGTCAAATTACATTTGTCCAAAAATGTCTTATGAATATGGATAACTATTGTAAATGAATGATCCCAACTAGATCTAATTAATTCCAAAACTTGTGTCTTTACTTCTAGTTGAGCAACTAGATCAACCAAACTATTTGTTGTGGAGAGATTATGATCTCTCTTAACCAATACTTTTTTATTGAAAGGTTTCATTTTTCATCACATCCACATGAGGTAGTAACATGGACTAAATGTAGAGCAATGTAGCTTTCAATTTGTAATCTTTAGCCTATAATTTGGCTAACCTTCCTTGAGAAAAAGTTAGTTTACTAAACTGAACAAAGCTTGAACTTTCATCTAAGTCTACTTTAATTTAATCAATAGATTGTTTATGCTCCAATGTGAAGAACTCAACATTACCAAGCTTTCTATAAAATCAATAAACACTCTACAAAACTTTGTCTATAGAATTTACAAGATTTGAAAGTTCAACCTATTTTATTACTATTTCTATTGAAACTTTCTCCATAACTGTGTGATCAAATTTCTTTTTAGAACATGTCATCAATTTTTGACTATCCTCAATGTCCTCATTATTTATTTTCTCAATAATATGAATTAATTGATAAATTATTTGTTTCTGCTCATTCATAGTATCAATGTCAAATGCATCTACCAAAATGTCTTTTATTTCATGCAATACCTATTGTTGTTGATGTTCTCTTCTCATTCCTTTTTGTTTTTTCTTTCTCCTCAATAGTTATTGCAGAATTTTTATTTGTTAAAAAGTAATTGTGTTTGGGTCATACTTTGGAATAATAATGACCTCACCCAGTGTCAATGGCTTCCTAGGTGACTTAACATTTTCCTTCATCTTCTTAGACCTTAGTGTATTGACACTCAACAATGTAATCTACAATGGTCTAGCTTGAAGACTTGGTCCTTGTATTTATTTTCCTATAGTAGAACTCTCCTTTAGAGTAGCTATAACCTATTGTATAGGTGTAGTAATCAATGGTTTAGTAGATACATGCATAACACTTGGAAATTGTACCAGAGCTTATATGCCTCTTTCTGCTTCTTAGACTCTTTAGTATATTGCTTCTTGACCTCCTTTGTTTCCTCAATATGAGGTCTTGGGATATTATTTTTGGATTTATCTGCATGCTCTTCCCCTTCTTCTTCTTCTTCCTTGTTAATAAAAAGAGTTCCCGCAAGGGTTAAATATTGAATCGCAATTAGAGCTTACCCTTATTCCTCAAAAATTACATCTTGTTGACCTTTCTCCTCAATTATGGCTGATGTAATTTGAAAACCGTCAGTTACATAGGTCATAGTTGGTGCACTCTCAATCCTTGGGTAATCCTTGATTTATATCAACACGAGATTGGTGCATGGTAGAGGAGTATATGAGGTTGCACTCATCAAAGCTAAAAAATTCTTCCTCGGTCAAGACATTTATATTTTGTTGTGTTTCATCGTGAACATTTTTAATGGTGGAAATATCTTCTTGTCTACTCTATTCTTCCTTTCTTTGAATTTCTTTTGTTAAATTGTCTGGCTCAACTATTTCTATTTCTTTTTCCTCATCTCCATTTGCTAGTAAAGTCAATAGCCCAAATGCCTTTTCCCATACTATTGTGGTTTCTTTCATAGACTCTTCTATTCAATTTTTTAAAATCTTATAGGCCCTTGTCTTGGGCACAAATTTATTTCCAAAATCTTTTAGGGAAATAGACATGTGATTCTTCCCTAAATCTAGCATGGAATGGATTAGAGTTATATCCCTTATTTGCCTTTCTGTAGACAATTCCCATTGCCATTTTTTAATCTAATTTTTTATTCAATTCTTCTAGTATACCTTTGCATAACTCTATAGGCATGAACTTAAACTCTACCAATATATCCAACATTGCTTCTTCAATATTTTCATTATTTTCATTATCTAAAGAACCATAATCAATATCTTCAAAACCTAAAATTCCTAGTAAATTTCTTATATTTTAACATACTTGATCAACATTCTTAGGAGGTAGTATGGGAACAATTTTTAATTTCCTCAAATCATCAGACTTAGTCTTCTCTCCTTCATCATCTTCATCATACAACATGAAAACTTACTTCCTCCTTGATTTTTTTTTTTGACCCTTCTTGGTCTCTTTCTTTCTCTTTGTGGTGTACCTTTCTATGGGACAACTATTTGGGATGCTACTTTAGATCTTTTTTGAGGTGCAAAGGTAGGAGGTATAACATTCTTCTTCAAATCCCTCTTGACCTTAGGATCTACTATCATAACTTTCTTCTATTTTATTGTGTTAGGCTTGGCAACCACTAATTCTTTTCCTTATGATTGTTCTTCTTATTCCCCTTCAAATTCTTTATCTTCCCCTTTTCCTTTAGTAATTTGTAAGGGTCCTTCACCAAATTTCCCCTCAAGATTAGAAATCATCTTCTTTCACTTTCTATCCATCTTTGACACTTTGGTTTACATCATCATTTTTATTTTATTTTGTCTCATATCTATTGAATGGATTGACATTCTTGTCAGTCTCTTTATATAACAAGGTTGTCACAACTACAATTATTTCATCTATACTTACCTTATATTTTATAGGCCTTATACCTGCAACCCTTGGTAGTACAACTTGTACGTAAGTGTAGTCAATGTCTACCATGAAAAAATTATCACAATAGTGATCAATGACTAACTGGGGAATTCTTAATATATTCCTCATTTTTCCTTTAAACTCCTCAAAATAATCATCAAAACTTATCTCCAATTTTTCTCCCAATTGTCCAATACAATAATTGATTTGCATGGTGACTGGTCTTGTCTTGTCCCACACTATAGTAACTACTATGGGAAATGATTTTTGTACATAGAAAATAATGCATATCAAAACTCATGCAACCTCACATGATGTATTTTTTCTTTCTTTATTGCTCAAAGATTCTCAAATAATTGTTGCAATTATAGCTCTAAAAGATCACAACTATGATGTTTCTTAACAATTTTTTTCTTGAAGTTGACTGCAATGCATGAAACACTATTTAGTCAACTCAAGTGATAGAACTTATGTGCAATCATATGTACTATGAAATAAATAGATCTTTAATTCCATCTATAGACATGCCTCATCCATTCCACTTAGCCTTTTTTTAGTCTTCAATAACATTCCTTACTTAGAAGTGCAAGGTCTTTACTTGATTTAGGGTAGGATACCCTATGAAAAAGTAAATTATCACCTTATTGATTTTCACTTGTTCATTTTCAAGCTTCAATTTCATATCATGAACCCTACATAATTTTTTTTTAATCCATTCAACTTTAAAGAATTTGTGTAAATCTAAGGCACGAGTAAGCCTATTTTCAACAACAAACTTATTCTTATCCTTCAATTGTTTGTATACCTAACCATTGTTATCTATTAGTTTCAACCACTTAGTCATTTAAAAGGTAGAGTTAGATGATCATCATAGCAACAAAGCTACTCTATATAGGCTTAGTCATCTACATAAGTAATTATGTATTGAGCTCTATAAGAGTTGATTAATTTTTTGGTCACATGGTATTTTATATATGAGCTGAGCTCATCAATGACAGAGAAAATTCCAAGTATACAAGTACCAAGTTATATAGTATGTGTCAATCACAATACATGTTGAGCATTAGAATAGTAATATAGGCTGAGTAACAACAATGTCGAGCATCAAGAAATAGTAAAGATCGAGCAATGTATAGTTTACATAAAAGTCAAGAATAGGATAGAGTTTGAGGCAAGAAAATTATCAGGTCAACTTGGAAGATAAATTTAAGTTTTAAACAAGTTGTTATAGAATATTTACACAACATGGATCAGAGATCCCTATGTTGTGTGTTCGGCGATCAAGATGAAAAGGAAAAACATGGAATCATCTAGAAAATGCTTTATGAAAAACTTTAAATAGTAATGATCTTAACCTATATTGTGTGCCAATAGAGAAGGATATGAGAAGAATAAATGTGCAAACATGGAGAATTATATAGTGAAGGATTGAGAACAGACTAGAAGTTAGTGAAGGGTTCTATTATCATCTAACAAAGCAAGTGACCTAATCATTGTAGTGAAGTGAAAGGTAAAGACAAGTAATATCAGATCAGAGGAGAGGATCAGTTAGCAAGGAGGAGACTCAAAATCATCTGAAAGAGAAAACTACTAGTAAGCTACTAAATCAATTTTAATAGACTTGAATGAA
The DNA here is from genome assembly GCA_028749045.1 of Cupressus sempervirens. Classification (NCBI taxonomy): domain Eukaryota; kingdom Viridiplantae; phylum Streptophyta; class Pinopsida; order Cupressales; family Cupressaceae; genus Cupressus; species Cupressus sempervirens. The sequence goes on along the minus strand of CM053787.1, from coordinate 1,012,540,616 downwards.
GGTAAATATCTTAAAATACTGGTCTCAACACATCTTTGTAAACCTCCTGATAGGGTCATTACTTTGTTGCAAGTGTTAAATCCTCTAATAAGGTGAGACCTAAAATTCTCTTAAGCCTTTAACAGTAAAGACTCATCACAAGGTAGATCATATCTTATGATCAAATATTGTAACCTTAACAGGTTAACATTATTACTATGGTAGTGAAGATTTTTGGGTGTCATCCCCACCCCAGATTTACCTAAACCTTGAAGGGTTTCTGGGTAAAAAATATTGTGTTATGCATTTTATTGTTATGCATGTGAGTGATCAAATTTATATGTTTCAAAAGTTTTACATTAGAATTTTTACATGCGCAAGTTATTGATAGATGTGAATGAATTGGTGAAAAATATAAAGTGTTAAAGATTCTGATTCACCCCCCCACCCCCCACCTTCCCCCCTCTGAGTTTCTTGTTTATCATGTTTACATGTCCATAAATCAACACAAATGCTCCAATTTCACACAATATGTCATATGCATTTGTCAATTCAAAATATCAAATCTCCTCTATCTTGCACATGTAGCATGAGTGAATTTCATGCACCATAATGACTCTAGGAGTAATCAATGATAAAGTTCTTGATACATCTCGAGTCAAATCAACATTAGGTTATGCCCTAAATTTTGGTTGAAGGCATTGATCATTCCTTATAATCTATGGATTTTTGTCTTTCAAAATTTCATTTCCTATACTAGACATAGATGATGTCATTTTCAAACTAGGGTTTCAAAACAAACTCAATAGTTTCTCAACACAACTTAACTCAATTCACACTATGTAGAATCACACAATGTTTTAGAAAAATCACTCTTTTGAATCTCTTCATGAGTTTGAAATCACCCAATGAATGAAAATGAGCTTCAAAATTTGTTATATACCTTTAATTAGTTGAAATAGGTTTTCAATAAATGCTTCATACTATGGGTAGGTGAATTACAAGTATCCTCAGTCTCAACACAATATCTTTCTTTCATTGCTCAATTAAGACCATCACTTGGTCACCATTTTCATTTCCATACTTATCATACCAACTTGATCTATATAGAAGCTTGGTTCATATATAGATACTCAACATCTACTATGCATATTATTTCTTTTTCTCAATTCTTGCCTCAAGTATGTCCTAGTGCATCTTTATTTATACATATATGGTCTTTAATGTATATTACTTTAGGAACTAATTTAAAATGTAACATTCAAATATATAGTTCCTTACATACCATCTTGTCCTAGTTTGAGGTGGTGTAATCACCTGATCAATTGGATGAGGTGACCTCCACTTCACTAGTTCCACTATTGTCTTTTACTTCTTTCTCTAGCTTTTTTTCATCTCTTACTTTTTTTGTTCATCATCAACTTTTCTTTTTCCTTTGATGTGTTCATTATTTTGTGCTTGTGCCCAGGTCCTATAGTTATCACTTACATGTCAAATCTTGTGACATCTAAAGAAAACTAAGCTTCCATTCAACCAACTCTTGTATTTGCCTCTGAAATGTGTCTTGATACAATTATCAAGAATATGACTAGATTCACCATAATAAAGGAAACTATACCCTATTTTATAATCCTAGATGTATAAGCTAACTTGTTTGGATGAATTCCCTTCCTTCTTGGTTATTTAATTGGATTTTTCTTTCGATCTGCATTCCTGAGCTCTATGTCCATATTTTTGACAGTTATAGAAATGACCTTCAAATCTAGGTGCAACTTGTGTATTGCTAACCTTTGACTTGTATTCATGTGGTTGGTGTCCTTGTTTGTTGTACTTAAAACAAAGTCCATTAAATATTGGCTTTTGATTTTTATTACTATTCTTGCTTCTAAAGATATTGGTCATATGTCCAAGTTTCCCATAGTGATGACATGTAGGTTTATTTTTCTTTGGCTTTGTATTCCTTTGTTCTACACTCGTTGATGACTCTATGTCTTCCTTGGATGATAGGTGTTTGGAATATCCTAGTTCACATGTGTCATTAGGTGTTCTTGGTGATCTCACTAGTTCTTCAAAGCATCTTATAGATTCATTAGGTTTTTTCATCCTTTCAATTAGTTCCCTCTCATATCTCAACTCATTCATCGATTGATCATTTTTTTATCTCATATTTCCAATCTACATATTCATTTTGTCTCTTTCTTGATTTGAAATTTGTAACTGCTTCATCATATTGATGTGAATGTTTGTGAGCTTTTGCATATCACATGTTATTTCATCAAGTCTAGTAACCATCTTTGTCCCTTTTCTTCTTGTGCCCTAACTTTTTCTTCCTCATCTTTCTTTTTCATTTCAAACACTTCACATAACCTTACTGATTGGATTTCATGTCCTCTCTTTAATCCTCTAACTTCTTCATTCAAAATTTTGTTTCTTCTCCACTAGGTCTACTATAGCTATATCATTTTAACTAGAGCTACCATTGTCAAATAGTTATTTTCCTCTTCTTGATAAATTGTATCATTTTGCATAATAGCCAACTCTTTTATTTTCTTTAAGTTTTACTTTAACTCCTCTCTTGCTACTTCAAGCTACTATAGTATGATCTAGATCTCAAGTTTTTGATTCTCAAAGATCTTTCCCAATTTTTGGAAGTCTTATTGGGAAGTGAGATACTAAGATGTAGGGTGAATTAGGATGTGCAAAACTTTTAACTTCTTCAACTAATTCATATGAATTCACCATTTACCCATCTCATATCAAGATCAATATTCATATGACTATTATGTTGTAATAGATATAAGTATGCATCATATCAAATAAACATGAAATTAAATGTACACACATAAGGGTAAGTGCACCAAGTTGTGGTACCAAAAAGGGTGTATAAGTGGCCACTTTCTTTTTCTGAAATCAACAGTTTTTGAACTTTGACAAGAATTTGAAGATAGTTATGCTCAAAATTTTAAGATATGACAAATACAAAAGTAGTACTCCTTTGAATCTAGTTTTGAAACTTCTAATTTTATTTCAAAATGGTTTAGTTTTAGGCCCTCAAAAATGGGGGCCATATAAAGTGGTACCTTTTTTTAGAAAAAAAACATAACATAGTGCAAAGTAAGGCCCCCATAAAATCTTAACTTTTTAAAAAAAATTCTTTAATCACTCTGGTCAAAAGTTACCAAACATCATTTAGTTTATTCTAGATTCTTAGGTAATTTTATAATCTGTATTTTTTTAATGAATTTTGTAATTGGACACATCCCAAAAATGTGAAATATCTATGTGCTCCCCCTAGGAATGATTGAAAACAAATCTAAAATCAAAACTTTTTTTTCAAAGTGTGTAGAATGGAGTCTAATTTCTAAAAAAGTAAGTTGTTGCAAAATTTAATGCACGAGCTATAATCTACACCACAATTAGTACATGCTAGTTTTTGAAAGAAAATGAGCATACATTCAAAAGAAAATATAGTTGAAAGGATTGAAATAATATGAATTCAAAATAATTTATATGGTTATATAGCTAGCATAGAGATGTACAATATCATGTAACCTAATTTTATTGATGCTTAACCATGAGGAAAATTGAAGGAAAGCACACTAGAAAAATCTATTATTTTTGTATGCTTGCTGCAAAACCCATCTTAGACCTGTTTAGAGACTCTCAACCTTTGAGTTGGATCCGTATGGAAAATCCAAGCCTTAGGCTTGGTAGAATCCAAATCATTAAATAGAGAGAGAGTGGGTGGGATAGGAAGAGAGGGAGAGAGAAATAGAGAGAGTGAGTAGTGGATGGGAGAGGGTGAGAGTGAAAGAGAGAAAGGGAGAGTAGGGGATGGGAGAGGGTGAGAGAGAGAGAGAGGGAGGGAGAGTAGGGTAATGATCCTAATCTTGATATCTGGTAATGAGGGGACATTTTGAGGAGGAGAGTGATAAAATATTTCACCTTCTACAAATGTGTGTGCAGTGTTGGGGGTAGAGAAGGAAACCAACAAAAGAAAACCAAAAAAATGAGATAGGCTATAGGTTGCAACCCATAAATATGTGTTTTGAAAAGTGTGCACATGCTATAGTACGCAAAAAACATTATGTCTTGGGCTCTAGAAGCCTTAAGCTTGTAGTGCCCAAGGCATAATGCATGCATGCTATTGAGAATTTGAAAAAAATAGATGTGTGTCATCTTTTAAGCACCACAACTTGGTGCAATCACCCATAAGACAAGAAATTTGGTTACCCAAAAAACTTCCAAGGTGAAGGTAAAATTAGGGTGGCAATTACACCCATAAATCTTCACTTTGGCTGCAATAAAATATTCCTATTAAGGCTGCAATGTTTGATCTCTTCTAGCGATCTACAATGTGAGGCGTCTACCCTATTAGTAGCTTAGAAGACTTATTCAATCTTTCTTGATTAAAGGATTTAGAATTAAAAATAAGTAAGAACTCTATTAGGATATTTGAATAGGCATGTTAGGACCAATTTGTTAAGAGATTTACCCTAATACACTGGTTAGAATATCTCAGTGCATGATCATTCAGTTAGGACTCATTTTCTAGGTTATAGATCTTCTCTTTACAATATTGATTTGATCTTCTTATTATATATTTTGTTCTTCCCTTCACTTCACTTTTTGGTTGCTCTATCTAATCTCTTTTCTTTTAATAAAAATATCCTCCTTTTCTATCAATTTTTCTCTACTTATATAATTATAATTTAGAATTTGTATCTGGCTTTAAATAAATAATTGATAAACCTTCTAGATCAATATCAATGATCTAGATTCATCTCTTTTTTTGTTTAGTCCTTCTTTTTTTCTAATTGGTTGATCTACTCACATAGGAAGCAATGATATCTAACAAAACACATAATTACCTTCTTATCTATCTCTATAATTCATAACTAAGTGTAGAAGTCAGCCAAAAATGACTTACATAAGTGTGTGTGCCATGATAAACATGTATTTCAAAATTGGTTAAATTGGCACTTAAATATCTAGACTCTTGGTCCATACTAATATACATGGTGTCCCTCATCTTCTGAATGCTTAATAGTAACTATCTTACTCGTGATAAATTATCTCTTCCTCTCTTGACATTAATTGACTTCTAACATTCTCAACATATGTTATCACTTGGTCAAAACTAGAATACTTGGCAACTAAAGACTTTCTTGGCTCAAACTGAAATTGAACAAGTCTATCATACATTTCTTGATGTAAGAATTTGCCTTAGGGAAAATTCCCTTAAGATCAAAGACCTCAAACACAAGCACAATTGTAAACCAAAAAGTATGATCAATATATCATAGCATATCCTGATACATCACTATGTTCAGATGAGTGTACACACTAGGAGTGCCTGTATATAAAGGCCTCTAAGATGCATCTAGAATGTCTCTAGTAGGTGCCAGGAGATAAGATTGAAAACTAAGCACACTTCCTCCATTTTTCATGAATGTACATGCAATAATGAGAGGATAAGCATGGCAAGGTATCTCATGTGTGGAGATGTTGTAGACACCATGTGCATAAATGTGGTGCAAACTCCTATGTTATCAACATGACAACTCACAAGAGTACACATACTTTTAGGTGACTAACTAAATAAATATTTAAATAATGCATTAAACTAAGTAAACTTAAGTAATTGTAAAAAGTGAATAATTATTTACACCAACATAGCCCCTTTAGTGAAACTTAGGGAAATGCACTTAAATTCACAAGAACTAGGATGAAATGCATAATGGGTCTCGACTGCTAGTCCATGTTAGCTACCCATGTACATAATGAAATGCAATGAAATCTCTCATAAAGAGGAGAAAGAGGAAAAGACTCATGGGAAAAACCCTCCCCCAAAAAGAGAGATGAAAGGACAAGATGCATGGATGGATGGAGTAATCAAGACCCCCCCATTATGATATACATCAAGTACATACAATAGAGAAATGGGAGAAGGAGAAAACCCCCTAAGAAGAAAAGTTCCCCCCCCATAAAGGAGAAGAAGGAGACAAGGTAGTCCCCCCCACCTAAAAGTAGTGTGCCGACCAATGAGAAATGCTCCAATGTAGGATTTGATCCATGACTATTCAATGATGTTCCTGCCCTTTGGAAGAAACAATGGAAGAGGTACTAGTGAGATGCTTCCCCTAGGTGTGGAAAGAATCTCGATGATATAAGGTGTCTTTAAAACTTGTTCAAGTGTCCTTGATTTGATATTGATGGTGACTCCTTCTAAAACTACCCAAAAGAAGTGCAAATCTAGGAAGGACTACTATAGAACCTATTTAAAAGAACCAATAGTTTCCTCAAATGATAGGAAGACCTCCTACAACTATTGTACATAAGGATCCACAATCATGTCAATCCGTGAAGACTAATTACGTAGAGAATGGACATGAGGGTTAGAGTGAGCCCTTGCAAAAACTATAGAAGGATCATCCTCATCAAAGAGAAGTGGTATATCATCAAAGAAGTCTCCCAAGTCTGCAATGTGTGACTCCACAGTTGAAATGTTAGTTAAGAAATCATCACCTAAGAAGGAACTGGAAGACAAAGTGTACCCTACTATGTTGAAGTACATGAATTGTTCACTATGGCAATAAAGGAAGTATTTGCCTCCAAGAGAAGATGAATAGCATCAAGGATGTCTCCCACATTTGTAATGTGAGACTCTAGGAACAACACTGCAATTTCTAAAAGGAAGTTGTTGCATGAAGGTAAAGTATAAAGACATGAAGATTCTTGCTACACAAAATCCAAAGAAATTGTGTCTAGAATAGGATTAGTAGGAGAAACATGAGCATCTAGAGGTGGGATCTCATTTGGAGAGGATGCAGCTGCACCTAGAGGTAAAAGATCTTTGGGAAATAGAGGAATGTGTGGATCTCCATATATCTCCCAAAGATACATCAAAAACACATATGGATCAGATGACTTAATGTCAATAAGTGAATCCAAAATCTCCATATCCACATACAGAAAGAGAGTACTACTGATGATGGAAAAAGTGTCAACATCATATGTCAGTCCTCTCACATATGGTAGTGCATTGTGCTGACTGAGATATTTGATAGCTAATTGACTCCATTCCTGATAGTTGTTTGGTGTCAATTAAATCAAATCTTCCTCTTCCATGAAAAACTAATCAATGTAACCCCCAAAATGCATGAAAAATTAAAGAACCCCCCTAATAAATGATTCAGTGCTTTAAAAGTGGTGCATGTACAATAGACCACTTGTCAAAATGTAAAATATGGACTTCTAATTTTGCTAGTTACAACTACCTTTTGAGGCCTAACTCTAGAAGTAAGCACTGTACAATAATTCTAAAAAGAAGTATAATGCAAAAAAGGCCCTAATGCTGAAAGTGATATTTCTATCCACACAACCCTATAATTTAATTGTATAATTGGAAAGTACATAAAAAATAATGCACTTTCAAAAAAATAGAACCTAAAAAGGAGTCTAGATGAGCCCATACAAAGTGTTTCAAGTTGAAAAATGTAGGATTAGATAGGTACATTCACTAAAAGATATAATTTCTAACAAATTCATGCACCAAAACTTGAAAAGAACAAACCAATGAAGAATTTAGGAAATTCTACCAAAAATATAAAAAATTGGACCTAATTTATAGTCAGGATGACTAAGTTATGACCTCACAAAGTTGGGTTGCCAAATCAAAAAGCAATCTAGAGAGGGGCCTAGGCAAAAAAATGTGAGCTTAAATTTGATGGTCAAATGGTCATCGTAGTAATCATAAAATACCTAGAAATGATAGACGACTATCAAATTTAATCCCATGTCTGGCTAACATTAGCAAAAAATCAATAACCTAGGCTAATGTGGCATGTTCACTAGACCATACAAAACTAACACATGTTAGTGTACAAATGGCCAAGCTTGCAGTATGAAAATGCTAAGTTGGTAGTATGGAATGATTATGTGTCTCATCCAAGTGGCACCTGCATGGCAATACTAGTGGATGAGTTGCTAATGTGATCTACTGAGTTGGAAGCTATGGTGGTTGGTTGTATCCAAGCTAAGGTGGATGTCAGGTACAAAAGCCATGTTTCATACTATGGGTGGAAAAATGATATAGTCATTGGAAATCTTGCAGTAGTTATCATAATTTGCCAAAAATTCTTCATTGCAGAAGGCAAGACACCAAAAACTAGTTGGTGAGTCAATTTGGTGTGAATGATCAGAATCTACATTTTTCATGCTAAATAAATGCTTGTGCAATGCCATAAACTTTAGATGGTTGGTGGGAATAGTTGTTTAGTTCCACATGGGATGTGCGGGCTACCCAACAACTATTTAAAACAAGGAACCCACAGGGGTTTTAATGACAAGCTGCAGGTTGTATTGAACTATGGTCCACTAGAATGCTATACCAAGTAATTTCTTTGCTAGATTTGTGATGCATTCCAGTGCCTGCTACATGTAGTTGTAAGGGAATTATTTTCTAGGCAATGGAAAATCTATACAACAGGGTCAGGGTGTGATTGCCTAGTTTTGCAAAAAAAAAAAATTCTTTGCATGGCTACCTGGCCAACTTTTTTTCAAAAAAATCTATCCAAATAAAATAGAGAAAAAAAAATACCAAATCTAAAAATTAGATTTTAGATCTAAATTACAATCATACTGGCATTGCAAATCATACCTTTGGGTGCCAATTTGCAAAAAAAAATTACCTCATGATTGACTTGGACATAGGCTAGGAAACTTTTTAGCTTATTTTCACCAAATTGACATTCTGGATGCAATGGTGAGGTTAGATCTAGCTTTGGATGCTCCCAATGACTGTGATACTCTAGATTCAGGCTAAGGTGCTAAAGCAAGAAGATGGTCTCAAATGGCTATGTGAAGAGAGATTCTCCAAGCTCTGATACCATGTAAGAATTTGTCTTAGGGAAAATTCACCCAAGATCAAAGACCTCAAAGACAAGGATAATTCTAGACCAAAAAGTATGATCAATATAACATAGCATGTCCTAATACATCACTATGTTCAAATGAGTGTATAGACTAGGAGTGCCTCTATATAAAGGCTTCTAAGATGCATCTTGAATGTCTCTAGAAGATTCCAAGAGATAAGCTTGACAACTAAGAACACATCCTCCATTGTGCATGAATGTACGTGCAACAATGAGAGGATAAGCATGACAAGGTGTCCCACATTTGGAGATGTCATAGACATAATGTGCTCAAATAAAGTTCTAACTCTTGTGTTGTAGACACCATGTGCATAAATGATGTGCAAACTCCTATGTTGTGAACATGACAACTCAAAAGTGTACACATACTCTTAGGTGACTGACTAAATAAATATTAAAATAATGCATTAACCTAAGTAAACTTAAGTAAGTGTAAATAGTGAATAATTATTTACACCAACACTTGAACCTTATTGGATGGATCAGTCATAGTGATGACAGACCAACATTGCCTAGGAAATGACTAAGTGTTTGATACTACTAGGTAACATGACTTAGAGTTCAGCATGATAGGGGGCATGATCATACTTTCAACACCATTGGCACTCATACATTAGAACATGTGAAACAAAGTGATCCTTTATCCATATCTTCTTCTCTATCATATTTTACTAATAAAGGGATCCTTTTGTCTAATCTGCTTCATGCTAAGATGATTACTAGATCTAAACATAGAAAGAAACACAATAAGAAAACTTATGAACCTTCCATTTTGTATGTATCATATTTTTCATGATTACTCTACTAATTATTTTCAAGCTTTGCATTTCAAGATTCAAAAAACTGTTAATAATAAGGTTTTTCTTGTATATCTCCTTGTAATGAAATTATGTTAATTCACATTTCTTTAAATAACAAGTCCCTATTATGTTTTTTTGTGTCATGTAACATTGTTAACCTCTCTCTTAGGGGATTATTTTCATACATGGTCTACTTTATAAGTAGCATAAAATGTCTTCTCTTCTCTTTGTTCCTATATAATGTGGGGTTAGGGAACTTTATCTATATTTTTCAATCTTTTAAGGATCCTCTATTTCCTTTAGTTGAGTGTTATTTTTTTATCATGTCATGCCCACTCTTATATTATTATCATGTGGGTTTTCATAGTAGATAGATCACTTACCTTGGAGATTTATAATAGCATGATATCTTTTGTGAGGATTTACTTTTTCACTTCTTTCATGTTCTCTCCTTGCACTCTACCCTTCCATGACCTCATAGGAGCTATGCCCTCTTTCATTTGGATTGGGTGTTGCTTATGGATACTATCTTGATGCTAAAATTGCTTTATCCTCATTCATCACTTCCTTAAGATGTAAATATAAGAAATTATTTTCCCATCTTAAGTGTTGAAAAAATTATTCCCCTTCTTTTCATATGTCTTTGATTTCATTGATTAGCATGATATGTACACTTTCAGGACCATTTGATCTATTCTTGTGCATTCTCAAATGATTCTCATGGAGTAGTAAGTATAGATTTTGAGTATTTTTTAGAATACTTTAGCCTTGTAGGATCTGTATGCTTCCTAGGTTATCCCCAAATTTATGCATTTCTACTTCATTCCTCCTTTCTTGTATATCTTGTCCATTTATGCATGTTGATTAATAGTTTGTCTTCCTTGATATTTTGGTTTATACCTTCACTCTTGAATTTTCCCGATTCCTTATGGAAAACAAAGAAATTAACAACATAATGTGTTAGTGTATTAATCTACCAAAAACCCCTAAATTGAAAGGTACAACTCACATATGAGTGAAAGTTATGTGATTAATTTGTCTTTTAGGATTTGGGGGTATGCTCTTGACCAAATAACAAAAGAGGCAAAAACCAAGTTGTTCAACACTTCAAACAACATAGGAAAATGAGGGGGACTAACTCACACTTATGCAATCTATTCAAACTTATGAAATAAATAGAAACATGCATAACTAGCTATGACAGTAGAAAGAAAGGAAGAGAGGGAAAAGTGAATAATTTTTGGATTACATAACTAGCTATTGTTTTGACAATACCCAGATTTTCTATACCTCAACTACTCCACACACTAGTTTCTAGCCTCCTTATGCAACTAACTACTTGAAAAACACAAACTATGACATACATTAGAGAGAATAGAAGACATGCTCATGTTGAATAAAGTGAGACATAAAATCTATCAAATGAAGGACAAAAAACCAAGTTCATTCACATTCATTTAGCTTGCAATACTAATAGATTTATTCCATATACTCTACTTTGAACTAAATGAACAACCAAGCTTAAAATGGGCTCAAAGTCACACACAATAGTCCTAGCTATAGGTGTTGGCCCAAAGTAAATTTTTCCAATCCCATTAAATTTATAAAATGTTACATTTATAGGCCTTCTCAAAATGGCTAGGTACATGATGATTGCATCCTAGAGCATCTATGAACATAAAGACTAACAATAAGACAAGCTTGAATCATTGTCTATTAAAGAGACTAGAAAAATGCCAATAATAAATAAAATTAGGAGAGAGAAGAAGGAGAATGAAAGATTTATAGAAGAGAATAAGAATCATCATGCCTTTTTAGAAGTAACTAAACTAGCTCTATAAGCTTGCATATCTTCAATTACTTTATCTAGCTCTTCAACATCTGGAATGATGATATTGTTAGCTCAAACCATCTAGTAGTTCATGCATCTCTGTCAGTTCATCAATTCTAGCCACCCTTGACTAGAATTTCTCAACTTCCCTCCTTATGATTGCATCTACTATAGAGAGTTCCTGAATCTTGGACATTTGGATGTTAAGTGTGTCAACAACTTCATTTACAAATTCCAAGAGCTTGGAATTCATTCTCTCAATATTCATGAGTTTACCATTAGCAGACATAAAGGAGTCTATGTACAAGGTCTTCAAATATTGAAACAACATTTTAATGACCTTTTGCACCAGCTCATGCATAGCCTTAAGCTCATTTATAGATCTCATAGAGCTTTCTATGACAAACTCCAAGGATTGCTTCTAGTGAAATAGTGACTACTTTCTAGTCTTCAAAATCCTGTGAGTAATGGCCACATTTGTCTTCATGTCTATCACTTCCTATAGAAGATCCAATTTCTTTGTCAACTTTTCTATTGCATTATGTGTTTTTGTTTGATGGTTTTAATCCACTTGCCTAAGCTTTTGAGCATCCAATACTAGGGTTCCCAAGTTATCAATTAGTAGGGGATCTTGAGCCTTCATTTGATCAACCCATGCTTGACCTACTTTCCCAAATTGCCTTTCCTTTTTTAGCTTTAGGATTAAGTTCTTCTTCTCCTCTACATTTAGGTAAAATTGACTCAAATAAGTGATCCCATGTGTAAGCCTTATTTATTCAACTAACTCTTTGGTTGAGGCCTTCAACATCTCCTTCTCTGCCTTAATCTTGTCAAGCTTATCCTTGATTTTCTCATTGGTGGACTTCCACATGTTCACCATGTAGTCATGAACTAAGATGCCAAGATCCATTATCCTAATTTGGAAATCATCCTTAGAGGGCTCATGAAATCCACCTTATTTATGTAGCTCTACAATGTCAACTAGCATGTGACCCATCATTGAATTTGTAGCTAGTGGAACAATTATCTTATGTTTCTTTATCTTCTTTGATGGTTGAGATGAGGTGAATTGTGTGATCAAGCCCTTTGATGGAGCTACATCCTTGTATCTCCTCTTCTTCCTATCAATGATCTCTTTGAGCCAAGATTTTTTAGAGAGGATATTGATAGTGGATTGCAATGCAGTCGAGTTAAACAGCTTCCTCAAGATTAGTGGGGTTAGCTTGCTCTAGGAAGCAACAGGGAAGGTAGTTACCTTGGTTACTGCAAGGGCTAAAGTATCCCCTTATAAAGATTCTTCCTACTCCTCGCCATCCATGGGGTTAGTAGTGATATCCAAATTCATGACCAAATTAGTGGAAGATGGCTTGGCCACTAGTTTTTCTTGTTCCTTCCCCTTATCCTTGTCATCTTCATTCTCCCCAGTCTTCCTAATCTTTAGAAGAGGGCCAGCTCCATGAGTAGGAGTGAGTGACACATTCTTTTCTAGAGGCTATTCTCCTCCATGCCCAATGGATTGTAATGACCATACATATGTTGATTTAGTGGTTGTGGTGGTTGTTGCTATAGTTGACTAGTTGGCTCCAACTGATACTCCACCCATAGAATTAATACTCCCAGTCCTCTTTTTCCTCGCTTAGATCCACTCCACCCATTTGTATGTTCTCTTGATTATTCCTTGCATAAGAACCTCCATAGTGTAAATCCCTAGATCTATAGGTGGGGTGGAAAAATTTGGTGTTCCTTTAAGGGGTGCATATAGGCTCCATCATCTATAAGGTCATAAACATTAACATAATCATTATATAATTTTATCTCATCAATCATTAGTCAAGACCAAAATCTCACCCAATTTTTATACTCACTGAGACATATATACCAAAAGCTTTAATATATAGGACATGCATGTAGGCATATTCCAACTTTAGATGATCCCTTAAAATATTAACTAGATCATATTGAGCCATGAGCACCTTAAAGTCTAACAACTTAATCTTGATATCAAATCTCTTTACCAAATTCTAAGCATTTTATCTAGAGGAAAATGAATATGGGCCAACCACTATAGGGAACGGAATCAATGAAATCTTCTTTGCATTAGAACAAAGGGTATTCACTTCAAGTATCTATCAACACAGTTTGACTAGAATCACCTTGTCCACTGGATATCTTGGTAACATCTTAGGAAATCCATCATAAACTCCTATTCAAAAATAGGATAAACTTGGATACTAGATGAATGAGCATCTAAATTTTCTTATGGTCAAAATTACTTCTTGTGTTCTCATCATAATTAAGGAAGCTAGGGAGGCTAGGGCACAAGTGATGAGTTGCGAAAGCATAGATCAAATAAGAAGACATATAAAATTGCTTTAATCCTCTGCTAGAATTCAACAACAAGGCAACATCATCATAGATTATCCATGCTGAGTCAATCCACATATCCTTAGCATAGATTGCTTGCACTAGGAAGATATGGTGCCTAATAAACTCCAGAATCTCCTCTTTTCCTTTTAGTCTAAGGAGGATTGCATGCATATACATGATTTCTCTTTTAATATTTGTGTAGAAAAGATTCTTTGGCATTTTGTTCTTCTTTTACCAAGCAATCTGGAATCATGTCCTCTTCATGTCTTCCTATATAAGGGCCATTTTCTCATTGAATATTGATGCATCTTCTCATTCAATATTGATGCAAAAGATCCAAACTCAACATCACATTAAAGCTCCTCCACGGGGATGCCAAATTCATACTATATAAGGACTTTGTTAATTGATATGGGGATGGACTAGTCAAGAGACAAAATTTGCATTTTCTTTGGGTTGTATCTCTCTATGCATTCCTTCGCTGACCTAGGTGAATGAACTACCATTATAAAATTGACTGCTTCTTCTAGTCCACTCTCTTTATCTTAATGAGTAACTAAGTGAATGGGTTGAGAATTAAGTCTTCTATGAAGATCACTGAGATCATAGAAATTTATGGATATATCTGTAAGCTCTTTTAACTCACTCTCCAAGTCAATTAGCTTATTATAACTTGCAAATCTGATTTCCATTCTCCATGATTGCATAGGATGTAGTTCTCAATAAAAAGGCATTTAAATATACTTGAAGAAACCAATTGAATGCAATTTGGATGAAATAGCTTTAGGAATTAGAATGTTGGGGCCATAGAAATGAAATTATGTTTAGTCATCTACTATAATGGTAGGATTTTCATTTAATTCCATGAGTAACAATTATTTAAACTTTCTATTCATTTGCATGTAACATCTTAAATTTCCCAAATCTTTATTACTTTACTTAAAATTATATGAGATGACTAAGAATTACTAACCAACATAAATAATTTATCATTATGATAAGGTCCATACTTTGCTTCAGAGTTTGGAATGAATATGTACTTATTATGTTTAATGAATGTACAGGAGATGGAGGGAGCGAGGGAGGGAGGGAGGGAGGAAGGGAGGGAGGAGAGAGAGAGAGAGAGAGAGAGAGAGAGAGAGAGAGAGAGAGAGAGAGAGAGAGAGAGAGAGAGAGAGAGAGAGAGAGAGAGAGAGAGAGCTTTTCTACAAACTCATTTTTTCCTTCTATCTAAAATCACAGCATGGGGAGTTATCCTCAAATGGCTTTGATTCAATTTCTACTTAAATATTTTAACACTACATCTCCTTCATAGTGGGTTCACATCTCCAACACTAACTTCTTTGGAATTATCTTTTGAGCATCTCCAAAGGATATTCATATTTTAGAAACACTTGACTTTCTATTCTCAAAGCCCCCAAATAAGTAGCCCTTTTTATTACCTTGGAATGGAAAACTCCTTTCTCAATAAAATTTCTCACACTGAAGCATAGAAACAACAATAACTTACCAATTATAATCCAAAAAATGGTTCACTGGGACTGAGATTTGGCTCTAGTTTATACAACACTGTAGGTAGAAAAAAATAGCTTTGCTTTCATGAATATCTAGCAGATACTCTATAGACTCATGTTCACTTTATCTTATCTCCATGAATATGAATGAGATTCATCTTGGTTTTGATTCATATTCCTTTTGGCATGAGATAATAATTTTCATATTCGATTAATAATTATCATGACATCATGCTTTAGATACGTAGTTGATAGAATTGACTCAAGGGGAAAAGAAACTCAAAATCTTGGAAACTATGGGATATGGGATGTTAAGGAAAGATACTAGAGAATAAAATGTTAAAAACTTACTTCTCATCAAGAGGATGCCATAACACACCCCAACCATGCCTAGATCACCTAAACCCCATGGACACTAGAAAAATAGAAAACCTACTTAGAAAGATCAAGTAAAGGTAATGTAAGGGAGACCCAGAAAATAAAGAAAGTTGAGCACTTAGGAAAGATGAGAAATAAGTGTCCTAAAACATTCTTAGACACATCTCTCTTGGACACACACTCACTTCTACCAATTAATTCAATCTTTTAAAGGGTAAGACTAAAACTTGACAACAATTGGCTCTGACTAGAGACTTGGGCATTGTAAAATGTCTAAGAAGGGACCCAAAATATCTAGTTTCACTTAGCCAGAATGACAAACTACCATGGTAAACTAAACTAAGAATGCAATAAAAGAGAAAACTATTCTAGGAAAGTAGGAAAACAAAGCAAGGAAAGACACAAAGAAAACCTACCTAGACTAACTTTAACAATAGGGGTTACCTACTTTAAATTGTGAACTTGATATAGTTATAGATCTTGGCCATTATAGGAAAATTTCAAATCCTCTCGAGAAGGATACACTAGAATGAAAGAATTGTTCTGGTTCACTTGCATAATATTGAAAGGGCCCTTTTAGAGGGATTTGAACATGCAATGCATTCCTTTGGGCTCATGCCTTCTAACCCATAATAAGACAAGGTCTCCTTTCATAAACTTCCCTTGTCTATCCTTCTTATCAAATAATGTCTTCACACACTTTTGATGTTTTCTAATATGATCAACCATTCTTTCACATTCTTCTTCTAGCTTAGTTAGGTTCATAATATGCTTCTCCAATCTATCTTGGAATATTGGATCCTCATCACTTGTTATAGTATAAAAATGGATAGCTCTAATGGGAGAGCAAGACTAATTTCAACTCAATAAACTAGCTTGAATGGGGAAATACCAATTGCCTTCTTAGGTGTTTATCTATATGGCAAGAGTGCATCATGCAATTTCTTCTACAAGTTCTTAAAAACCAACTTCTTCATGATATTAATCAAGTTCTTGTTGCTTCATTATGGATGATTATTTTCTTGAGGTAAGTAGATAGATGAATTACTATAGTGCCTCTCCCATTTGACTTCTATAAGTCATCCTGACAGATGCAACATTGTTGATCTTTTGTTATGATGGATCATGATTATGACCATGAGTGGTTTACACTATTGAGGTGATTGGATTTATTTTTCTATATCAGTTGCTTTGATTATGTGGTGGCTAAATTATGAGATTATGATGTGATTTTTGGTCATTGAGGTTTGTGCTAGTGGTTACCAGAACTGATGTGCTATCATAATGTTATTCCATGATTACCATGAGTTATGTGCAAAGATTGCATTGTGTACTATTACCATGTTACATTGAACTAGATTCCTATAGAAATGGTTAGTTATGTTTATGATGGTGTTCACTTATGTTTTTTAAGTGCCTTTTTGCTATTCTTTAATCAACCTTTATTAAATGCTTAAGTAATTACAAATGGAGTGTCCATTTGGATTATTTGGTTGTGTTGCAGATATTTACCTTGTTATATTTTGATCTAAGAGATATTTGTTACTCATGTTATGTTTACTTTTGAGATGACTTGAGCGTTGGATGTTATACTTAGATCTCAGTATCATAAATGTTAGACTACTATGTTGTTCAATTGATCATTTTGTATGATGATGCCATTTTGAGATGACAATGTTTTTTATGATGATATTTGATTATCTAGTACTTGGACATATCACTCATTATGTTATGTGATGGATTTAATGCTATGGTTATTTACTTCATTCTTGCATTGTTATGCTTTATGCAAACATGAGTGATGTAAATAGATTATTTTAATATAATTAAATAAATGGTTAAATTAGGTGATTTATTGCATTTATTGCTTTGGCTATGTTATTATATGCAATTGCAGTTGATCGTGTTGTTTAGTGTGTAAGATTTATATACCTAGTAGTGGCACATGGAGTTAGTGATTCAGCTATTCATATTTTACCAATGTCATCCCTCTATGGTCAACATAACCTTAATTAAATGTTTAAGTTAATCCTTTTAGAGATTATTAAATCCGAACTCATTTGCATTATGTGATTAGACTAGTAAGCATGTTTGTGCATTTAGAAGTTCACATTATCACAAAAATTGTTAAGGAAATTTTTGTGTTTTTGGGTTTTTGGGCTTTTAATTGGATTATTTTAATTTCTAGTAGCTTTTCCATAGATGAATTCCTATTTCTAAGAATAGCCTTTTTTTTGGGTCGATTCGAGGTTTAACTAGGTTGGTTAGTTATTTGCCCTAATCGATTATTCACTTGAAAAGTGAATAAATATCCAAAAAGGAATTTAATTCCTCACTTCTCACATTTGAATTAGAAAGTTGGAAGGTAAAACCCAATATCATCTTTATAAAGATTTATTTTTTTGTTCATTGTGGGAGCTACGGGCATGGGATCATCACAAGGTTGAGCTCCTTGGATCTAGCTTGGGGAAACTTTGGATTGCCATGATTTTTAGCTACTTCTGCAGCCTATTTATTTTATGGTTTAGATTCTTATTTTTCCCTTTTGGCTAGGAGGTAGGGCTTTCCTATTTTATTGTTTCAGCTCCATTTCTACTTTTTTTTTTGGTAGCCATTTGTTTGGAGGCTGAGAACTAGTGTTCCCCTCCATTTATGTATGCCAGTTCTACCCAGTGGGATGGGTACAAACATTTCCTTATTTTTTGGGATAAGGGTTTGGTGTTTTCCATTGTTATGCTATCCATTTTCACATATGGTGTTCAAACTTATTTATTTTTGGATTTTTGGGATTTTTGTACCCAAAAGCCAAAACGGTAATTTCAAAGTTTTCCAAAATTTTGGGGTTTTTACCTTGTTTTGCATGCCATCCTATTTTCTTTAGTTTTCCTAGAATATCCATTTGGATATTAGTTACAATTTTTTTTCACTTTTGTGTTTGCATTGGGATGCATGTTGCATCTATACTTCCGACACTATGGTCGATCGAGTGATTTTATACCTAGTGTTCTTGTTTCTTTTGGACCTTTGCTTTTGTGTCATGGACATTATTATTCGTGTACAATCCATACTCCTAGATTGAGGCTGGTTGAGTGAGTTCATGATGTTTGGTCTTATTGCACCATTGGGATTCATGTGGAATCCATACTCTCAGATTGAGGCCAGTTGAGTGATTTTATGATATTTGGTATTATTAGCTTTGGGATTCATGTAGAATCTGTCCTCCCAAGTTGCTTTTAGTTGGCTGTTTTACTTTGCATTGTGTTCTCATTCAGTCCTTGTGTTATGATATTCATGATGGTGGTGCACCACATATGAGTACATGCACATACATTTGTTGGAGGACTTGTGAGTCCCAATCTTCCATGGTACTTCCTAAAGTTATGATCATTGGGGTTGGGTTGGGAATATGCATGCCCATGGGCACTTTTCATAGGATGAGTATGGGTAGGGTAGGGTAGCATCTAGAGGGGGCTTCTATCTTGCAGCTTGGAAATCATACCACTTGAGGTTGGTAGAGGATAGGAAGTTTTAAGTAAGTGATAACTAAATTAAAATGTGTGAGTGTTAATAAAACTTAAGATAATGAAAAGTTCCACATTCATGTGATGTTTCCAAGGGATTCCCTTAAGAGTGTTGCCACATGTGATTTGAGCTTGGGCTTTTTGATGTCAAGTGACTCTCGAGGATGTCAGCCCCTACTTAGTAACCTATTAAGTGTCTGACCAGGACTTGTACTCCTTGCATTGTCTTAGGTTCTTAGTTACAACCATCATACTATCTAGCATGAGTGTTAACCATGGATGTTGTTTTTGTGTGCTTGTGGTTGGATCATTATCTCCATCAACATGGTAGGTGTGGACCTAGGGGTGCCACATGGTTGGGAGGTGTAGCTATCTACACCAGTAGTAGGGATTGATGTATAGAGATGGTCTTTTATCCTAGTGTGACTACTGCTGAATATTTTCACTTGATGTTTTGAGTTTCAGAATCTCTTACGATTTATGCTTTCATTGGAATGCTTGGATATCATATTTAGATGATGTTACTTTATTTGATACATTCCCATATTATGATATTTAGCATATGACTAGATGATGTGAATTGTTGTATTCGATTATCTATTCCTTATTGGTTTAGCATGTTAGATTTCCTTATTCTCATATTGTAGCATATTTTAGTAGTGATGTCCCTATTATGATAGTACTAATGATCTGATCGGTGGCTTGGGATGTTACACCTAAGGGATGGCTAGGATCCACAATGGTCTTACGATGCTATTAACAATTAGGAGGAACCATGTACTTAGTTTGGTTGTTTATGTTCATTACGATGTTACATTTAGTACATCCTTTATTTCTTTGGTTTAGATTATTGGATATTCCTCTTTCTTGTTGTTTATGCACTTGAGTGTTCGCTCCTCCATCTTTGTGAATCTAGTACTCCCCAATTTGTAGGTTCTGATCTTAGTTATTGTCTATTGTTTGTCTTTAAGCATTTCTTGAGTTTCTTAGGAAACCATTTATCAACATGGTGTGATATGATATTGTATCACATGCCCATTGAAATTGTATCATGCATTCCTTGATTCTATTGCATGCCTATTGGAGAAATATCATGTGATACTTTCCAGTATCGCACCTCCTTGTAAGAATTGTGATATGATACCCTTAAAGTATCACATGCCTTTGAGAGAAGTATCACCTAGTTCCTAAAAGACTTGCCCTCCTTCGTTAGGAATGTCACGTGATACTTTCCAGCACTGCATTAAAGTATCACATAGATTTTTGCAAAAATCTATGTGAGCAAGCAGCGGGCACCTTTTGATTTGATCCAAATTTTTTGGGAGTTTTTTGGGGTACCCTCTTACTTGTTCTTTAGTCCTTTAGTTTTGCCTTTTGAATTTAGAATGTGTTTGATTCAAATTCAGTTATCTATTCTTCATCATCAGTCATTTTGGTTAGTAGTGGTATTTGGAGATTTGTTGGTTGCCAAGATGGTGGTTAAGTATTTTTTTGTAATATTTGTGATCCATGTGTGTCGTTGTCATGTGCACTTACACTTATCTTAAAAAATAATATTTTGGCTTGTATTTCATCTTTCCTTCCAAGGATATCTAAGTGGGGCATTACATCTAGTATCAAAGCCCACGTTCAAACATTGGGATCTTTGTGTATATGTTGCCCATATGGTTGTGTTGCATTGTGTGAGTGCGAGTTTCTTGGTGAGAACTCATGATCTTTGTTGCTTTGGTATCTACTTGTGATGGACTTGCTTGTCTAGTAGGTGCAACTAGATCAATGTGAGGAGAAGGAAGTGAGTCTTCCCTTGTTTTGTAGTAAAATTCATGTGCCTTATTTGGTTGGTTTCTTGTGTGACCCTTTTGGATGGAACCACTAATTGGTGTCCATGTGTTGGCTTTGAGTGCCCTCTATTATTTATCCTTGTGGAGTAAGGTGCATTTTTTCCCTATTTTCTCCTTACTGTAAGTAAATAAATGAATCTTATTTATGATTTTATGGTATACCATTATAGTAATGAAATGATTCCTTTCATTGAGAATGAGTGTTTATTGTGAATCATTGCAAGGTAGTAGGTTTTTCATTTTATCCTTTGGGTTAATGACTTAAGTCCCCAATTTCATTGCTTCATAAGCTTATGTAAATTGTAGTAAATTGATGGATATATAAATGTTGCATTGCATGGAAAATAATTAAGGAAACTATTGTAGTTTGCATATGCATG
This sequence comes from Cupressus sempervirens, assembly GCA_028749045.1. Taxonomy (NCBI): domain Eukaryota; kingdom Viridiplantae; phylum Streptophyta; class Pinopsida; order Cupressales; family Cupressaceae; genus Cupressus; species Cupressus sempervirens. Next base: position 1,012,519,069 of record CM053787.1, on the reverse strand, counting down.
AGGTTTTGATGCTATATTGATTGATGTGTGTGAGTGTGTTCTCTAACGCTGCTATGGTGATGTATCCATTTGCATCATGTAGTGGTTTATCCCTTTGTGTGACTATTCTTAGTCATCACATGTTATGTGATTTGATTTATGCCTTAATTTATTTGGCTGGAGGTACTTTCCTCATGCTATTGGGGTAGCATTGGTTTTCAATATTTTCCTCTCTTGGAATAGTCATCAAAATTTATCTATTGCTCTTTTTATGATAGTTGTCACATTTGACTTATATTTGAAGTGAGCTCTTTTTGATACTTACTTTTGGAATTGACAATTTCCCCATTTGAGCTTTCTATTTGGTTCATGATGACTATTCTAAATGTGTTTTAATCACTACCTAGTTGTGTGTTGTGACTCTACCATGTTCATCTCGAACCTTTGGTAGTACATATAAGGAATAATATAATGGAGAACATGCTAGTGTTTCTTTGATAGATTTAAAGTTGTTAATGAAATTGGATGGTTTAAAAGATGAGTAAACCTAATGTTATTCTTGAAAGAAATTGAAAGATATTCACTTGTTTTATGGTGACTCTTGAACCCTTACTTTGAAAACCTTTTAGTTTCATTTTGCATTAGTTCTTATGTTATGTTTAATTAATGAAATTATGAAAGAGGGGTAATGGTGGTTTCAATTTTTGAATTACCTTTCATTCCATGTCTTATGTTGTTCTAGTTATGTGTACTCTTGTATGGTTTTCGACATTTTGTCAATCACTTGTCTTGGTTACTAAGACTATTGTTTTGCCTATGTGGTTTTGTCTTGAGTGGGGATTATCTCTCAAGTTTTAGGACTCTCTAAGTTCCATCATGTTGTAGTCCTCATTGATATCTTTCCAATGATTTTCAATATAGTCAATCCAAGTCTGGATGTGAAAGTTATGGCCTCTAGGGTGAAGGAAATTTTTTCACTGATTTGAAATTTCATGTGAGAAATTGGTGGTCATGCACTTTCTTGCCTAGTTCATTGCACTTTCTCACCTAGTTCATTGAGAAACTTCACGCAAGACTATGTTAATGCAAAATTTTGCTCGAGGAACAAGAAGTAACTCTTTTGCACTTTTGGAGTTGTTGATCAATTTCCCAAGTAGCCTTTATCGAGTAGAGGCCAATTCAATCATGACATATCATATTTATGGCCATTGGAAAAGTTTAACTCTCCATGTTATGCTTAATGGAAGAGTTATCTCATCTTCGTAAGCTACTAGGTACTTTTTGGGGTTCATGCTTGGGTTTGTGTGTTTCCTATTGTACTAATCCACCTTCATGAGGTAAAGTGTACCCTAGGGAGTGATTTAGTTCATTGATGAGTCTACATTCTCCTTTTTGGATGTTGACCTTAGTACATCTTTGTATCCTTTTCTCTCTTGAGAAAGTAGCCTAGTGTGGTTATGCCACTAGCTCAGTTAGTGTTTTTAGATGACTATTTTGATGGTTGGTGGAATTGTGAGTTCCTTAACACATCTTGGGTTGATTTAGTGCTAAGGTTGAGAGAGAGACTCCCTCTCAGTCCTAATACTCTATAGTTTCTTTCTACCTAAGCTTGTGTCTTCAAGAGTATTATCTCAATCAAGTTTTCTCATTGATCATTGACTTGAGGTTGGAGATTGATTTTAGTAGTAGGTTGGGTGTGGTTTTCCTAGCATGGTGTTGGAGGGACAGGGTATTGTTGGACATAGGTTACCATCTTACGAGTTGGTATGCAAACATTACATGATTGTGTCCATTGAAAAAAGTATTCAAACCTTATGGAAAGGTGATATCTTGTTTGGTTGGGTTATGTAACCCTATTTCCTAGTGCTAGTTGAGCTTTTGTACCTTGGAGAGGCATTGTGTTCCTACGCTTGGTGGTGAGTAGTCTTTTGGAGTGTGTAATTTTGTTGGTAAACTGTCATCCACTTTGTTCTAAGTGTGAATTTATATGGATTCAAGGATGTTCATGTGTAATATGATAGTATTCTTGGGAATTTGTAATGGTTATTCCCCATGATTCCAACTCTTTCGGGAGTGCGTAGTGTGTTGGCCTAGTTTTGTGATCATGTGGTACGTGCATGTCATAGTTAGGCACCTGTTGTTGAGGTAGAGTTACTCTTTCCTTACCGTGTATTATTGACTTTATGGCTAGATGGTTTTTCCTATCACATAGAAGGTTCCTTGTTGGAGGATCTTGTGTTAGTGTAACACCTTTCTCTTGCAGTTGACCTATTTGGGGGTTGACGAGATGGTTCAAGAATTTTGAATTGATTGAGTTTGACTTGTGGTGAGTTGTTTAGTCATTCCTATTGCACACTTTTGATTTTGCTCTTGGTGCATTTGGTTTCTATTCTTGGATTGCAGGCTTCTAGGAGTAAGCTGGGTCTTTTGGGGGGATGATGTAGTGCCTCTCCCATTTGACTTCTGTAAGTTGTCCTAATGGATGAAACCTTGTTGACCTTTTATTGTGATGGATCATGATTGTGACCATGAGTGGTTTACATCGCTGAGGTGATTGGATTTATGTTTTTGTATTAGTTTCTTTGATTATGTTGTGGCTAAATTATGAGATTATGATGTAATTTTTAGCTCACTAAGGTATGTTCCAGTGGTTACCATGACCAATGTAGTATCATGATGTTATTATGTGATTACCCTGAGTTGTGTGCAGAGAGTGCATTGTACACTATTACCATGTTACATTGAACTAAATTCCTATAGCAATGGTTAGTCATGTTTATGATAGTGTTCACTTATGAATTTTAAGTGACTTTTTGCTATTCTTTCATCAACCTTTATTAAATTCTTAAGTAATTAGAAATGGATTGTCCATTTGGATTATTTGGTTATGTGTTGCAGACATTTACCTTGTTATATTTTGATTAGAGAGATATTTTTTACTCATGTTATGTTTACTTTTGAGATGACATGAGGGTTGGATGTTATACTTTGATCTCAGTATCATAGATGTTAGACTACTATGTTGTTCAATTGATCATTTTGCATGATGATGCCATTTTGAGATAACAATGTGGTTTATGATGATATCTAATTATTCAGTATTTGAACATATCATTGATTATGTTATGTGATAGATTTAATGCTATGGTTATTTACTTCATTCTTGTGTTGTTATGCTTTATGCGAATGTGAGTGATCTAAAAAGATTATTTTAATATAAATATATAAATGGTTAAATTAGGTGATTTAATGCATATATTGCTTTGGCTATGTTATTATATGCAATTGCACTTGATGGTGTTGTTTAGTGTGTAGGATTTATATCCCTCACAATGGCATATGGAGTTAGTGATTCAACTATTCATATTTTACCACTGTCATCCCTATATGGTCAATGTATCCTTAATTAAATATTTAAATTAATCCTTTTAGATATTATTAAATCCAAACTCATTTACATTATGTGATTAGACCAGTGAGCATGTCTATGCATTTAGAAGTTTGCATTATCATGAAAGTTGTTAAGGAAATTTTTGTATTTTTGGATTTTCAGGCTTTGAATTGATTTATTTTAATTTTTGATAGTTTTTACATAGATTAATTCCTATTTCTAGGAATAGCCTATTTTCATTTGGGTCAATTCAGGGTTTAACTAGGTTGGCTAGTTATTTTCCCTAATCGATTATTCACTTGAAAAGTGAATAAATATCCAAAAAGGAATTTAATTCCTCACTTCTCACTTTTGAATTAGAAAGTTAGAGGGGAAAACCCAAAATCCTCTTTATGAGGATATACTATTTTGTTCATTGTGGGAGTTACGGGGGTGGGATTGTCGCAAGGTTGAGCTCGTTCAATCCAACTTAGGGAAACCTTGGATTGTTGTGATTTTCATCTACTTCTACATGCTATTTATTTTATGGTTTAGATTCCCATTTTTCCCTTTTGGCTGTGAGGTAGGGCTTTCCTCTTTTATTGTTTCAGCTCTATTTCTGCTTCTATTTTTGGTAGCCATTTGTTTGGAGGCTAAGAACTAGTGTTCCCCTCCATTTCTATATGCTAGTTCTACCCAGTTGGGCAGCTACAAACATTTCTCTATTTTTCGAGAAGAGGTTTTTGCACCCTTATGCTAGCCATTTTTGCATACCATGTCTTAGCTTTTTTTATTTTGAATTTTTGGGAGTTTTGTACCCAAAGGCCAAAAGGGTTTTAATTTTGATGTTTTCAAATTTTTTGGAGTTTTTACCTCATTTTGCATGCCAACCTATTTTCTCAAGTTTTCTTGGTTGGAGTTGGGTCGTGGACCTGGACTATCTATTTGGATATCAATTAGACCTTTGTTGCACTTTTATGTTTGCATTGAGATGCATGTCACATCTATACTCCCGACACTATGGTTAGTTGAGTGATTTTATACCTATTGTTATTATTTCTTTTGGACCTTTTCTTTTTTTTCATGGGCTTTACAATTCATGTAGAATCCATAATCCCAAATTGAGGGTGGTTGAGTGAGTTCATGATATTTGGTCTTGTTGCACCATTGGGATTTGTGTAGAATCCATACTCTTAGATTGAGGTTAGTTGAGTGATTTTATGATGTTTGGTTTTATTGACTTTGGGATTCATGTAGAATATGTCCTCCCAAGTTGCTTTCAGTTGGGTGTTTTACTTTGCATTGTGTTCTTATACAGTCCTTGTGTTGTGATCTTTGTGATGGTGGTGTACCACACACGAGTACATGCACATACATTTTTTGTAGGACTTGTGGGTTCTAATCTTCCATGGTACTTTCATAAGTTATGATCATTGGGGTTGGGTTGGGAATATGCATGCCCACAAGCATTTGTCATATAATGAGCATGGGTAGGGTAGAGTAGCATTTGGAGGGGGTTTCTATCTCACGTCTTAGTAATTATGGTGCTAGAGGTTGGTAGAGGATAGGAAGTTTTAAGTAAGTGATAACTAAATTAAAATGTGTGAGTGTTAATAAAACTTAAGATAATGAAAATCTCCACGTTCATGTGATGGTTCCAAGGGAGTCTCTTAGGAGTGTTACCACACATGATTTGAGCTTCCAATTTTTGATGCCAAGCAACTCTCTAGGATGTTAGCCCCTACTTAGTAGCCTATTGACTGTCTGACCTAGACATGTACTCCTTGCATTGTCTTAAGTTCTTAGTTACAACCATCATACTGTCTAGTGTGAGTGTTAGCCATGGATGTTGTTTTTGTGTGTTTGTGGTTGGATCATTATCTCATTCAGCATGGTGGATGTGGACCTATGAGTGCCACATGGTTCAAAGGCATAACTACCTACACAACTGCTAGGAATCAGTGTATAGAGATTGCCTTTTATCCTAGTATGACTATTGGTAGTTATTTTCACTTCATGCTTCAAGTTTTGGAGTATGCTTTCTTGTGATTGATGCTTTCATTGGAATGCTTGGATATCATGTTTAGATGATGTTAGTTTATTTTATGCATTCCCATATTATGATGTTTAGCATATGACTAGATGATGTGAATTGTTGTATCAGATTATCTATTGCTTATTGGTTTAGCATGTTAGATTTTTTTTTATTATGATGATTAGCATGTGATAGGTGATGTTATCTACTTGTAGGATTAGCTTATGCTTTACTACTATCATGTTAGACTTCCTTATGCTTATATTGTAGCATGTTTTAGTAGTGATGTCCCTATTATGATAGTATTGATGATCTGATTGGTGGCTTGGGATGTTATGCACAAGGGATGGCTAGGATCCACAATGGTGTTATGATGCTATTGATGATTGGTAAGGACCGTGCACTTAGTTTGGTTTTTTATGTTCATTTAAATTTTACTTTCAGTACTTCCTTTACTGCTTTGGTTTAGATGATTGGATGTTCCTCTTTCTTATTGTTCATGCACTTGAGTGTTCGCTCCTCAATCTTTGTGGATTCGGTACTCCTTGGTGTGGAAGTTCTGAAATACATTTTGTCTATTGTTTGTCTTTAAGCATTTCTTGAGTTTCCTAGGTGACCATTTATTAGCATTGTGTGATACAATATTGTATCACATGCCCATTGAAATTGTATCATGCGAGCTCCCTAATTCAATTGCATGCCTATTGAAGAAATCTGATGCGATACTTTCCAATATTGGACCTTCTATGATACACTTAAAGCATTGCATTCCTTTGAGAGAAGTATTGTACAATCCCTAAAAGTGTCACCCTCCTTCCTTAGGAATGTTGCACGATCATTTCTAGTGTTGTATTAAAGTATCACCTAGATTTTTACAAGAACCTATGCGGGCAAGCATCATGCACATTTTAGTTTGATCCAAAGTTTTTGGGAGTTATTTGGGGTACCCTCTTAGGCATTCTTTAGTCCTTTGGTATCACATTTTTAATTTGGAATGTGTTTGATTCAAATTTAGCTATGTGTTCTTTGTCATTGGTCATTTTGGTCAGTAGTGGCATTTGGAGATTCATTGGTTGCCAAGATGGTGGTTAAGTCTTCCGCTATGATCTTTGTCATCTGTGTATGTTGCTATCATGTGCACTTACACTTATCTTTAAAAAATATATATTATAGCTTGTATTTCATCCTTGTTTCTAAGGATCTCTGAGTAGGGCATTAAAAATACTAAGATATATACTATTTTCATAGCTAAATTCTATAATTTCCACATAAACAAAATAGGAAGCATTATCCATGACAAGATTCATTGGCACTCCAAACCTTATCAAAATATTCTCCTTGATAATTTCACAGATGATCTCACTTTTGGAAATATAGATGGAGTAACTGAGAGGGGGGGGGGGGGGGGGAGGGGGGGGGGGGTGGGGGTGGGGGGAGGGCGGTGAATTAGTTACCACAAAAAAAAATCCACAAATCCCTTAGATGTCTTAAAAAACTAGATACTGCTGTCACTTGGTAGCTACATAGAAAAATGTTGTAACTCAGTAGATGTTAACTTATTACTGATCTTTAAACATTCATAGAGTTTTAACACACATGCATAAAATAAAATAGCATTAACACAAGAGACACCAAATTCAATGTGAAAACATAATATAGGAAAAACAACTAAGTAACTAGCTATTGATTTTAACTCTTCTAAAGTGAGCCCTGTTAGGAGCCAACTTTGTTAAAGGTTAGAAAACACACTATTAGGTGTGACCCTATTAGAGGATTTAATCACCCTACTAGAAGCGGCCTTGCTAGAGGACTTTAGAATAATTCAATAGATCTATCACATTGTTAGAGGATTTACAAAATGGCTATTAGACCAACTCTATTAAGAGATTTAGGAATCACTGCTACAATTGTGTGAAAGTAACAATGAGTTGACCTAAATGAGATGCAACATAACTTTGCTGATACATATCTCTATTCTACTTCACTAGATCTTCTCAAATTAAATACATCTTTGCTGCTCCTCAAGGATATTTGATTCTTCTTCAAAATTTGCTCGCACTTTCCTCTTCACACAATCAATATACTTGCATGCTTGCTCATTACATATTAGATTTCACAACTTGACCTTTTATTTATACCTTACAAATTATCAAGTTAGCTCATTTACAAGTAATACTTACCAATAATCATTACATCAGTCGGCTACAAACATTACATGAAATAATTAAACTTTATTTCCCAAAATAATGAAATCCTTCATTAGCCGACCTTTCTCGATAGACACTACTCTAGAAATGATTTCTAGTGTTAAAAAACTAAAGCTTAGTAAACACTGAAAATTTTGCAAAATCCTTTGGAGAACAAGTGAACTTAGTAAACATTGACTTTCCTTCATGTACCTTGTGAGCTTGGTAGAAACTAAGTTCTACCATAGAAACTTTCAATGCCCAAGTGAGCTTGGTAGAGACTTTAATTCACTTTGCTAACTAACTAAGCTTAGTAGACTCTATAATTTACTTTGTTGACCAATTGAGCTCGATAGAATCTATCTGATAACTGATATGACAATTTTGTAACATCAAAAACAACTCACAGTTGAACAATTGTATCCAACAATCTCCCTCTTTGGCATTGATGGAAACACAACATGTCATAGCAAAATGAAATTTGAGAAAAAAAAATTTTCTGATAGAATATTTCTCCCTCTTAGATTTTATGCCACAAACTTCTCAAATATAGTAATCTTCCTCTATCAAGGAATTACATAGCTTTTTTTCAAATAGAAAACTCTTCCACAAAAGAATTCAAATTTTAGAAGGATATGACAGTACACTTCCTCTTTGACAACACAAACCAAATGAGTAAAAATGTACCTTAATTCTAATTCATATTCAATGTTCCCATGATTATGTTGCATCAACTCATAAATTTTCAACTTGGAACCTATTGATGCATCACTAAAACATCATTTTAGTGAGCTTCAGATAGTGGAATGACCCCTAACTTACCTCTTAGATACAAGAATGCATCCTTAGGTAATGGCTTGGTAAATATGTTAGCAATTGTGTTTTTTAATCGACATATTTCAATCTAATCTCCTTATTCTATACCAATTCTCTGACAAAATGATATTTTATTGCAATGTGCTTGGTTTTGGAATGCATCATTGAATTTTTAGATATTTTAATTGCACTTGTATTGTCACAAAACATAACAACTGGTTCTTTGATTTCTATCTTCATGCCTTCCAATAACTACTTAAACAAAACAATATTAGAATAGTTCACTATTGCTACAACATACTCAACTTCTATTGTAGATTGGGATGTGCAATTTTTCTTTTTGCTTGTCCAAGAAACCAACATCTTTTCAAGAAAGAATGTTCCTTCACTTGTACTCTTTTTGTCATCAATGTTTCCTACCCAATCTATACCAATAACTTTCAAGTCTGTATTACCTCCAAATTTGTACCATAGTCCATAATCCTTAGTGCCTTCCAACTATCTCATGATCCTTTTGATTTCGCTCATGTGATTTTATCTTTGTTTTTCTGAAAATATTACTACAATACCAACTACAAGAGCAATATCTGACCTTATATGAACTACATACTAAAACTTTCCAATCATTGATCTATATAGGGTCTAATCTACCTCTTTTGATTCATCATACTTGGTAAGCTTTGTTAGAATATTCAAATATGGAAAGAATACTTATGAGAGAGGGGGTGAATCAGAAGTATCACACTTTAACCAATAAAACTTTTAACTAAAAGTAAATTGCATGCATGTAAACACATCAAATAAACATGAAACTAATACATGCATCAACAACACATAACACTAGAATTTGGTAACCTAGAAACCCTCCAGAAATAAGAAGGTAAAATTGGGGTGGGGATGATACCCACAAAATCACATCAACAATATTGTTCAACCACTTCTAATGGTCTGCCCTATTAAAGGCTTTACACTGTGTCAATAGTGACTTGGTTAAAGGATATACCAACACTTTACATGAAGTGTTACCCTGTTAAAGGATTTAATCACCTTTTGATAAGGATCTATAAATAGCTGTTAAGCCAACCTATCTACATAGGGTTTCCTTTCTAATACAATGGTAAGAGAGTATTAGGTATTATAAACCTAATAGTTTGCAATCCTTGATTGTTGAATGCAGGCACTTGTTCTGGCTCTCTCTCTAATTTCGATCCTCTGAGATCTGATATTTGTTCATCTCTTTTTCTTTGTTCTGATCAACTAAATATTGAATTGCTGCTCTTACCCTCTATGTCTCCTTTCACTGAATTCCACTATGGTTTCCCCTTAACACTATTCTCCTTTTCTCATCCTTTTTTACAGTGAGACTTTTGTCTTCCTTAAAAAGACTTCGAAGACTTAGGATTAGGTATGGATCTATGATCCACATTGAATCTCAATTTCCTGCTCAATACTTTCCTTTTTCTGATTGGTTGCATGCCTTTCCAATTTTCCAACTGGCTGCATGTATATTGCATAGGAAATGTAAGAGATTTGTTCTTATCTCTAGATCTTTTGATTTTTACCTTTTGTTAGCTACAAAAAATGGTTTACATCATAGTTTGTGCAATTACAAACTCTTATGCTGATATTTTGAGTTACTCGGCTCATGAAGCATTACTGATGCTTAGCACATGTTGTTTCCTGGATAGTTCGACACCTAAACAAAACTGTATCACTTGGCACCTGATCACTCGGCACTTGATATTACTCGGAACTTGATAAACCCTGTATCACTCAACACTTGATCATTTTGGATTGCTCAGCACATGACTGTGACTCAACTCCTACTCTTTTCTTTGCATGTATAGTGAAAAATGGTTAAGTGTATTGACACTCAGCTGTCAAAATTATTCTTTAAACCAAGAATCTCCCCCTTTGACATGAGTGGAAAAAACACTTAACTAAGATCCTGTGATCTTGACATTATTTCATGCAACTTCTTATTTGCTCAAAATTTTTAAGAACAAATAACAATATACCTTATGACTCCCTATGAGTTGATTATACCTTGTACACTCAGTGACTTCTGTCCTATTTCTACATTCTAACCAATATGTTATATTAATTTTTTTCAAAATTCTCCCCCTTTCATCATACTTAACATTTCATTCTGTATCTCCTACTTCATTCTGTATCTCCTTCTCAGCTTATATCTCCCCCATACCTAATCTCTACTTAACTCCCCCTTTTTGACACTTATGTCAAGGGTTCGATAGGGAAATGCCATACTTGGTAAAAAATGTACTATTTACTTCAAGGAGTACCTTTAGAGCTGCATCCCAATTTGCTAGTGCAACATCCAATGACTTATACTAGATCTCAATCTCTGCTGCTAGGTGTACAAGTCCATTAGATGTAGAAAGATTAGGGTTTTTCTTGAGGACTGTCTCTACATACATCTATTCCTTATGAAGTACTTCCAAATGAGGAGTGATTGAGGATTGAATTTACATCAATTTGGCTTTGGTGGTTGCCTCCTCTGCTGTTAAGATAGCTAACTCTCTTTGTGTGTGAAGCGATTGGAAAAAATGCTTCTCACTCTGAGCTGGATTTGTAGGGAGTTGCATGCTAGTAATCTTCAGATTTCTCTCCAAGCTTAGTATTCTTTTGCTAGTGTCATGTGTCAATGTCGAAAAATCACACAACTTGTTGTACAGGGAAAATATGTTTCCAAGTACATTTTTGACTATTTCAATTTTCTTAGGTAGCTCCACTTGTGATAGTGCTATATCACCAAATATTTTCTCATTTACCTTGCCTTGGAACTTTCTTTCTGACCATTCCAGTAATTTGGTGTCTGTATCATGGTCTTCACTAGTCACCTGGTCAACTATATCAGATAGTTTCTCTATGATTGGCCTTGACTCATCTAGAGACTTTAAGCTAAAAGCTTCTATGAATATGTCTTTGATTTCATTCAAGGTATGATTGTGCTTGTGTTCTCTTCTTAGTGCTTCTTGTCTCCTTCTTCTATCCAATGCACTCTGAATTTCATTGATCTTCTCTTCAGTGAGAGTGCTGGATTCATAGTGTGGAATTTTTAGTTCTTCATCAAGCTCAGGAACTCCATAGTGAAGTTTCCTGACTACCTTTAATGAGCTCAAGCCTAGTATCCTGATTTGTAATGGTAACCTATCAGTGCTCGACTACTAAAGAGTCTGTGTTGGAGTACTAGATTTGGGTAATGCAACCAATATTTGTGTTGCAGACTCCTCCTTCTTACTTGTCTCATCTTTTTCTTCAGCTTGTTTATCCTTTTGGTGATCAATAGGTGGGGCTGAACTTACTAGCTGTTCAGATGTTTCTCTGACTTCCCCTGCTACTACACTCGACATCTGAAGTGTATCAGTGACTACACTTGGTAGAGGTGGTGGAGGAAGGAATAGAATACCAGTAGGTTGTATGGTTGAAGGTGGTTCTTTTGGTTTCACCTTGACTGCCTTTGTTTTAGCTACTAGATTCTGTAATTCATCAACACTAACCAATATAAGACTTGAATACAATTTCGGTGCTAGTGTTGACTGGTCAAGGATGTTTGCTAAATCCTCTGCAGTCAATGGATTGATGTTTGGACCAGAAGTGTATGTAACATCCTTGATTTTGACAATCTCTATGGGTGTGATGATGGCATGAGAAGGACTAGGAGGTGATAGCTATGTGTCTTGCACACTTTGATCTTGTTGCTCAGCTGTATCTTTCTCTTCCTCTTTCTCCTCTGTATGTGCCTCTTCATCTTCCTTTTCTTCTTCAACCTTCTTCTCCACTTGTTCCTTTTCTTTTTCTTTAATTCCTGATGCCTTCGTCTCCTTTTTCTTGGCACTTGCCTCTACCTTATACTCTTTATTGTAAACATCTTCTATTTTCTTGTAAACTATCTTCCACAATCTTGTGGACTTTGTAACTACATCCTCAATTTTATTCTGCAAAATGCTAAAAGCTCTATGTCTAGGAGTAAATCTATTGTTATGCCTCTTAACTGCATTTGTTATTTGATCCTTAGTCAAATCAAGAAACAACCTGGCTAATGTTGATTCCCTTATCTCCCTTTCCATTTTCAAACAAAAATGCCATTTATCCTCTACAATTTTGTACAATTCCGTAGGCATTGATTCATCTAACTCTAGAGGTGTGTGCTTATAATCAGCCATCATAGCATACACTGATTCCTCTAATTTATTTTGTTCCTCCTTGGTGAGCTTAGAAAAATTTAGGTTCTTTAAACCTTTCAAATCATCATTCTTAATCTTTGAGCATAATTTATCAATAACAGTCTGAGGTTTGTGACTTACCACTTGAAATTGGTTGTTGTCCTCTGACTTAGTCTTCTTTTCATCTGTTTGAGGCTGGGTAACAAATTTTATTTTCTTCTTTGGCTCAGCAGTAGTCTTCTTTGAAGCTTTCTTCTTCTCTTTTGCCTCCTCTTGGGCTTTTTGTGTTGCATCCCTTGTAGTAGGTCTCTTTTGTGCAGGAGCAGCTACTTAGTTTGCGTTGGGTTAAGGAGCAGGAGGAGTTGTGGCATTTCTTTTTGTGACCTTGGTTCTAACTTGTGCTTCCTTGGCTTCTTCTTCCTCAAAACTTTCCTCTTTATCTTCTCCTAATCCTTGAGTTAGACCTTGAGATTCATCTCCCTCATCTTCAATGTCTTCTTCTTACTCTTCTCCTATTCCTTCTCCTTCAACACCAAATTTTATCTTGATTTGCCTTACCAATTTTACTTTCTTCTTTACTTTTGAGGCAGTCTTCAAATCTGTTACCACCCTTGATTTGACAACATCATAAGTTCCAAAGGCTTTTGCATTCTTGTCAACTTCCTTTGCAAGGAGAGCTGTTATTGTTATAGAGGCTTGATTAATATCGAGTTCATAACCTAGTGGTCTAAGCCATCTCACTCTAGGTATGACTGCCTGTATATAAGTATAATCAATATCTACAAGAAAGCAAATGTCTTTCTCATATTTCTCAGTCAATGAGACTGGAATCCTCATTCTTTGTTTCATGGACTGTTTGAAGTCCTCAAAGTAGCTAGTCATTTGGACATCAAAATTATCACCGATCTGTTCAATATATCCATTGATCTGTTCAACAATTGTTTTATCTGTATTCCATTTCACCTTACCCACAGAAGGGAATTCTTTCATCAGATAGAAAAACATGCACACCAAAACTGATCCAAATTTGCAATGAGCTCCCTTGCTCTTCCTTATAGCTCCCAGATTCTCATTAATCTATTGAAACATGAGTTCTGCTAGATCATAGGTATGATCCTTTTTAACTAGTTTGTATGAAACATCAACTGCTATAAAAGGCACATTGTTTAGCCTGCTTGACTGATAGAAATTGTGTGAAATGATTCTTACAGCAAAATCTAGTAGGGGTTATGTGATTGTATCAATAGTCATTCCCCTATTGTTCCATTTAGCACTTTTGTTTCTCTCTATTACTTCCTTTTTGTCACTATGTAGGGTCTTTGGCTGATCTAGGGTTGGAATACCAGTAACCCTATGAATAGTTTTCTTTGTAAATTTCACTGGCCCTATTTCTAATCAAAAGGCTCCATCATGTATTCTACTCAAAACTATGTGTACCCATTCAACTTTGAAAACAATTGGAAACTCTAGGGTTTTGGTCAATCCCTTTCTCTCAATTATTGAGAACTCATCTTTCAATATTTTGTTCTCACATAGCTTGTCATAGGCACTATAAATTTTTAGATCTCCTATGGCTCCAATTTTGTAGTTATAACATCTACGAACATCTTGGATCATGACAACTTTATCAAAAATAATGGATAATGCACCTGCGGGATCATTCTTGTATGCAACTTCTGGAATGGGCTTGAACTCTGGTTGCTTGACTTCATTACTAACCAACTATATTTCATGACTCTTCTTTCCCTTAGTGGTTCTAGACCCAGATGCCATTGTTTTCCAAAATAGGGTTTGCAGTTTAAACAAGTTTATAAATACTGCATAGCTTGACACATAAGTAAAATACCTCAAATCGATGAAACTTGTTCTGAATCATTGTGAAAATCCTTACAAATGGCTTCAAAGTTGTCCTTGATCTTCTATGCTCTTCTCGTCTTTGCTTCGCATTTGAATGGTGAGAAATGATCAAAAATCAACCTATGTACCCTTTAAAATAGAGTAATTAATGCTTAGTGTGCTAACAAATGTCTACTCGGCACCTGAAGGTTTTAAACATGACTCGACACCCATTGTGTTTTACTTTTCTCGACTCCCATTTATATTTCACAGCTCAATATCAACTATCAACTCGGTTGCTGTTAGCAACTTGGCACCTAAAGACAACTTCAGCAGATTTTGCAAGACTCTCAATTTTGACTTAGCATCTTTTCTTATGCTGATTTTTTCTTTGCAGTTCTTCTATGTCTTGGGACTGATGTATGATATAACTTAGTATATCAATCCCACACACCCATTCTTGATTAATTAGATGAAGTGTGATCACTTGACCCATTAGGTGAAGTGATCTCTACACTTGATGTGCTACACTCATCATTCTTCTTCCATGTCTTATTCATCTCACTTTTGATGTGTTCAACATTTATCTTTGCCTTTCCATTGTTGAACTCAAAACTTGGTGTCTTTGACCTTGTTGGGCAATTCTTGCTGATATGACCAGTTTTCAAGCAACTGAAACATGTGGTTTGACTCAACCATCTGTTGTAGTTCCCTCTATAATGTGTCCTTATGCAATTTTGGGGTATATGTCCATATTCCTGACAATAGTGACAACTATACCTTGTGTTGTAATCCCAATGATAATGACTTTCATTCCCTTTTATTTTTTTTGGCTAATTTGACGTCGACATAGGCTTTGATCTACATTCAAATTCCCTATGTCCATATTTCTTGCAATTATGAAAATGTCCATCAAATCTTTGTGTCCTTGTGACATTGGATCTACAATCTTGTCTCATATGTCCTTGCAGTTTGCACTTGTGATAGTAACTCCTGCTTTTATGTGTGTTTGGCTAATTGAATCTCCTACTCTAGCAAACATTAGCAGTATGCCCCTTCTTATTACAGAAATGAAAAGTTTGTTTTGAATCCTTACCTTTGTCACTTCTTTGTTCAGTACTCTTTGATGATTCTCCAACTTTAATGCTATTGTATCCAAGTCCTGATGTATCATGGGTTGATCTTGAGGATTTCAGTAATTGCTCAAAATAATTGATGGCTTCATTGGGTTTGTTGAAGCTCTCTAAGATTTCCTTTTCTCTTCTCAAGTCATTCTCTAATTTTTCAGTGTAGAGATCTCAATGTCTTTCACATTGAGTTCATGATGAAGGTTCATCATTTGGGCAAGTGTATCCATCTACATGTTTGAGATCCTTGTCAGTTCAATACATTTTTCAAGTCTATTTGCAATATTTCTTTTGTCATTTTCTATCATGACTTTATCTTCAACTGCTCTTTTCTTTTGTTCAGTGATTTCACATAACATTATGGCCTGTGATTCATGTTCCACTTGAGAGATCTTATCTCATCTACTTGAACTTTGTTTTTCTCCATCAATTTTGCAATTGTTGCATCAAACTCTTTAGTATCTCCATTGGAAAATATATTTGTGGTATCAATCTCCTTGTATTTTATATCATTTTCAGCTATGGCTAAATCCTTTCTTCTTTTCAAGGAATTTCTCAATTTTTCTCTAGCTTCCTCCAAGCTATGCAGATCAAGTTGCACATCTATCACCTAGTTTTCAATGATCTTTTCGAGTTTGAAAACTTCCATCTTTATATCTTTTCCTCCAAGCTACTAGGATTTTTCTTATGAGAATCTTGATGCTCTAATACCAATTGTTGGAATATTCAAATATGGAAAGAATACTTATGAGGGAGGGGAGGGGGGGAGGGTGAATCAAAAGTATCACACTTTAAGCAATACAAATTTTAACTGATATAAGTATCACACTAATACATGCATCAACAACACATAACAGTAGAATTTGGTAACCCAAAAACCCTCTAGAAATAAGAATTTAAAATTGGAGTGGGGATGATACCCACAAAATCACTGTAGCAATATTGTTCAACCACTTCTGATGGTCTGCCCTGTTAAAGGCTTTACACTATATCAATATGATGGGGACACAGCCCAAGAACAGAATGGAACCAACAGAAAAGGGAAAATTATATTAACTGAGAAAATAAGCTAGTACAAATAGTGCAGAGAAAATAAACTTCAAAGCATGCCCTAAGGGCTTACAATAGCATAAATCTGGAGATGATTTCTCCTTTTAGTACTTCCTCTCAAACTCCACTCCGAACTGCCTTTTACAATGCCAGAAATCTCCTTAAATAGACCCCGAAGGGTTAAGGACTAGGAGTACATTCTAGAAAGTGCTAGTAGGCATCCACTGACCAAATAGAAGGTTCCAGAAGCAGCGTTAGAAGTTGGTGCAAATCTAGAAGAATCTAGAAACGGTAACCAAACTTTCGGGAGGCATAACTTTTGAACCGTAGCTCCGATTGACGAACTGTTTACATTTTCGAAAAGCTCTTGAAGTGCTCTATGGCCCTATGGAAAAGCTTCATTTGTACCCCATTTTTTGGCCCTTTTTGAGGTCATTTAATGCCCCTAACCTAACTTTGAAGCATTCTAAGGAGGTCTCCAAAACCCAAAAAACTGCAATAACTTTCAAACCGTGGGGCCTTTTGACCTTTTTCTTTTTCTGGAATGCTCTGAATCATGATTACATTCATCTGGCGAATTCACACCTTCTAGGTCACCAAAATGATGGCCAAATTGCATGATCCTATTTTTTTAAGATTTTCAAACACACTGATAGTGGAACTGTGAGAGTTGGAACCTTCATTTGACCCAAATGGGTATCCAAAAATGTAAAGACATGAAATAGAAACTAAGTCTAAGTACATTTTTTTGGGTGACACAGGATTTCCCTTATACCTCTGGATGCTCTTGCATCAACATAGAGCATCTTGAAGGTTGTCCTTTGAAAAAGGACATGCACATAGTATGAAGATTGAAGAAAACATTATATGGCTTGAAGCAAGCACCTAGAACCTGGTATGCAAGGTTGGACAAGCATTTGACAAATCTTGGATACAGAGGAAATGATGATGAAAGTGAGAAGTTTACAAAAGAAATAAAGAAGGAATTTTAAATGAGCATGATAGAAGAGATGAAATATTTTCTAGGATTACAAATTATGTAGGAAAAAGAAGGAATCTTTATGTCTTAGACTACATATTTGAAAGATTTACTAGAAAGGTTTGGTTTGGAAACATGTAAACCTTTTAGAAAATCTATGGTAACTGGGCACAAGTTATCTACAAAGGATGAGACATCTACTATTGAGTAGAAGAAGTACATATCTATGATCAAAGGATTGTAATATCTAACTCAAACAAGGTCAAATATAGAAAATGTGGCTGGATTTGTTGCAAGATTCCAAGCTGATCCTAGAGAAGCACATTATGTAGCAGTCAAAAGGATAATTAGATACCTAAAAGAAACACTAGAGTTTGGATTATGACATTACTAATCTAATTATTTCACTCTAAGTTCCTATACAACTGCTGATTGGGCAGGTGGTATGGATGAAAGAAACAGCACCAGTGGTGTAGCCTTCTTTCTTGGAGGAAGATTGGTTTCTTGTCTAAGTAAGAAGTAGGATTGTACCTCACAAAGTACAATAGAAGAAAAATATGTTGCAGGAAGAAATAATTGTAATAAAGTTGTTTGGATAAAGTAGATGCTGAAGGATATAAGGATAGAATTCAAAGAACCTATTATCATACATTGTGACAACACAAGCATAGTAAATATGTCTAAGAATCTAGTGTTGCATTCTATGACCAAGAACATTTCTATCAAGTATCACATTTTGAGAGAGAAAGTTACATAAATGGAATTTATATTGGAGTATGTGAGCACTAAAGAGAAGATTGTAGATATCTTCACTAAGGCTCTTCCCAAAGAGACTTTTAAGTATTTGTCAAGCATGCTAGGTGATATACCCCTTCCTACATTAGAGTAGAAGATGTAAGAGTGCATCACTCTAGTGTAACAAAGCACTATTATTTGTCTATAATAAATGTTGATGCTTCCTATATGAGGGAGTATCTATGATGGAAAAAGTCATCTAGGACTCTTGTTGGATATTATTGTGAATAGTCTCTTTGGATGCTTGAGCTAGTAAGAATCAATTGTTGCAGAGTTTGATGGTTGTTGAAAACTTTAATATTGATGTCAATGGGGGAGAAGTTTGGCATGAAAAAAAAATGTGAGTACATAAACATCATGGGGAGAAGCATTGCATAAAAATAGTTTGGGAGAAGTACAACATGGAAAAATAGAAAGTAAATTGAAGTATATCAATGGGGGAAAATGATTGATGAAGAGGATTTGAAAAGAAAAATTAGCAATCTTTTGCAATTGGTATTTTTGGAACCAGATGTTTTTCATCTATATTGCCATCAATGCCAAAGGGGAAGATTGTTGGAAGCATGAATACTAATGATATTCCTATGTGGGAGTATTGTACATATGTTATAATAATGATATGTTACATTCATGACTGTGTTTTTCATTGATGTCAGCATAGTAGTTTTCTATTGTATTTGACAGAAGAACAACATAAAGATCAAATTCATATGGATAGATCAAATTCATTTCTAAGGTTTTATTGAGTGATCCAATTTTGGATACTTGGATCTAAGGTTCATGACCTAGTCTACAAGGATTGACAGTGTTTGGTCCAGTTGACAAGATAGAGGAAAGAAGTTAAAAGAGAAGCTTTATAGTAAATTACTTGTTTGGACAATGAGCTCTTCTTGTAACTAAAATTTCTTCCCTTTCTTGCTCATGCTAAATAAAAATAAACTTTCTTTATATCAAATCCATAAAACAATTCCCTGACTTAGCTATGACACCTTCTCAATTAATTATTATAGGACCACATTAAGAACACATTACACTTAGCGATAACATTAATATTCTACCTTGCAACTTGAATATCTTTTCGTACATGTAACATTATGATGAGAAAACTTAATCAAATTATCATCAAAAATTCTTCTTCACATTTGTAACTTTGAATTCTTAGAATAACAAGTTTTCTAAGAGATATAACAAGTTTACCAGAACATGCCTCTATAGACTATATCTAAGAATAGTCTTTACCAAAACTTGCACAACTTCTTCTAGACTTAATATGTTCTGCTTCTGAGGTTAGTTGCATATGATAGACACTTAGTAGTATCTCCCTTTAACCTTTCTACTAAATATACTCCATGATCTATTCGTACAAACTTGATCTTTTCCCTATTCTTTTGTCAAATACCACAAAAAACTATTATGTTGACATCACCAACAAACATAGTCATGAATGTAACATATCATTATGGTAACATATCTAAAATACTCCCCCATAGCAATATCATGAGCATTTATGATTCCAATAGTTGAGGCATAGCAATATAGTATGAACTCCTTGGTGTAACCTAGATGGACTAACACAGGTGCTTTGGCTATGGCATCCTTAATTTGATGGAAAGCCTTTCTTCTAGAATCATTCCATTTGAAAATTTGACTTCCTCTCATCATATCAACAATGCACTTTGTGATTTAAAAAAAAATAGGCACAACGTGTCTTAGAAAGTTTACCTGTCCAAGGAATGATTTGACTCCATATTTTCTTCCTAGAATTTTTTTTTGTTAGATGGCGTGCTAACATGCTTTCGATCAATCTCGATGCCTTCCTATGAAAATATGTGACCTAGAAGTTTTCCTTTTGTCACATAGAAAACTAATCTCTTGTGATTGAGTGAAATCCATGCTCTCTACATCTTTTCAACACTTTATTTAAGTCCCTTAGATGATTTTATCTCTTCTTAGAGAAGGTTTTCATACCATCCAAGTAGATAATGATGATTTTATCCTTTGGATCAAAGAAAGAGGAATTCATAGCCATTTGAAAGGTTGGATCAACATTAATCATCCCAAAGGCCATTTTGTTATATGCAATAGTTCCCCCGAGGATTGGTGAATGCAATTTTGAACTAATCTTTGAGATTTACATCAATTTGGTTGAAACCCAAAAATCCATGTAGCATGCACATCATTTTAGAGCTGCCCAATGTTTGTAGTTGATGATCAATGTTGTGAAAGGTGTAACTATTTTTCAGAGATTCCTTGTTCAAAGTCCTAAATTCCACACAAATTCCAATCTCCCAATCTTTTTTTGGATTGGGACAATGTTAGCTATGCATGTTGAATGAAGTGTGGGGTAGATAATTCTTGCTTACAACATCTTGTGAACTTCCCTAAAGATGGCATCTAAGACCATAAGGTTATGTTGGTTTAAAGAATAATTTTGATAGCTGAGTGTCAATACACGTAACCATTTTTCACCATACATATCGAGCAATCTAGCTTTATCAAGTGCCAAGTTTTATCAAGTGCTGAGTGATATCAAGTGGTGAGTGATATCAAGTGCTGAGTGATATCAAACATTGAGTAATATCAAGTGCCGAGTGATACAGTTTTGTTTAGGTGCCGAGCTAACCAGGAAACAACATGTGCCAAGCATCAGTAATGCTTCATGAGCCGAGTAACTTAGAATATCACCATAAGAGTTTTTAATTGTAAAAACTATCATGTAAACCATTTTTGTAGTTTACACAAGGAAAATCTTGAAAGATCTAGAGATAAGAATCAATCTTTCACATTTCCTATGCAATCTGCATGCAGCCAATTGGAAAATTGGAAAGGCATGCAACCAATCAGAAAAAGGCAAGTATTGAGCAAAAAATTGAGATTCAATGTGGATTGTAGATCCATAACTAACCCTAGGTAAGCCTTCAAAGTCTTTTTAAGGAAGAGAAAAAGAAAAATTCACTATAACATGGATGTGAGTAGTAGAACAGTGTTAAAGGGAAAACATAGTGGAATTCAGTGAAAGGAGACATAGAGGGTAAGAGCAGGAATTTGATATTTAGTTGATCAGAACAAAGGAAAGGAGATGAACAAAAATTAGATCTCAGAGGATCAAAATTAGAGAGAGAGCCAGAACAAGTGCCTACATTCAGCAATCAAGGATTACAAACTATCAAGTTTATAATTCCTAATAATCTCTTAACATTGTATTAGAAAGGAAACCCTATGTAGATAGGTTGGCTTAATAGCTATTTGTAGATCCTTATCAAAAGGTGATTAAATCCTTTAATAGGGTGACACTTCATGTAAAGTGTTTGAAAATCCTTTAACCAGGTCACTATTGACATAGTGCAAAGCCTTTAACAGGGCACGCCTTTAACAAGGCAAACCATCAGAAGTGGTTGAACAATATTGCTGCAGTAATTTTGTGGGTATCATCCCCACCCCAATTTTACGTTCTTATTTCTAGAGGATTTCTAAGTTACCAAATTTTAGTGTTATGTGTTGTTGATGCATGTATTAGTTTCATGTTTATTTTATGTGTTTACATGCATGCAATTTACTTTCAATTAAAAGTTTAATTGGTTAAAGTGCAATACTTTTGATTCACCCCCCCCCCCCCCCCCCCCCGGCCCCCTCTCATAAGTATTCTTTCCATATTTGAAATTTCCAACAATTGGTATCAGAGTGTCAAGGTTCTCACAAGAAAAATCCCAACAACTTGGAAGAAAAGATCTAAGGAAGGAATTCTTTAAACTTGGAAAGATCATTGAAAACCAGGTGATAGATGTGCAACTAGCTCTGTATAGCTTGGAGGAAGCTAGAGATAAATTGAGAAATTCTTTAAAAAAGAGGAAGGATTTAGCCATAGCTGAAAATGAGATAAACTACAAGGAGATTGATACCACAAACATATTTTCCAATGGAGATACTAAAGAATTTGATTTAGCAATTGTAGAACTGATGGAGAAAAACAAAGTTCAAGTAGCTGAGATAAGATCTCTCAAGATGGAACATGAATCACAAGCCATAATGTTATGTGAAATCATTGAACAAAAGAAAAGAGTAGTTGAAGATAAAGTCATAATGGAAAATGATAAAAGAAATTTTGCAAATAGAGTTGAAGAAAAATGTACTGAATTGACAAGGATCTCAAACATTCAGATGGATACACTTGCCCAAATGATGAACCTTCATCATGAGCTCAATGTGAAAGATATTCAGATCCCTACTTTAAAAATGCAAGATGAACAATTGTAGAATGAATTTAATAGAGAAAGAGAGGTAGTAGAGAATCTCAACAAGTCAAGTGAAGCCATCAATTATTTTGAGCAGTTGTTGAAATCCCCAAGATCAACCCATGATACTTCAGGACTTGGATACAACATCACTAAAGTTGGAGAATCATCAAAGAGTGATGAGCAAAGAAGCAACAAAGGTAAGGATTCAAAACCCACTTGTCATTACTATAATAAGAAAGGGCATACTGCTAATGTTTGCAGGAGTAGGAGAATCAATCAGCCAAACACACATAAAAGTAAGAGTTACTGTCACAAGTGCAAAATGCAAGGACATATGACACAAGATTGTAGATCCAATGTCACAAGGACACAAAGATTTAATGGAAATTGTCACAATTGTAAGAAATATGGACATAGGGCTTTTGAATGCAGATCAAAGCCTATGTGGACATCAAATTAGCTAGCAAAAACAAAAGGGAATGAAAGTCATTATCATTGGGATTACAACACTAGGTATAGTTTTCACTATTGTCAAGAATATGGACATATACCCCAGAATTGTATAAGAATGCATTTCAGGGGGAACTATAAAAGATGACTGAGTCAAACTACATGTTTCAGTTACTTGAAAATTGGTCATGTTAGCAGGAATTGTCCAACAAGGTCAAAGGCACCAAGTTCTGAGTTCAACAATGGAAAGGCAAAGACAGATGTTGAACACATTAGAAGTAAGATGAATAAGACATGGAAGAAGAAATATGAGTGCAGCAAATCAAGTGTAGAGATCACTTCACCTAATGGGTCAAGTGATCACACTTCATCTAATTAAGCAAGAATGGGTGTGTGGGACTGATATACTAAGTTATATCATAAATCAGTCCCAAGACATAGAAGAAATACAAAGAAGAAATTAGCATAAGCAAAGATGCTAAGTCAAAATTGAGAGTATTGCAAAATCTGTTGAAGTTGTCTTCAGGTGCCAAGTTGCTAATAGCAATTGAGTTGATAGTTGATGTTGAGCTGTGAAATGTCAATAGGAGCCGAGCGAAGTGAAACACAATGGGTGTCGAGTAGACAGTTTTCAGCACACTAAGCATTAATTGCTCTATTTTGAATGGTACATAGGTCAATTTTTGATCAATTCTCACCATTTAAATGTGAAGCAAAGATGAGAAGAGTGCAAAAGATCAAGGTCAGCTTAGAAGCCAGTTGCAAAGATTTCCATAGCGATTCAGCATGAGTTTCATCGGTTTGACATATTTTGCTTGAGTGTTGAGCTACACAGTGTTTATAAACTTGTTTAAACTGTAAACCCTAGTTTGGAAAACAATCGTATATGGGTCTAGAACCACTAAGGGAAAATAGAGTCATGAAATAAAGTTGCTTAGTAATGAACTTAGGCAACCAGAATTCAAGCCCATTCTAGAAGTTGTGTACAAGAATGATCCCGTAGGTGCATTATCCATTATTTTTGATAAAGTTTTCATGGTACAAGATGTTCATAGATTTTATAACTAAAAAATTGGAGCCATAGGAGATCTAGAAATTTATAATGCATATGACAAGCTATGTGAGAAAAAAATACTGAAAGATGAGTTCTCAATAGTCGAGAGAAAAGGATTGACCAAAACCCTAGAGTTTTCAATTATTTTCAAAGCTGAATGGGTACACATACTTTTGAGCATGATACATGATGGAGCCTTTTGGTTAGAAACTGGGCTAGTGAAATTTACCAAGAAAACTGTTCATAGGGTTATTGGTATTCCAACCCTAGATCGGCCAAAGACCCTGTGCAATGACAAAAAGGAAGTAATAGAAAGAAACACTTGTGCTAAATGGAAAAATAGGGGAATGAATATTGATACAATCATAGAACCTATACTAGATTTTTTTGTGAGAATCATTTCACACAAATTCTATCAGTCAAACAGGTTAAACGGTGTAACTTGTATAGCAGTTGATGTTGCATACAAATTGGTTAAAAAGGATCATTCCTATGATCTAGTAGAGCTCGTGTTTTAACAGATTAATGAGAATCTGGGAGCTATAAGGAAGAGCAAGGGAGCTCACTGCAAATTTGGATTAGTTTTGGTGTGCATTCTTTTCTATTTGATGAAAGAATTTCCTTCTATAGGTAAGGTGAAATGGAATCCAGATAAAACAATTGTTGAATAGATCAATGGATTTATTGAATAGATGGGTGATAATTTTCATTCCCAAATGACTAGCTACTTTGAGGCTTCAAATAGTCCATGAAACAAAGAATGAGGATTCTAGTCTCATTGACTGAGAACTATGAAAAAGACATTTTCTTTCTTGTAGATATTGATTATACTTATATATAGGCAGTCATACCTAGAGTGAGATGGCTTAGGCCACTAGGTTACGAACTTGATATTGATCAAGCCTCTGCAGCAATAATAGCTCTCCTTGTAGAGGAAGTTGACAAGAATAAAAAAGCCTTTGGAACTTATGATGTTGTTAAATCAAGGGTTGTAAAAAATTTGAAGACTACCTCAGCAGTAAAGAGGAAAGAAAAATTGATAAGGAAAATCAAGAGAAAATTTGGTGTTGAAGGAGAAGGAATAGCAGAAGAGGAAGAAGAAGCATTGAAGATGAGGGAGATGAACCTCAAGGTCTGACTCAAGGGTTAGGAGAAGATAAAGAGGAAAGTACTAAGGAAGAAGAAGCTGAGGAAGCACAAATTAGAACCAAGGTCATAAAAAGGAAGGCCACCACTCCTCCTACTCCTCAACCCAAGGCAAAGAAGGTAGTTGTTCCTGCACCAAAGAGACCTACTACAAGGGCTGTAGCACAGAAAGCCCAAGAGGAGGCAAAAGAGAAGAAGAAAGCTTCAAAGAAGACTGCTGCCAAGCCAAAGAAGAAAAGAAATTTTTTTGCCCAACCTCAAATAGATGAAGAGAAGACTGAGTCAGAGGACAACAACCAATTTCAAGTGGTAAGACACAAACCTCATACTGCTATTGATAAATTATGCTCAAAAATTAAGAATGATGATTTGAAAGGTTTAAAGAACCTAAATTTTTCTAAGCTCACTAAGGAGGAACAAAATAAGTTAGAGAAATCAGTGTATGCTATGATGGCTGATTATAAGCACACACCTATAGAGTTAGATGAATCAATGCCTAAGGAATTGTACAAAATTGTAGAGGATAAATGGCATTTTTGTTTGCAAATGGAAAGGCAGATAAGGGAATCAACATTAGCAAGGTTGTTGCCTAATCTGACTAATGATCAAATAACAAATGCAGTTATGAGGCATAACAATAGATTCACTCCCAAACATAGAGCTTTTAGCATTTTGCAGAACAAAATTGAGGATGTAGTTACAAAGTCCACAAGATTGTGGAAGATAGTTTACAAGAAAATAGAAGATGTTTACAAGGAAGAATATAAGGCAGAGCCAAGTGCCAAGAAAAAGGAGAAGGCATCACGAATTGAAGAAAAAGAAAAGGAACAAGTGGAGAAGGTAGTTGAAGAAGAAAAAGAAAAGGAACAAATGGAGAAGAAGGTTGAAAAGGAAGATGAAGAGGCATATACAGAGGAGAAAGAGGAAGAGAAAGATATAGATGAGCAACAAGATCAAAGTGTGCAAGACACACAACTATCACCTCCTAGTCCTCCTCATGCCATCATCACACCTGTAGAGATTGTCAAAATCAAGGATATTATAGACACTTCTAGTCCAAACATCAATCCATTAACTATAGAGGATTTAGCAAAAATCCTTGACCAATCAACCTAGTAGCAAAATTGTGTTCAAGTCCTATATTGGTCAGTGTTCATGAATTGGAAAATCCAGTAGCTAAAACAAAGGCAGTCAAGGTGAAAACATAAGAACCACCTTCGACCATACAATCTACTGGCATTCTATTCCTTCCTCCACCACCTCTACCAAGTGTAGTCACTGATACACTTTAGATGTTGAGTGCAACAGTAGGGGAAGTCAAAGAAATATCTAAATAGCCAGTGAGTTCAACCCCACCTATTGATCATCAAAAGGATAAACAAGTTGAAGAAAAAGATGATACTAGTAAGAAGGAGGCATCTGCAATACAAAAATTGGTTGCATTACCCAAATCTGGTACTCCAATATAGACTCTTTAGTAGCCGAGCACTAATAGGTTACCATTACAAATCAGGACACTAGGCTCAAGCTCATGAAGGGTAGTCAGGAAACTTCACTATGGAATTCCTGAGCTTGATGAAGAAATAAAGATTCCATACTATCAATCCAGCAGTCTCACTGAAGAGAAGATCAATGAAATTCAGAGTGCATTGGATAGAAGGAGACAAGAAGCACTAAGAAGAGAACATAAGCACAAGCATACCTTGAATGAAATCAAAGACATATTCATAGAAGCTTTCAGCTTAAAGTCTCTAGATGAGTCAAGGCCAATCATAGAGCAACTATCTAATATAGTTGACCAAGTGACTAGTAAAGACCAAGATACAGATGCCAAATTATTGGAATGGTTAGAAAGAAAGTTTCAAAGAAAGGTAAATAAGAAAATATCCAGTGATATAGCATTATCACAAGTGGAGCTAGCTAAGAAAATTGAAATAGTCAAAATTGTACTTGGAAACATATTTTTCCTATACAACAAGTTGTGTGATTTTTCCATATTCACATAGGACACTAGCCAAAAAATACTGAGCTTGGAGAAAAATATGAAGATTTCTAGCATGCAACTCCCCACAAATCTAGCTTAGAGTGAGAAGCATTTTGCCCAATTGCTTTACACATAAAGAGAGTTAGCTGTCTTAACAGCAGAGGAGGCAACCAGCAAAGCCAAATTGATGCAAATTCAATCCTCAATAACTCCTCATTTGGAAGTACTTCATAAGGAGCAGATGAATACAAAAATAGTTCTCAAGAAAGACCTCAATCTTTCCACATTTGATGGACTTGTACACCTAGCAGCAAAGATTGCCATCTAGTATAAGTCATTAGATATTGCACTAGCAAATTGGGATGTATCTCTAAAGGTACTCCTTGAAGTAAAAAGTACATTTTTGGCCAAGTATGGTATTTCCCTATCGAACCCTTGACATAAGTGTCAAAAAAGGGGGAGATTACATATGGGGGAGTTAAGTAAAGATTAAGTATGGAGGAGATACAGAATGAAGTAGGAGATACAAAATGAAATGATAAGTATGATGAAAGGGGGAGAATTTTGAAATTTTTTGATATAACATATTGGTCAGAATGTAGAAACAGGACAGAAGTCACTGAGTGTACAAGGTATAATAAACTCATAAGGAGTCATAAGGTATATTGCTATTTGTTCTTAAAATCTTTAAGCAAATAAGAGGATGCTTGAAATAATGTCAAGATCACAGGATCTTAATTAAGTGTTTTTTCCACTCATGTCAAAGGGGGAGATTGTTGGTTTAAAGAATAATTTTGATAGCTGAGTGTCAATACACTTAACCATTTTTCACTATACATGTCGAACAATCCAATTTTATCAAGTGCCGAGTGATATCAAGTGCTGAGTTTTATCAAGTGCCGAGTGATATCAAGTGCCGAGAAATATCAAGTGCCGAGTGATATTAGGTGTCGAGTAATATCAAGTGCCAAGTGATATTAGGTGCCGAGTAATATCAGGTGCCGAGTGATACAGTTTTGTTTAGGTACCAAGCTAACTAGGAAATAGCATATGCCGAGCATCAATAATGCTTCATGAGCTGAGTAACTCAGAATATCAACATAAGAGTTTGTAATTACACAAACTATGATGTAAACCATTTTTGTAGCTGACACAAGGAAAATCTCAAAAGATCTAGAGATAAGAACGAATCTTTCACATTTCCTATTCAATCTGCATGCAACCAATTGGAAAATTGGAAAGGCATGCAACCAATCAGCAAAAGGAAAGTATTGAGCAAGAAATTGAGATTCAATGTGGATCATAGATCCATACCTAACCCTAAGTCTTCGAAGTCTATTTAAGGAAGAAAAAAGAAAATTTCACTGTAACATGGATGTGAGTAGGAGAATAGTGTTAAAGGGAAAACATAGTGGAATTCAGTGAAAGGAGACATAGAGGGTAAGAGTAGGAATTTGATATTCAGTTGATTAGAAAAAAGAAAAGGAGACGAATAGAAATCAGATCTCAGAGGATCAAAATTAGAGAGAGCCAGAACAAGTGCTTGCATTCAGCAATCAAGGATTGCAAACTATCAGGTTTATAATACCTAATACTCTCTTACCATTGTATTAGAAAGGAAACCCTATGTAGATAGGTTGGCTTAACAGCTATTTATAGATCCTTATCAAAAGGTGATTAAATCCTTTAACCAGGTCAGTATTGACACAGTGTAAAGCCTTTAACAGGGCAGACCATCAGAAGTGGTTGAACAATATTGCTGCAGTAATTTTGTGGGTATCATCCCCACCCCAGTTTTACCTTCTTATTTTTGGAAGAATTTTGGGTTACCAAATTCCAGTGTTATGTGTTGTTGATGCATGTATTAGTTTCATGTTTATTTGACGTGTTTACATGCATGCAATTTACTTTTAGTTAAAAGTTTAATTGGTTAAAGTGCAATACTTCTGATTCACACCCCCCCCCCCCTCTCTCATAAGTATTCTTTCCATATTTAAAATTTCCAACAAGTTATAGTTATACTTCTTTTTCCTAAAGGGAGTGGCTTTAGACTTGAGGGGCTTGTACTTGAACTAACCATTTCTATAGGTCTTTAGGTCTTCAAATTCCCAAGAAAATACATCTTGGTACTATGTCAATAGTCTTTTTTCTTTATCTCTTTTTTCCTTTGACCAACTATTATTGATATTAATCATCTTAGGCTTATATTCGGTGCTAATGTTCATTCATTCATATTCTCCAAAAGTTCCATCTTTTCTTCCCCTCTCTCTTCTAATAAATGCATCATGCTTATCAAATAGTTTCTTAAGGGAAATAATATGTCAAGGGATGTTGTTACCTTGGAGTTGTTGAACTCCAACCTCCAAGTCCTTCTTGGTGTCAAGGGAAAAACGTTTATGGGTATTTTCATTACCTTCAAAAAATTGGTCATTGAAAGGTTTGGGTCCTTCTAAGAAAGACTATATTTTCTTATCATCAATGAACACTTGACTTGTCTCAACATTGTTAGGAATGTTTTGCCTAAACAAGACTACAACCTTGTACTAATTATCTATGAAATATGGATGGGGAGGTAGAAGCAAGGAAGATGTGGCTAACATGTCTGCTTTTGCATCCTACTCCATTGAAACAACTTGAATTAAGAAGGCATCAAGGTGCTCAATCATGTCCCAAACCTTATTTCTATAATTCTTGAGTTGTGCATTCTTTACAATGTACTAAACTTGATCTTGCTTCACTATAAGCTCAACATGATCCGGTGGATATTTTTAGTGAAAATTGAAGTGTCTCATTTCTCTCTAGAATCTACACCATTAGAAACATCTCAGCATCCTGATTCCAACACAACTTGAACAGACAAAAATGGAATTTGAATATAGAAGTTATTCTCTGTCAAAGTTTTGGTCAACAGGTAGACCAAAGGGCTAGATAAGGGGAAAAATAAAACCATCTCAAAAGTGGTCAACAATGGATTTCAAAATGAAGAGCCCGATGAGAGCTTTCCAATGGCAATCGTTTCGTCAAAAATAAACTTCATATGTGAAAGTTATGGCCATTTCAATTTTGGAGGCAAAATGTAATAGTGATGACATCATCACGATATCAGTAGCTCAGGTGATGACACATGTCAAAAATATGAGAAAATAAAATAGTGCCACATGGCACCTCAAGCTCAAATTTGGTGGTTTAAAAATTTGTTAAAGAGGTTTGAACCTTCAACCTCTCATTCCCTACTTTCCCTCCTTAACACTAGACCACATGGAGCATTTAACAACTTTATAACAGATTTGTCATTTAACCTATGGATGCCACCAAATCACTTGATGAGGTTTGAACCCGTGACCTTGCAGGTATGGAAAAATTGTGATTACCACTGTGCCACGTGTTGGACTTCAAGAGCATGTCGCAAAGTTTCTATTTAACTTTTGAAATAAACAAACTACCCACTCTTCAAATAGGGCTTATTTGTTATTTTATTAATAACTAAACCCCAAAATTGTATAAATGCCAAAATGT
Organism: Cupressus sempervirens; assembly: GCA_028749045.1. Classification (NCBI taxonomy): domain Eukaryota; kingdom Viridiplantae; phylum Streptophyta; class Pinopsida; order Cupressales; family Cupressaceae; genus Cupressus; species Cupressus sempervirens. The sequence goes on along the minus strand of CM053787.1, from coordinate 1,012,488,324 downwards.
AAAAATGGCAAAGGGCGTTATTCGAAAGGGGTGTTTTGTTTTATACCCTTAATTGATTTTGAGCCAATTTAAGCAAATTATTTTGTATAAAAAGGGGGGTAGGATGTCATTTGGAGGAAATGGGAAATTAAGGGAGACTTGGAGAGAAATTTCTCTTGGTGAAGTTTTTCTAAAGGAATAGGAAGATTTTTGTAAGGAGATTTTTTAGAGCCATTTTTGTACTTCAGAGAATTGCTATGTTGTCGAAGTGCTAGAAGAAATGGTCTTGGTGCATAATTGTAATTGATTTCTAGAGATTAATCGGATCAGTCGTACTCTATTAGAGCTGATCTAGAGATATAGTCACATTTGTGGCAAACTCCAAAATCAAACTTTGTTTGCACTTTCTATCTTCTTTTCTGTCAATTCTATTTCTCATCTTAAATTTTAATTTCATTTATGTATAAATGTACTAAGACTTCCACTGAGTTGTGTTTTTAATTAAGCATTCAATACTACAATTAGACTAGATCCGTCCATCAAATCAAGTGGTATCAGAGCCCAGTTGACTATTATTGCAGTTCTTTTCTTGAATGCTAATAAGATCTAGGATTCAGAAGGGTGAAGGCAAGCTTGAAGAATTTAATCCTAAGATCAGGAAGTGTAGGTCTGGAATGGAGGTTCCTGATGAGATCAGCGAGCAAGAATTTCAAAGAGCATTCCTTGAGATGAAGGCTAAGGTGGACATTCTTCTCCAAGAGAGACACGAACAACAATTGAGAAAGGAAAATAAGGCTAAGAAGAAGGAGGAAGAAAAATCTTCATTAAAGGATGACAAATCCAAAGGAGTAGGAGGTGGTAGTGACCCTCCTGAACCTTCGTCCCTATCTTCATCTTCTCCTTCATCTTCTCCTTCTTCTGCATCTTCTCCTCATTCTAATTCTTTTAATCCTTTCAAGAGTGGGTATAAGCCTAAGATCAAACCGGATGTAAAATTTGACTTGCCTAAGTATTGTGGTGAACTTAATGCTGAAAAATTGGATGATTGGATTCAGCAAGTAGAATCTACTATAGAGTCCAAAACCTATTAGATGATGTTGATAGGATTCAATTAGCTACTCTTCAATTAGGAGGTACAGATTTGACCTAGTGGGAGAGTAAGACTAAGGCAGAAGTTTCACAACATGGTAGAGTCAGTTTAAGTTGGGAAGAGTTTGTTAATGCTCTTAAGAAGCAATTTTATCCCCTAGGACATATGCAACAATTAATGATGGACTGGCAAATGTTTAGGCAAGGGAAAGGCCAAAATGTCTAAGAGTACACCCATGAGTTTAGGAAAAGGGCTATTGCTTTGAATGTTCCTTTGTACACCCAGGACACTTTGTTGAAGTACATCGGAGGTCTTCATTCCTAACTTAGACATTCTATTTTGGTATTGAACCCTTGTAATTTGGATGAAGTGTCTATTCAAGCTATACACTTAGAGTCAAGGGGTAAAGGATCATTTATTGATAAGTTTGATAATGATGTAAAGAAATCTTCTAAGAATGTAGAGACAGAGAAAGGAAAGAAGGTAGCTACAATTAAGAAGGATGAGAAACTTTCTTCCATTCATTGTGACAAGAAGGGTCATGATGAAGAACATTGTTGGAAGTTGCATCCCGAATTGAAGCCTAAGTGGGCTTAGAAATTTGATAAAAAATAGAAAGGTAAGGAGAAAGCACCAAATGTTGTTTTGGATCTTTGTTTAGATTCAGATGATGAGACTAAGATAAAAGCTATGGGTTTGAAAGGTGTTGGCACTCAAAATTGCATTCCCATTTTGAGCATCTATTTGAAATTTTGAGAAAGTTAAGCCCTATGAATGCCCATAATTGAATTTTGCACTCGGCTATCCTTTTAAGATCCTTAAGGTGATTCAATGCCTCTGACACTTTTCATTTAGTTTGCCTAAGCCTTCCATGATGATAATTTGTCATTTTGAGTTATATGACAAAGTCTTATTTTGAACAAATCCTAAATCTGCTTTCTACCCCATTTAATATGCAGAACTCAGTCAAGAACCTATTACAGTATACAAATGCACCACATCCTTCGAAACCCTTTAGCCCTTTCTCATTTTCTTGCTCAAGGCATGCCTTTTTAAAACTTTAGGCAGAATTGAAATAATGTTTTGATTAAATCTATTTCAAGTATAAGGTAATCATGGTTTACTCATTCTTAAATCCAAAAGGTTGTTGTTCAAACTTACCATGCAAGTCTCGGCGATCGTAGATCTTGTTCAGATCGATGGACCATGCATTCCCACATTTTCAAAATGCGAGGAACTTACAAAATGCGGGCAAGTGCATAAGCGACATCTGTCCCTTATGAAGATGCAAGGAGATGTTCGTACAAGCTATGATGACAAGTTATGAACAGCGTCGATCTAAGTGAGATCGACGGATGAGGCATACCTGCATTTTCAAGATGAGGGGTAGATAAATATTGCAGGCATGCCACTTTGTGACATGTGGCATAGTGGGACCAAAGTGCGAGGAAGTAACGATCTAATGGGCACCGAAGTTTTGAATGTCGCGGTCAGTTTTGTCAGAACATGTGCAATAAAAGGTATTTTCTCATTGGTTAGGATCATTGTGATGGGCCACCTATTATTTAAATTTTGAATCACCGTCGATCTAATCCAGCATCAATGGCCAGCATTTGCTCGCATTGTTTTATTTTCGTATGATTTTATAATGCGAGTGAAAGGATTGTGGACCGTATCACAATTAACCAAATCATGCCATTTTGAAGTGTCATGTATTTTGTGATAAAGACATAGTGCAACGATTGTTCAGGTTCTTCTTCATCAACCATTGATCTTCTTTAGATCAATGGAGGGCGCTGGCCCGCATTTTCAAAATGTGAGGAACTTACAAAATGTGGGCAAGCGCATAAGTGACATGTGGGGCGGACTCAGGTTCTTGATTCCATTCAGATCTGCGGTTCTTGCGCATGCATTTCTTAAAAGCATGAAGCACCCACTAAAAGATAAATTGCACATATTGCTAATTTTGATTGGGTTATTTCGGATGAGCTTGCTTAGTGGATTTTGAAGCCGTCATGCTCACAGTATCAACTAATATGATTTTCAAGATCGACGGTGCATATTTTACTATTGAAGGTGGTATCACTATGCATACTAATGAGACATGAAAACCTTCACATGTGAAAGTAAAGAATAGGGTGTAACAAGTGAGATTTTCCCAATATCAACTTGTGCGAGTAGAAATTTGTGAGTCATCTCTGAACGAAAAAAAGTTACTACTGAGATTGAGGTAGATTTGGCACAAGTGTCCAGTAGTTGGCTCAAGGATAAAATGAAAAAGTTACAGAGATAAAAGAAAAGGCTTCAGGTAAATTTGTATACCATAGTCTCTGCATTTCTTAGTCTTGTTGAGTTTTTTCAAAAGATGTTTCTAAAGATTTCACTAAGTTTGAGAGTGTGGATAGTGGAAGGATTGTTCATTGGGAGCAGTTGGTTTTGGGACACTGATACTTTGAAAAATGATTTATTTATTTTTAGAGGATGGTTCAAGAAAGGAAAGTGGTTAGCTTCATATGCCTGTGTATGGATTTTTGATAGAGGAAAGCCAGTAATCAGGTGTCGTAGTCAAGTCACCAAGGTGGTAAGAAGAACAAGGAGTAGACTTTGTAAGCTAACAACCTTTTCAGCAAAAAATCAACTTTTAAAAAAAAATTTAAGGCATCTTAGTTTGATGCCAGAGTAGCAGAAATATTTGAGACCCTGTGCATAATTTTGGAAGAGGGTGAAGAAGATTTTATACCTTTGGGTATAGTCTTTTTCACTTTTTGTGCGTGTCCCCCCTTTTTGTGTCAGTGGATGGCAAATTTTGGCAAGAAGTTGGTTAAGAAAATAGATGTGGCTGGGGATCAGAGCATCCCTATTTTGTTATTTTTAATAACCACACTGTTTTCCAGCTTCTGTACTGCATGCTAAGCAATGATTCTATTATTTCTAAAGCCTAGCATGATCAGTAAAGAGTGGGAAGTAAGGATGATTCTCATTCAGTAGTCATCTTGACAAAACCCACAGGCCTAGGTTGGTGCGTATTCTTCAAAGTTGATTTTGTCATTAATAGGGCAGTCTTAGCAATTGCACACACAAGAAATCAGTGGCAGAGCTGAATTAGCAAAAAGTGGTAATAGAAAAGGAGCTTGCAAGAGAATATTTGATCTACATAATGTTCTGTTAATCATTTTTCTTTTTTCTGCCGTTACAAACTTGTGATATCTTTTGTAAGGGACACTTGTCAGTTCTCTATGCCTAAAGCTTGTTGTATCTCATAGTATTTAAGTGAGATCCCAAGGCTAGAGTAAGAGTGGGGGGAAGGGGGTTATTGGTGGGTTTTCTATTTTGTTTTCAGCTCTTGGAGCTCTGCTCATGCTGTGAAAACCACGTACCTAGCATGTCTTGTATGAACAGCATATGGATCTCATAGATAGTTCTGATACACTAGTGTGATCTTGTATCTTGTTTTATGCATTCTTGATGTACTTATTTCAACGAGATAAATACAATGTGCAAAAGGTTTTGAATTTCAATATAATTCTGTTTCCTTTCTTGTTGAGTTTGTAATGTTATATGTTCAAGAACAAAGATCTTGAACCTATTTGCAATTGCCCAGTTGTATGTTTGAAGTTTGCTTGCCTTTGACTCAAGGAGTCGTATAATTGCTTGTGGTTTCAGACAAGGTTGCAGATTCAATTAAAAAGAATGTGAGAAAGTATGGGTTATATTGGATATTGTTGTCTAATTCATAAGGTGAATAGACTAAACATGAATTTCTAAATGTATGCTATATGTTGATTGATGTTCAAGGATGCATAATTCTAGAGTGTAGGATTGCCCCAATGGATAAGGCACTAGTCGCTTGTAGGATCATTAAAGTTTTGCTGCATATTGAACATGTTGTCTTTCCTCAATAATTAAATCAATTTTCCCTTTCATGTTGAAAGTTATTCAAATTATAACCCGCACTTAGCTTTCCAATTTCATTATTCATGTCCTTAGCTATTTCATTCTTGTGATCTCCTGGTTAAGCATAGAAGAATTAGGGGTTTCATTTGCTTTTATAGATCTTGAATATGGTTATTACACTGGTCACATAATCAGATCTAAAGAGGTTCACCCACCTAGGTTTTGCAGAGCCTGAAGAAGAAGAAGGGTCATGCCTTATAGTTGGCCTAGTGTCTGAGTGAGCATGTTGAAAATGGGAGTTAGCTGCCCCTAGATATTTTTTTGTTCTCATCAGGGTAATTGGAAAAGGGTAACATTTTCAAACACCAACAAAATGGTGACTCTACTGAGGAGTCATGAGGAAAATCACTGATACATGGACAAAGATCTCTGGTGTAATATATTTCAGTCCAAAAATTTGCATACTTAGTTTGGTATGCAAGGTTTCATGTTTCCTAGTCAAGAATATTTTCTTTCACTTTGTTAAGGATGTAATGTTCCAAGGTTGTGTGTGAATTTTCAAATACCTATTATAAATTCTGGACTAGCTTGTCATCTTATGCAAGCTAGGAAAATTTTTCTCATTTAATGAGTGGCGACTCTAAAGTATATCTCTGCACCAATGTAATTTGTGAAGTGAAAGGTGTTATGAAAGTTGCAACAGTTGGAATGCAGATTTTTATCTCAGGCCCTTGGCAGTGGTTGAAAGAAAAGGGTGATGTTGTGCAAGGGTTACTGAATCAAGCATGATTTGAGTCTACTATTTTTTACAGCATTGAAGAAGTTTGCAAGCATCACGGTTAAGGTATTTTCCTCTTTCTTGAATTTCTTTTTCAAGAAATTAAGTTATATGCAAGTTTTCTCCATCAAGTGATTGTAAGCACTATTATAGGAGAAAGGTTTTATGTATCTCAATATATTCTTTGAAGGATTGTTTCAGAAAGTGTATTTACATCTCAAAATATGTTCAAAGATTTGAGTCAGTAAATAAAGTTTTCAGATTTACTACAAGTCTTAAATCTAGAAAGAGATTTGGTGAAGTTGTTAGTTTGCAAGAAATGGAAAATTTCTGCTCACCTAGTATGCAGTCCATTGACCAAAATCATAGATCCTTTTCTACCAAGAGATATATGCCATTATGTTTTGATGGTATCTATGGTTTCCCTAATCTCATCCCTGATGATATTAGAAAGCAATTGTCTAAATTTAATGGAAATCATAATGTTTCAGCTAGTCAGCATGTTCAATTTTTTAGTGACTTGATGGGTGACTATGAGATTCCCCATGAAGATGTACACATGAAATTATTTATTCAGACTCTAGAGGGTGATGCTAGAGATTGGTTTTCATTTTTACCAGCATGTTCTTTTTCATCCTGGAGTGAGTTACATGTAGCTTTCATGGAGCAATTTGGAGAGAGGGTGAGCTTATCTGATTCATTTGATAAATTTTTAAGGATTCATATTGAGGAAGATGAGCTTGTTCCTCCATTTAATATTAGATCTGTAAGAACCCTAAATGAGATCCCAGAGAAATGTAGACTAGAGGATAAAGTGTGCTTGATAGTTTACATTGGCGCATTTGATAAGAAAATGAATTACCTATTGAGGAATAAGGAACCTCAGACATTATATCAGGACTTTATGACTGCTATGGACATTGAGAATAATTTGAAGTATGGAATTTCTAGGAGTCATTTCTCTAGGGTTGCATGCTTGCATAATGAAGATAAAACTCAAGAGCAATATTATGTTGAGTGTTCCAACACAGTTCAAAATGTCAATACCCCTACTATAGATTTTAATCACATTGAGATGTTAAATCAAGATGTTTGTATGAGAAAGGCTAGTCCAGTTGCAAATAGAAACACACATGTTCATGATGCTACAGTAGAGAATAATATTTCAGACTCTGATAGGTTTCAGTGACATGTTGATTTTATAGATCAGACATTGGTTACAATAGAAAGTTCTTCTCATGACAATTATGTGTATGATGATATGACTAATGTTCCCACTTTTGAAGTTGTTGAACCTAGATCTCAATCTTGTGCAAGTGATAAAGCTAAAAGTTATCTCTCGAATCATGAGTTTGATGTTGTTGATCTGACATGCTATGGAGAGTTAACACAAAGTGAAGAGCGAGAATCACAATCATCTCAGCCACAATCAAAAGAACATAATGCAGATGTTGATAATTTTTTAGTAGTAAATGAAGCTATAAGTCATCTTCCAAATGATGAAAATAAAGTTGTTTATTTGATGTACGATGAAGAAGCACCATATGAAGGAGATGATGAGAGTGGTTGCTCGAATCATAGTAAGGAAAAAGACACAGTAAGTTTTCCTTCATACAAATCTGATTTTGATTGGGAGGAAGAAAGCAATGATGGCAGTGAATATTCATCTAAAGCTAAATATATGAATTCTTTCTCTAATTCTAATAAGGAAGGTGCAACTCAATTTTTTCATCATACAAATCAATTAGCTGATGAAGATTTTAATAGTGATCTATCCCCAAGCTATGAAGATAAAAGAATGTTGAGTCTAGTTCAGGTTAATAATTCTAAAGACTTCAGTAGAAGGTTGTCAAATGCTTTTACATCAGACAATAAAAATCCAATATGTAGTGAGGTGTTTAAGAATGAGTCACAGTTAGTTCATAATGGTTATCTTAAACAAGTTGCTAAAGAGGATGTAAATATGGACATTATATGTTTGGTAGAAGAAATAGAAAAGGAGTTTTCATACAGTTCAGACTTTTCTTCATACACTAAACGTTTCCATGAAGATAGGGTGGGTAATGAATTTCAAATCTATAACAATGTTTTATATGATGATGCTTGTGAGGATGAGCATCCCATGTTTTATCCTAATGTTCAGAAAGGATCAGTACATGGATTTAGTAACTCATTGTTTGAAGATGACATGGAGGTTTCAAGTTTAGTGGGGTTAGATCCAAATGATGATACACTGTCATACTACTGTGGTAAATCAGATTATTGTTCTTCTATTTCTAATATTGAATCTTCTAATGATGCTGTATTTGGTAAGTGTGAAGATGAAGTGTGCGATGGATTTGTTTTTGAAGATAAACTGACACTTCATGGTAAGTTTTGTGATCATTTGGATGAGGTAAAAACCAATCAACGCTTTGAGTACGAAGACATATCAGGTGGTTATGAAGTAATGTCAGATTTTGATGATGATGTCATGTGTGAATATAAATCTGACTGCTCTTTTGACATTCAACCCGAGATACTTGAAGAACTGCAAAGTCAGGGTGAGTTAAAAATGCATGAAATATATAACTTCTTCTATGAAATTGAGAATGAGCCTTTTGCATTTCTAACAGACAACATGCATAAATCAAGCAATAAGGATGAGTTTCAGTTTGATGATGGTATTCAAGAACATGATGATTTTCTCTTTCATAGTGAACAGGAGGGTAAATTTGTGCCTATTTTTAATATGCACTATGAAAGTGAAGGTATATTTTTTATTGTACCAAGTGATTCGTTGCATGATGCTGATATGATTGGTGAAATGGGTAGAAAAAATTTCAGTTTACCTTATGAAAGTTCAGATGAGAATCATGATTATGACAGAGGTAAACAATGTTGTCGAAGTTCAATGGCCCGGGGTCGTCATTTGTAAATAGTAGAAGTAGTTTTTTCCTTACTTTCAATAAGCTGTTCGAGAGAAGTTTTGTTGTTTCAGGTATGTGGTCTGCTTCTCCCAGAAATTTGGAATCTTACCATGCCCACAAGGGACATGTTTCCCCAGACAGAGCCACTGTTGGCACTCAAAATCGCATTCCCATTTTGAGCATCTATTGGAAATTTTGAGAAAGTTAAGCCCTATGAATGCCCATAATTGAATTTTGCACTGGGCTGTCCTTTTAAGATCCTTAAGGTGATTCAATGTCTTTTACACTTTTCATTCAGTTTGCCTAAGCCTTCTATGATGATAATTTGTCATTTTGAGTTATATGACAAAGTCTTATTTTGAAAAAATCCTAAATCTGCTTTCTACCCCATTTAATATGCAGAACTCAGTCAAGAACCTATTACAGTATACAAATCCACCACATCCTCCGAAACCCTTTAGCCCTTTCTCATTTTCTTGCTCAGGGCATGCCTTTTTAAAACTTTAGGTAGACTTGAAATAGTGTTTTGATTAAATCTGTTTCAAGTATAAGGTAATCATGGTTTACTCATTCTTAAATCCAAAAGGTTGTTGTTCAAACTTACCATGCAAGTCTCGACAATCGTAGATCTTGTTCAGATCGACAAACCATGCATTCCCACATTTTCAAAATGTGAGGAACTTACAAAATGCGGGCAAGCGCATAAGTGACATCTGTCCCTTATGAGGACACAAGGAGATGTTCGTACAAGCGATGAGGACAAGTTATGAACAACGTCAATCTATGTGAGATCGACGGATGAGGCATACCCACATTTTCAAGATGAGGGGCAGATAAATATTGCGAGCATGCCACTTTGTGACGCGTGGCACAGTGGGACCAAAGTGTGAGGAAGTAACGATCTAATGGGCACAAAAGTTTTGAATGTCACGGTCAGTTTTGTTAGAACATGTGCAATAAAAGGTATTTTCTCATTGGTCAGGATCATTGTGACAGGCCACCTATTATTGAAATTCTGAATCATCGTCGATCTAAGCTAGCATCAATGGCTAGTGTTTGCCCACATTATTTTATTTCTATATGATTTTATAATGCGGGTGAAAGGATTGTGGACCATATCGCAATTAACCAAATCATGCCATTTTGAAGTGTCACGTGTTTTGTGATAAAGACACAGCGCAATGGTTGTTTAGGTTTTTCTTCATCAACTATTGATCTTCTTTAGATCAACGGAGGGTGCTGGTTCACATTTTCAAAATGCGAGGAACTTACAAAATGTGAGCAAGTGCATAAGTGACATGTGGGGCAGACTCAGGTCATTGATTCCATTCAGATCTGTGGTTCTTGCGCATGCATTTCTTAAAAGCATGAAGCGCCGACTAAAAGATAAATTGCACATATGTCTAATTTTGATTGGGTTATTTTGGACTAGCTTGCTTAGTGGATTTCGAAGCCGTCATGCTCACAGTATCAACTAATACGATTTTCAAGATCAACGGTGCATATTTTACTATTGAAGGTGGTATTACTATGCATATTAATGAGACATGAAAACCTTCACATGTGAAAGTAAAGAATAGGGTGTAACAAGTGAGATTTTCCCAATATCGACTTGTGCGAGTAGAAATTTGTGAGTCATCTCTGAACGAAAAAAAGTTACTGCTGAGATTGAGGTAGATTTGGCATGAGTGTCCAGTAGTTGGCTCAAGGATAAAATGCAAAAGTTACAGAGATAAAAGAAAAGGCTTCAGGTAAATTTGTATACCATAGTCTCTACATTTCTTAGTCTTGTTGATTTTTTTCAAAATATGTTTCTAAAGATTTCACTAAGTTTGAGAGTGTGGATAGTGGAAGGATTGTTCATTGGGAGCAGTTGGTTTTGGGATACTGATACTTTGAAAAATGATTTATTTATTTTTAGAGGATGGTTCAGAAATGGAAAATGGTTAGCTTCATATGCCTATGTATGGTTTTTTGATAGAGGAAAGCCAGTAATCAGGTGTTGTAGTCAAGTCACCAACGTGGTAAGAAGAACAAGGAGTAGACTTTGTAAGCTAACAACCTTTTCAGCAAAAACATCAACTTTTAAAAAAAAATTCAAAGCATCTTAGTTTGATGCTAGGGTAGCAGAAATATTTGAGACCCTGTGCATAATTTTGGAAGAGGGTGAAGAAGATTTTATACCTTTGGGTATAGTCTTTTTCACTTTTTGTGCGTGTCCCCCCTTTTTGTGTCAGTGGATGGAAAATTTTGGCAAGAAGGTTGTTAAGAAAATAGACGTGGCTGGGGATTAGAGCATCCCTATTTTATTATTTTTAATAACCACATTGTTTTCTAGCTTCTGTACTGCATGCTAAGCAATGATTCTGTTATTTCTGAAGCCTAGCATGATCAGTAAAGAGTGGGAAGTAAGGATGATTCTCATTCAGTAGTCATCTTGACAAAACCCATGGGCCTAGGTTGGTGCGTATTCTTCAAAGTTGATTTTTTCATTAATAGGATGGTCTTAGTAATTGTGCACACAACAAATTAGTGGTAGAGACAAATCAGCAAAAAGTGGTAACAGAAAAGGAGCTTGCAGGAGAATATTTGATCTACATAATGTTCTGTTAATCATTTTTCTTTTTTCTGCCGTTACAAACTTGTGATATCTTTTGTAAGGGACACTTGTCAGTTCTCTATGCCTGAAGCTTGTTGCATCTCACAGTATTTAAGTGAGATACCAAGGCTAGAGTAAGAGGGGGGGGGGAAGGGGGTTATTGGTGGGTTTTCTATTTTGTTTTTAGCTCTTGGAGCTCTGTTCATGTTGTGAAAACCACGTACCTAGCATGTCTTGTATGAACAGCATATGGATTTCATAGATAGTTCTAATACACTAGTGTGATCTTGTATCTTGTTTTATGCATTCTTGATGTACTTATTTCAAGGAGATAAATACAATGTGCAAAAGGTTTTGAATTTCAATATAATTATGTTTCCTTTCTTGTTGAGTTTGTAATGTTATATGTTCAAGAACAAAGATCTTGAACCTATTTGCAATTGCCCAGTTGTATGTTTGAAGTTTTCTTGCCTTTGACTCAAGGAGTCATATAATTGCTTGTGGTTTCAGACAAGGTTACAGATTCAATTAAAAATAATGTGAGAAAGTATGGGTTATATTGGATATTGTTGTCTAATTCATAAGGTGAATAGACTGAACATGAATGTCTTAACATATGCTATATGTTGATTGATGTTCAAGGATGCATAATTCTAGAGTGTAGGATTGCCCCAATGGATAAGGCACTGGTTGCTTGTAGGATCATTAAAGTTTTGCTACATATTGAACATGTTGTCTTTCCTCAATAATTAAATCAATTTTCCCTTTCACGTTGAAAGTTATTCAAAGTATAACCCGCACTTAGCTTTCCAATTTCATTAGTCATGTCCTTAGCTATTTCATGCTTGTGATCTCCTGGTTAAGCATAGAAGAATTAGGGGTTTCATCTACTTTTATAGATCCTAAATATGGTTATTACACTGGTCACATAATTAGATCTAAAGAGGTTCACCCACCTAGGTTTTGCAGAGCCTGAAGAAGAAGAAGGGTCGTGCCTTATAGTTGGCCTGGTGTCTGAGTGAGCATGTTGAAAATGGGAGTTAGCTGCCCCTAGTTATTGTTTTGTTCTCATCAGGGTAATTGGAAATGGGTAACATTTTCAAACACAAACAAAAGGTAAAGCTCCTATTTCTAGTGTTTCTGTTGCTAGTTGTGCTTCTACAGTAAATGATTTGTCTAAAGATAAGAAAAGGAATGAGCTGTTTCATTTAAGGGTTGTTGCTAAGAACAGTAAAATTGATGCACTCATAGATAGTGGTTCTCAAGTGAACTTGATCTCTAAAATTATTGTAAGAAACTTGGAATTGAAAACCACATTACATAAGAAACCTTATCCACTAGGTTGGATTTGTGAAAATGATAAGTTGCAAGTAACAAGACAATGCACCTTAAGATTTGCAATCACTAGTAAGTTTGTGGATAAAGTACATTTTGATGTGGTTCCACTAGATATTTGTGGGATAGTGCTTGGTAGCCCTTATCTTTATGATAGAAAAGAAATTTTCTATAGGGAAAAGAATCATTATCACTTGTTTAAAGATGGTATTTAGTATATTATACATTCTCACAGGATTAAGACTGATCGTTCTTTTGCAAACATAGGGCAATTAAAGAGGGTGATTAATGCAAGTAAAGAGTTAACTCTTATGCCTATCAGTACAAGTGGTTCTACTCTTGAACTTGGAGTAGCTAACCAGGGTCAGATGTTGTAGGATGCACTTGCAGTACAATATAAGGGAATGATGATTGAACGCACTGATGGTTCCTTGGGTAAAAATGTTCCTGTTATGAACGATCGATATGTTGTTGATTTAGTCTCTTTCATTTCTGCATTATTGTTTAGCTTGATGCTAGTCAATGTTTGTTGGTTAGTGGCTACGAAAATTAATGTAGATGCTTATGGAAGTGATAGAATAATGTTTATGATCAACAATGTTGTTGCAGTCTTCATTGTGCTTGTGAGCCAAGTATTCAGATGTACAAGTGATATAGGACAATTGGGGAGGGCAAGTCCTCACTTTATGTTAGAGTAAATGTCACTTTTGGAGGTCCAAAAGGTCTTTAGTGGGGAGGCTTGATCCAGTGGATATTTTTAGTGAAAATTGAAGTGTCTCATTTCTCTCCAGAATTTGCACCATTAGAAATATCTCAGCATCCTGATTCCAACACAACTTGAACGGACAAAAATGGAGTCTAAATATAGAAGTTATTCTTGGTCAAAGTTTTAGTCAATAGGTAGACCAAAGGGCTAGATAAGGGGAAAAGTCAAACCATCTCAAAAGTGGTCAACAATAGATTTCAAAATGAAGAGCCCAATGAGAGCTTTCCAATGGCGTTCGTTTCGTCAAAAATGGACTTCATATGTGAAAGTTATGGTCATTTCAATTTTGGAGGCAAAATGTAATAGTGATGACATCATCATGATATCAGCAGCTGAGGTGATGACATATGTCAAAAATATGAGAAAATAAAATAGTGCCACATGGAACCTCAAGCTCAAATTTGGTAGTTTAAAAATGTGTTGAAGAGGTTTGAACCTTCAACCTCTCATTCCCTACTTTCCCTCCTTGCCACTAGACCACGTGGAGCATTTAACAACTTTATAACAGATTTGTCATTTAACCTATGGATTCTACCAAAGCACTTGATGAGGTTTGAACCTGTGACCTTGTAGGTATGGCAAAATTGTGATTACCACTGTGCTACATGTTGGACTTGAAGAGCATGTGGCAAAGTTTCTATTTAACTTTTGTAACAAACAAACCGCCCACTCTTCAAATAGGGCTTATTTGTTATTTTATTAATAACTAAACCCCAAAATTGTATAAATGCCAAAATGTAAAAATGAAAACGGGGGTTATTTTAAGGGGGTGTTTTGTTTTATACCCTTAATTGGTTTTGAGCCAATTTAAGAAAATTATTTTGTATAAAAAGGGGGCTAGGATGTCATTTGGAGGAAATGGGAAATTAAGGGAGACTTGGAGAGAAATTTCTCTTGGTGAAGTTTTTCTAAAGGAATAGGGAGATTTTTTTTAGGAGATTTTTTAGAGCCATTTTTGTACTTCGAAGAATTGCTATGTTGTCGAAGTGCTAGAAGAAATGGTCTTGGTGCATAATTGTAATTGATTTTTGGAGATTAATCGGATCGATCATACTCTATTGGAGCCAACTCAGAGACATAGTCATGTTTGTGGCAAACTCTAAAATCAAACTTTTTTTTGCACATTCTTTCTTCTTTTCTCTCAATTCTATTTCTCATCTTATGTTTTAATTTCATTTATGTATAAATGTATTAAGACTTCCACTGAGTTGTGTTTTTAATTAAGCATTCAATACTACAATTAGTCTAGATCTATCCATCAGATCACAACATCTCCTTGAGCTCTTATAACTTTGATTCATCTCTACTTTGTAGTAGGAATACCAAACAACAAGGTCACATCCTTTGATGTGTTGTTGATTTTTTTGAATTGTAGCTTGTAGGCAAGTTGAGTTACATCTCTGCTTGGGGATACAAGCACTACACTAGCTCTGGACCTGACAGTAGCACAACTACCATCAATCTCTAGGGTCCAAATCACTAGGTCACTGGAAGGCTCTAGCTATTCCTTAGAAAAATTAAAGTTAGAGAACATCATGTAATTTTTGAACTCCATCACTTGATATAGAATCTACACCTTAGGGTCATCAAATTTTAAAATTATAAACTTAGCCTTATCCTCAGGTTTCAACTTTATCTTTTTGTTACCCATGAGAATTATCACATGACACTCTTGATTTCTCCTCCCATATCTATAGAACCTCCTACTTAAAAGAAGACTGTAGCTAGCTGGAATGTCTACTACCAAGATGGTTAGCTTCATTCTCTTTGTAGGGTGAATAACTAATGCTACTTGTGCATCTTTTGATTGACCTATTAGAGGGACCTACTTTGCATCCATGAAATAGAAATATACAATGTTTTTGGTAAGGATCAAGAAAAGGGCACAAGAACTTGAAGAGGGCATGATGTTATCAAAGGCTTCAGAATCAATAATGTAGTTACTAAGCTTATGGCTATTTACATATATGGACACATAGAATGGGTCCAACTTCTGACTAGGGGAGGTAGCTAAAATAATTGCTTCTTCTTCTTTGATGATCAAAGGAAAAATAGGCTCTTCATCACCTACTAGACCACTATCCAACTAAGGTTGGTCATTACTAATGGTAGAGTTGACATTAGGATAGGTTTTGGCATTAGCATCACTTTTACAATAATCTACTATATTTTGTTGTTAGAATATATAGTCCACTGATATAATTGAGGGGTGGGGGGAAATCAATAAGAATTCTACTCATTTTTGCACTTTTCACTTCTTAAGTGATCACAAAACTTCACACATGTGATACTAGGGCTTACGCACTCCTTGGCATTATATTTGACTTTCCTCTATCATTGTTTAACTACATGTCTCTTCAATACATCCTAGATGTAAGATAGCCAACAAGCATTAGGAACTACTTTCCCAATATTCTTCCTCTAAACCACTCTCTATAAGTCAGGTAGAACTTTTGTATGTCTTCAACTTAGACTCTATGCACTTCTTCACATCATCAAGACATTGTCTTGTACATGTCTATAACTACTCATGGCCAGACAATAAAACCATTTTCTGTACCATCAAGATCTCTATCTTCTACTCAATGAGTCTTTACATAAAAAATGCTATGTTGACATCAATAAAAAAACATATTCATGAATGCAACATATCAATACTCTCCAATTCTTAGATACTCCTGCAAAGTAGTATCATCAAAATTCATGCTAACAATCTCCCCCTTTGGCATTGATGAAAACATAGATGAAAAAACATCTAAGTTCCAAGAATACCAAGTAGTACTTTATTGTTTCTTCTATCCTCATCTCATGCATACTCTTGTCCATGCTTTAGGAAAAAAAATTCATCCATATTCTCCCCCATTGACATCAATGTCAAAGACCTCAATCTTAATGTACCAATTGTTAATCAGCTACTCTAAGTCATCAACCAGCTTGAGTGTCTAAAGACACTATTCAATACCAAATACCAAATACCAAGAGTCCTCAATGACTTAGTATATACTAGATACTCCTCTATATGGGAAACATCATCATTTAGTCTAGTCAAATAATAGTGCTTCATACCACTAGATTGATGTACTTTCTACATCAACTACTCTGAAATAGGTAGAGGCATAACCAATAGCATACCTCTCAAGTACTCAAATTTATCTTCGTGAAAATGATTCGTAAAGATATGTACAATCTAACATTTATTATTTGCATACTCCAATCTAATTTCCTTTTCTATTTATTTCTCTCTCAACACATGATACTGAATAGATATATGCTTATCCTTAGAATGAAATACATGATTCTTATACATACTCATTGTGCTTGTGTTATCACACTAAATGATAACAAGTTCTTCAATCTCAATTATGATATCCTTCAAGATCTGCTTCATCCACATAACTTGATTATAGTTATTTGATGATGCAACATACTTTTCCTCAGTAGTACTCTAAAAAAATGCAATCTTGCTTCTTTCTTAACCAAGAAACCAACCTAATTCCAAGAATGAGTGCTCCACCACTAGTGCTCTTCCTGGTCATCTATACTACCTACCCAATCAAGATCAGTATATTCACAAAGTGTGAAATTACTTGATCTGTCATACCAAACACCATAGTCAAATGTCCCTTTTATATATCTAAATATTCTCTTAACTATTACAAAATGATATTCCTTAGGATCATCTTGAAATCTATCTACAATCCCAACTGCATTTTCTATATCTAGTCTGGTGTGAGTCAGATATTGCAAACCTCCAATTATGGATCTATATTTCTTCTACTCCATTGCATGTGTCTCATCTTTCTTCGAAAACATGTGACCAGTTATCATAGGTGTGCCAATAGGTTTACAACTTTCCAAACCCAACATTTTCAACAAATATTTTAGGTACTTAGCTTGTGAAATGAATATATCATAATTATTCTACATAATTTACAAACCTAGGAAATACTTCATTTCTCCTATCATGCTCATTTCAAATTTATTCTTCATCTCTTCGGAAAATTTTTCACTAGCTTCATCATTACCTCCAAAAATTATGTCATCAAAAAATATTACAATAAAAAAAAATCTAGCTTCAATTTCTTTCAAATACAAGTTATTGTCTACCATACCTTTAGCAAATCTAAGCTTTTCCAAGTAACTGTCTAACCTCGCATATCAAGTTCTAGGTGCTTGCTTTAGACCATAAAGATCTTTCTTCAATCTATTTACCATTTCATTGTCTTTCGATAAAAGAAAAGCTTAAGGATGTTCAATATAAACCTTTTCTTATAGTTCTCCATTTAGAAAGGTTGATTTAATATCCATCTAATAAACCTTAAATGTCTTGTTTAGTACATAAGCTAGGAACATCCTTACTACTTCCATTCTATCTACTAGTGTATATGTTTCCTCACAATAAATGCTTTCTTGTAGTGAATAACCTTTACAAACAAGTTTGGCCTTGTTTCTCACAACTTCTCCTTGCTCAACATCTTATTCCTAAAAATCCATTTTGTTCCTATCACATTCTTGTCTTTTGGTCTAGGAACTAACTCCCATGTACCATTCTTTACTATCTAATCCAATTCTTCCTTCATTGCTTGGATCAAATTATTATCATTGACTACTTCATCTATGCACTTAGGTTCTACTTGAGATATCAAATATATCTCCTCATTTACTTTGTTCCTTGTCATTACATCTTTGTCTTTACTTCCAATTATCTACTTAGGAGGGTGATTCCTTGTTAGATTTCTATTAGGGGTAGGAGTTGACATCTCAACTCTTATCTATTCTCTAGGTTCAAAACTTTGATCTCCTCTATGTTTAAAACTTAGCACATCATTCTTCAAGTCATTGTTAGTCTTAAACAAAACTTCAACAATCTATCTAACAATTCTAGATTTATTCTCTTCTTCCTCTAAACTATAGTCTACAATCTTTTCTTAGGTTCCAAACTTCTCATCAATCCTTACATTTGTGAATTCAACTATGGTCTTAGTTCTATAGTTGAAACATCTTTAAGCCTTGTCTTTCAGTGAATAGCCAAGAAACATACCTTCATTTCTTCTAGCATCAAACTTAACAATGTCATCATCTCTCTTAATATAAAATTTGCTTCCAAATATCTTGAAATTTTTGATTGATTGTGAATATCCAAACCATAGTTCATAAGGTGTCATATCCATACCTTTTTTGATCTATACTCTATTCAAAGTATATACTACTATATTAATCGCTTCTCTCTAGAATGTCTTAGAAACCTCATTGTCAAATAATATTGCTCTAGCTCCCTCTATTATAGACTTGTTTCTTCTCTCATCAATCCCAATTTTCTCAAGTGTTCTAGGTGCAGATAGTTGTATTTTGATTCCATTTTCTTCACAAAATATGTTCAATTCTCTAGAGGTTAATTTTTCTCCTCTATCAAATCTCAAACACTTAATCTTAACACCAGATTCATTCTCAACTATATTCTTGAAAATATTAAAGTTCTCAAAAGCTTTAGATTTCTCTATAAGAAATGTGACCCACATCACGCTAGTGAAATCATCAACAAAAATGATAAAATACCTTTCTCCATAGAATACTCTCATTCTAGAAGAACTATACAGAGCTATGTGAGTGATCTCTAGCTTCAATGTAGTAGTGAACTTCTTGCTAGGGAATGATACTTTCTTTTGCTTAGCCAAATACATTCCTTACACACAACATTAGTAGGCTTGACAATCTTAGGCAAGTCTATGACTGCAAAACTACTACTAACCTTGACAATATTATCAAATTTTATGTGACAAAATATTCTATGCCACAACCAACTGTTATCCACTTTAGCTACAAAACATGTCATCTCTATAGGATGCAACTGAAATACATCACCTTTTGGATCTAGTGCTAGTTCCAATC
This sequence comes from Cupressus sempervirens, assembly GCA_028749045.1. Taxonomy (NCBI): domain Eukaryota; kingdom Viridiplantae; phylum Streptophyta; class Pinopsida; order Cupressales; family Cupressaceae; genus Cupressus; species Cupressus sempervirens. The sequence goes on along the minus strand of CM053787.1, from coordinate 1,012,469,085 downwards.
ATCTTACCATCTTTTTCTTTGATAGAGTAGGTCTTCTTAGTGAACTACACTAGATAACCTTTTTCCATCAACTGTCCAACACTCAACAAGTTATGCTTCAATCCATTAAGAAAATAGACATCATAAGTGTTAGTTTTACCAACAAGGGTAATGGATCCAATTCCTATTATATGATAGGTTGCATTATTACCAACTCTAACAATACCTCTGTCACGATTCTTAAACTTGACAAATTTATTCATATCACAAGTCATGTAATGTGAACAACCACTTTCAATTATCCAGTTACACTTATCTAATTTCTCTATCAAGATAATCTTCCTTGATAGCCACAAATCCTGATTCATCATCACTTTTACTTTTACCTTTCTCATTAGATTCTTCATCTTCATTTGCATAGAAAAAATTTATATTTCTATCTCTTCTAGCGTTAAAATTTCCCTTATACTTTTTCTCTCTTTTAGGAAATTTAGATACATGATGACCAAATTCATTATAACTCCAAAATTTTAAATATTTTATTACCATCTTTTTCTCTTCTCACCAGAAGGGATATTTCTTCTTCACTCTTCTTTTCTTCATCAACTCTAATGCTACCAACAAAATCTCCATGAGTGCTTGCACTTATTATCAAATTAGGTTGAATGTTTTGGGCACTAAAGGCTATTTTGATTCATTCAAGTTCTCTAGACTATGTCAGATATGCTTCTTCTAATTCTAATCTTCCAAGCAATTTTTCCTTTGTGAAATGCTTAGTGCAGGGCAACACTAGCCAATAATTTGAGTTGCTATCTTGAATGGTGGTGTCAAACTTTTCAAGATATTCCATATGACTTCATCATCTTCGTTGGTTCCACCATGAGACCAAATTCTAGCAACCATTTCTGATATTTTTCCAATATAACTTCTTATAGATTCATCTTCCATCATTCTACCATCCTGAAATGCACATATCCAATTCTATAATCTCATTCTTTGTTCATGATCATCACCTTCAAAAGTAGATTCTAACACTTGCCAAATTTCATGAGATATTACAAGTGACTTTTCTTGATAGTATTCATTCTCTGGAAGTTCTATCAATAGATCTTCTCTCGTTCTCATGTTACACATGAATATATCATTCTCTTCTTCACTTCATCCTTCAAGCTTTTCTTCTTCAACAATTGTCTTTTGAATTTTTGTCAAGATCCAATATCCTAGACCCATGCACATTAGATGAGTCTTGATCTTCTCCTTTCAACTATCATAGTTGGGCCCATCAAATCTTGGACTATCCTTCCTAAACATATTCACCATTGAGCTCCCAAATTTATTGAGTTTATACTTCAAGGACCTAAAGCTTTGATCCCAATTGTTAGAATATATAGTCCACTAATATTACTGAGAGAAAGGGGGGTGACTTTTTTATCCAACTAATATCATAGTTAAAAACCTTAAAAAATCTTAACCATATGAGTAATGTAAACTAAAACCACAATAATATACTCATACATGATAACATCAAATATGTTAACTAGAGAAACTCTTGATTAGAGGGAAAACCATAGTGGGATGGTATCCACAAGATGTTGTACTAATATAAATATTCCTTGTTGGAAAATAGAACCTATTAGGATTCTATTACAACATTTAGTACTTATGAGTCCCTACTAGGAGACGTTGAATCCCTATTAGGAGTTGTGCCAACCCTATTAGGAGTTTTAGAAAATATTTGGACCCACTAACCAAACAGCTTCAAGGGAAAGCCCAATGAACGCATTGTCCAAATGACCTCTACATTATTCCTTGTAGAATAATAGAACTAAAATATACTTTGTCCATATGCCTCTATCCAATCAACCAAAACTTTTCTCCTTTTGATCTTGTAACCAGATCTCAAATCTCACATCAATTAATCTCTTGGATTGCTTTCACACATTCACTAAGAATTTTTATCCTTTTCTCACTTTGCACTTCTTATGATGACTAAAACACTTTACAATCAAGGAAAAAATATTTTTCTATACCATATCTTCATAATAATTCCTTGATTCATCCTCAAGGCTTTCCTAAATAATTAACATAGGATAATGAATTAATTACAATTTCGATAGCATCGTCATCTCATAGTCTATACAAAACTTTCCATGTACAATACTAGGGCTTGTGCACTCACTGACATCATCATCTAATTGTCCCCTATCACTATCTAACTAGGCATCTCTTCATTACATCCCAGATGTAAGATAGCTAACAAACATCAAGAATTTCTTTCCCAATACTCTATCTCTAAAGTCCTCTCTATAAATTAGGTAGAACTTCTATATGTCTTCGACTTAGACTATACCCACTTAACCACATCACCAAGACACTGTGTTGTACATGTCCATAACTACACATGATCAAACAATCAAACCATTACCCATACCATAAAGACCTATGTTTCCTACTTACCCAATCTTTATAGAAAGTATGCTAAGTTGACATCAATGAAAAACAAAATTATGCATGCAACATATCAATTCTCTCCAATGCTTAGGATACTCCCCAAAACTATTATCATCAGCATTCATGCTATCATTTCTAATTGATTAGGATGAATTTTGAGATAATCAAGTGGGGAAACCTAGATATCAGCATCCTTAAAATATTGTATTATGTCAAAGGGGATTGAGGCTTACCATTTGGAACAAACTTTGACTACTCTTCACTCTAGGATGAGGAAGTAGATGCTTTAGTTATAGTTGGCGAAGGATTAGTAGTTGTATTCTAAGAAGGAAGAAATTTTAGTGGGTTCTTCTCTCTCTAACTTCTCATAACCACATTCATTTTATTTCCATTTAAGGTGGTGAAGTAGTCACCTCCAACCTCTAAATTTAATTCATGCTCCAAAAAGAATGGTCTAGAGTCACCATGGGGAGTAGAGTCATCTTCACTTTTATGGTACTCGATGGTTAGCTCATTAGTAGTAGTGAGCTAGTTATATCTATTTATTTTTAGGTAGGAATCACCTTTTGGATCTTTTTATAGATAACATATGCATATATTTTTCTTCTTGGGAGGTGCCTCAATGATAAGCTTTTATTGAGTAGACAATAATTTCAATTGTTTGCCTTCATGTTGCCTTTGAGGAATGTCTTGATATGGTTGTTGGAGTGAAGGGCTAGGTTTTACCATTTGTCTCTTCATTCCAATCATTTCATTAGAGAGCTTCTAAAGCATTTCATTAGTATTATTAGTTATACTAGGGATAGATCATGTAGATGCTCCACTCTGAATTGTGCTTTTTCATTTCCCAACTACTATTAGATCAGCTTCCAACTCGATTGCTAAGGTCTGAGAAACATGTAAATTAGCCACATGCTTACATATGATTTGAAATAATATATTAGAAAGGCATGGAGTTTATGAAGAACATATTCTTGTTGTTTGTAGTAGGTCTACTTATAGCAGGGATCATATTGACCAACTTATTTAATTTAGCAATAAAGTCCCTCAAGGAACACTAGGTTCCTTCTTGGTCTAGGTAAATTGAGTCAAGAGAGTATGCTCATCCTCTATACTCTTATAGCATGCTTCAAATTAGCTTTATATGTCGTCCTAGGTTGTGATACATCCTATTGGAAGGTGCTAAAATGAGTTAGTTGCATTGTTAACCATGGTTTCCACAAACATCCTCACTAATACATATTCACGTTGAGGACAAATGACATTGCATGCAGTGAAGAAAGCCACAATGTCCTCATTAGTGTAGACCTTCCCATTGCCATTGAATTTTGAGAAATTATTTCTAAAAGCTTTAGACAAGTCATTATTGGAAGCAAGTCACAAAGGGCTAATAGCATTACCCAACAGAACAACCATTGAGGCAAGGAAGATTACTGGTCCATCCTAAAAAGTCATAATAGTACGGGTACCTACTTCATGAAGAGTAAGGGAGTTGCACAATGATGGGATTTGAGTGTAGAAAATAGGAGTTGAAGATGAATGGCTATGTATCTAGGCAATAGAGAAAGTAGGCAACAAAAGAGAACCACGAATACCTTGATATACTGGATCTCAAGACCGTGTTCTCACTCTTCCTATAGATTCTTCCAATTTAGGGAAATATACTTTCTATATTGGTCAAGGGAATTTCATCTTTTCTAGGAAAGGGTATTGAACTTATTTATTATGTCCTCTTGTTCATCTTGGAAACTAAGGTTAGCTTGCATTACTAGGATTTGTCCCTCGTAAGGCATCACCATTTCTCCTTAAGAGTTGTTATACATGGCTAAACTATTTAAGTTCCATAGAGATAATCTCTAAGTTTCTTAGTAAAGCCATAGAAAGAATTACTTAAGACAACTTAGGACATATGTGTATCTTCCCCAATAGAATCCCCAATCATTTTTGCTTAATAGTTTGTCTTCCTTGATATTTTGGTTTATACCTTGACTCTTGATTTTCCCAATGGCTTATGAAAAATAAAGAAGTTAGAAATGGAATACATTAGTGTAGTAATCTATTAAAGACCCCTTAATTAAAATGTAAAACTCTCCTATGAGTGCAAGATATGCAATGAATTTGTCTTTCAGGTTTTGGGGGAATAATCTTAATCAGAGAGAAAAAAAGGAAAAAAAAAAAGTTGTTCAACACTTCAAGCAACCTAGAAAAATGAAGGGGGACTAACTAACACTTATGAAATATATTTAGACTAAAAATTAAATTAACGGAAACATGCATAACTAGCTATGATAATGATAAGAAAGGAAGAGATGGAAAAGTTAGTAATTCCTATATTACATAGCTAGCTAATATTTTGACAATACCCAAATTGTCTATCTCTCAACTACTCCACACAAGAGTTTGTGGCCTCTTTATGCAACTAACTACTCTAAACACTATGACATACAATAGAAAGAATAGAAGACATGCTTATGGTACATAAATCAAAACATACAATCTATTAAATTAAAAATACAAAACCAAGTTCATTTCTATTCATTCAACTTTCAACATTAACCCATCCATTCCATATACTCTACTATAAACTAAATGAATGGAAAAGCTTAAAATGGACATATAGCCACATAGAGTAGTCCCAGCTACAAGGCACTTTTCAAAATAATTTTTGTCAATCTCATTAACTTCATGAAAGGTTACATTAATAGGCCATCTCAAAATGGTCATTTACATGAATGATTGCATCATAAAGCATCTCTAAATAGAAAGATGAAAAATAGGACAATCTTAAATCATTTCCCATTACAAAGGCTATCAAAATGCCAAGAATAGCTCAAATTAGGAAAGAAAAGAAGGAGAATGATAGATGTTTGGAAAATAATTAGAATCATCATGCCTTTTTAGAACTAACTAACTTATATCTATTAGCTTTCATAGCTTCAATTACTTTTTGGAATGATGATATTGTTAGCTTAAACCATCTAGCAATCATGCATCTCTACCAATTCACCAATTTTGGCTACCCTTAACTAGAATTTCTCCATTTCCCTCCTTATGATTGAATCTGTTGTTGATAGTTCCTAATTCTTAGACACTTTCACACTTGAAAGTTACGTAGGTCAACAACTTCATTGAAAAATGCCAAGAACTTTAATTTCATTCTCTCAATATCCATGATTTTACCATTAGTGGACACAAAGGACTCTATGTGCAAGGTCTTCAAATACTAAAACATCTTTTCAATGAACTTTTTCACAATGCCATGCACATCCTTAAGCTCATTTGTAGATCTCATGGAGCTTTCTATGACAAACTCCAAGGATTTCTTCCAATCAAATAGTGACTCCTTGCTAGTCTTCAGAATCTCGTGAGTAATGGCCACATTTTTCTTCATGTCTATCACTTGTTGTAAAAGGGTTAATTCCTTTGTTATCTTGTTTGCTTCCTTTTGTATGGTTATTTGATGGTTTGAAGCTACTTTCCTAAGCTTGTGAGCATCAAATACTAGGCCTCCCAAGTTTTCAATGAGTGGGGGACCTTGAGCCTTCATCTGATCTACTTGCCCAAATTGTCTTTCTTGTTGCAACTTTATGAATAAGTTCTTGTTCTCCTCTACATTCAAGTAAAATTGACTTGAAGAAGTTCTTCTAAGTTTAGACCTTATGTATTCTACTAACTCTATATTCGAGGCCTTTGATATCCCCTTCTCTACTCTAAGCTATTCCAATCTGTCCTCAATTTTCTCATTGGTGAACTTCCACATGTTCACCATGGAATTTTGAACTAGGATGCCAAGATCCACTATCCTAATTTGGAAACTATCCTTTGAGTGCTCATCAAATTTACCCTCTTTTAAGGTGGCTCATACCTCTCAACTAGCATGTATCTAGTCATTAAATTTTTAGCTAGTGCAATGATTGTCTTTTGTTTCTTTACCTTCTTAGATGGGCGATAGAAGGTGACTCATGTGATCAAGTCCTTTAATGAGGCTACATCCTTATATCTCCTATTCTTCCTATAAATGGTCTCTTCGATTGAAGACTCTATAGAGAGCACATTGATAGCAGATCATAATGTGGTGGGGTCAAACAACTTCCTCAAGGTTAATGGAGGTGACTTTCTCTAGGAAGCAATAGGGAAGGTAGCTACCTTGGTAACATAAAGGGCTAAATTATCCCCTTGCTGAGATGCTTCATGTTCTTGGCCATCAACTTGGTTAGTATCACCATTCAAATTGATTACTTTAATAGGGGAAGATAGCTGGGCCACTAGTTTTTCTTGTTCCTTCACCTTATCCTTGTCATTTTCCTTCTCTCCAGTCTTCTTAATGTTCAAAAGAGGGCCAACTCCAAAAGTATGAGTGAGTAGCACATTATTTTCTTGAGAATGGTCTCCTCCTTGGCTAATGGACTATGATGACCCTGTAGATGTTGATGTAGTGGCTCTAGTGGTTGTTATTGTAGTTGACTAGGTAGCTCTAGCTAATACTCCACCCATAGAACTAGTAATCCTAGTCCTCTTTTCCCTTTTTGGAGTCCACTCCACCTATTTATTTGTTCTCTTGATTATTCCCTATATAAGAAACTCTATAGATTCATTGACTAGATCTGTAGGTGGGGTGGAAAAAATGGGTGTGTCTTTTATCTTCTTGTAAGATGAGGGGTGCATATAGGCTCCATCATCTACAAGGTTAAAAACATCAAAAAAATTGTTATATAATTTCATCTCATCAATGGTTAGTTGAGAACAAAATCTCTCCTAAGTCTAGTACTCATTAAGACACCTAGAACATCAGTCTTCAATATCTGGGACATGCTTGTAGCCATATCCCAACTTTAGATGAACCCTTCCAAACTTAATTGGATCATATTGAGGCCTTAACACCTCAAATATCTTTACAAAATTTTCAGCATGGGATCTAGAGGCACATGAATATGAACCAACCATTATAGGGAATGGAAACTCAACAATCTTCTTTACATTAGAACACATGGTGTTCACTTCAAGTATCTATCAACACAGCTTCACTAGAACCACCTTGTCCTCTGAATATCTTGGTAATCTCTTACAAAATCCATCATAAGCTCCAATTAAAAAATAGGATAAACTCATAAACTAGATGAATAAGGATCTAAACTGGCTTATGGTCAAAATTGCCTCTAGTGAGAATCTTCTTTCAGGGTATCCTTGCAATTCCCAAAGTAGCCTCATTGTAAAAAGATCATTGACAACTACATACTCCTCATAGCTTATTTGGAGCTATAGATGTAGGAAGAATTCATATAATTTGGTGTGCTCATCATAATTTTCGATGCTAGGGAGGCTGGACAACAAGTGGTGAGTTGCCAAAGTATAGATTAGATAAGTGGACATGTAGAATTGCTTGAATCCTCTTGCAAAATTCAACCATAAGGCATGCTTATCATAGATGATCTGTGCAAAGTCAATCTACATATCTTCAACATAGATTACTTTCATTAGGAAGAAATGGTGCTTGATGAAATCCAAAATCTCCTCTTTTCCTTTCAACTTGAGGAGGAGAGTGAGGATATCCACAAATTCTCTTTTCAAATTTTTGCGAAAAAAAGTCTTTGACATTTTGCTCTTCATTAAGCAAGCAGTCTAGAACCATGTCCTTTTCATGTATTCATGTCTAAGATTCTTCTTCTCCTTGAACATGGATTTGAAAGACCCAAAATAGACATCACAATACTACTCCTTCATGGGGATTCCAAATGCATACTACACTATTGCCTTGTTAATTGATCTGAGAATGGACTGGTCAGGAAAAAAAATCTTCTATTTTTCCAAGTTGTGTCTCTCTATGCATTCATTCACTAGCTTAGGTGCATGAAATATCATTGAAAAAATGACTAATTCTACCAGTTTGCTCTCTTTAAGTTCTAGGTGACTAGGTTAATGGTTTTAGAAATAATTCTTCTATGAAGATGGACTAGATCATAGAATTTGAAGGATGTATCTACAAGCTCTTTTAACTCATGCTCTAATTGTCATTTTCTTTGATTGCACATGATTTCATTCTTGATATATCTATTTAAATATACTTGAAAAAAAAATTTCATGCAATTCTAGTGAAATAGCTTTAGGAATTAGAATGTTGGTGCCATAAAAATAAAATTATGTTTGGCCAATGATTATAATGGTAGGATTTTCATTTAATTCCATGAGTAACAACTATTTAAACTTTCTATTCATTTGCATGTAACATCTTAAAATTCTGAAAGTTTTATTACTTTACTTAAAGTAATATGAAATGACTAAGAATCACTAACAACACAAATGCTTTAGCTTTATAGGAAGTTCCATACTTTTCTTTATAGTTTAGAATGTAGATACACTTAATACATTAAACACATGAGAGAGAGAGAGAGAGAGAGAGAGAGAGAGAGAGAGAGAGAGAGAGAGAGAGAGAGAGAGAGAGAGAGTTAAATTTTTTGCAAACTCATTTTTCTTCTATTTGGAATCAAAGCACGGGGACTTATCCTCATATGGCTTATGCACCTCACTCATTCAATTTCCACTTAAATATTTTAACACTTCATCTCCTTCATAATGGGCTCACATCTACATTATTAACTTCTCTAGAAGTATATTTTGAGAATCTCTAAAGGATATTCATATTCTAGGGTAACTTGAATTTCTATTCTCAAAGCCCCCAAAGGAGTAGCCCTTTTTATTTCCTTGGGGTGGAAAAATCCTTTATGAGTAGTGTTCATGGACTGAAGCATAGCAAACAACATTTTATTCCTTTACCTCAATCTAATGGCCTCAAATCTAGATCTTGAGCATGCCTTACTGATTACAAGCTCAAAAATAGTTCATTCAACTTCATGATCACTCTACTTTATCATAGGGACTAAGATTTGGCTCCATTTTATATAACATCAAAGGTAAATAAAAATAACTTCACTTCCATGAATATGCAAGGTATGTGTAGGATCATGGTCAACCAAACTATGCTCTTAGGTGGCAATAAATATTTAGCGAATCAAGGTTATGTCAACTTGACGTGGAATTTTCTACTTGTTATAAACTTTATATCAAAAAGTTGAAACAAAAGAACCTCTAGGAAATTGAATTAAGTTTCTAAACTACTACGCCTTATCTAAAAAATATAAAAATTGATTGGTCAAAATTTTGAATTTTAATGCAATAGTACAAAAAATTTAGGTCAAAAATAGGAAGTATATGTATGTATGACTACCTTAATCAAAATCAAATGATAATATTTTATAATAGTATTCTAGATGTAAAAAGTAGACTCATGCTTGGATGTGACACATATTTTTTGGTATTTTAATTCTAACTAATTAATTTATTATTAATCTTCTTCTTTAGTGTTTTTGGAATAAAAAAAACTCATATTTTACCACCTTAACTAATTCAAAAACATGAAATTTAGTTTTTTTTTTCTAGTAGAAGAAACATAGAATGTGATGCATCTTTTGGATTTCAAAAATGGTGTACCATTTGAAAGTTCTAGTTTTTTTTTTCAAATAGTGTGTTAGTTGACACTTTATATGCAACTCCATTAGAAAAAAGTAATAATTACTTACTAAACTCATAATTTGACAAAACTTACATTTATAGAAAGCTAAGAAACCCTTTTCATTTCATCAAATTGTGGTATAAAAAAAGGCATCAACTACATGTTTGAAGTAAAAAAACACAAAAGAACAAGCCAAAAACACATTTTTAGGACATTTTAAAGGTTGTCCATATAGGGTTCATATTGAAAAATATAGTAAGCCTTATAAAGGTATTAATTATTTTCATTTAGTATCAAAGGGGTGGGAAAAAAGTTAGAATAGATTTTGAAATTCTTTGAGGCATTTCAAAACTAAATACTTTTCAGATTGCCACATTTTGGCACACCATGATCCAAACACATACCCTGTACTAGATACTCCATAGACTCATGTTCACTTGATCTTACCTCCATGAATATGAATGAGATTCATCTTGGATTTAATTAATATCTTCATAGGCATTTGGGCATGAGAAAATTATTTTCATAGCCTACTAATCACTATCACAACTTCATGCTTCAAATATGCACTTGAGAGAGTTTGTTCAAGGGGAAAAGCAAATCAAAAGATCAGAAACCATGGGATATGGAATGTTAGTGAAAGATAACAAAGAATGAAATGACAAAAAAATACTTCTCATCGGAAGGATGCCAAAATACACCCCAATTATGCCTAGATCACCCAAACCTCTTGTGTACTAGAAAAATAGATAACCCACTTAGAAAGATTTGGTAAAGGTAATGCAAGGGAGACCCAGAAAATAAAGGAACTGGAGCACTTGACAAAGATGAGAAGTAACTGACCTAAAACATACTTAGACACATCTCTCCTGGACACACATTCACTTCTACTAATGACTTTGAGCTTTTAAAGGGTAAGACTAAAACATGGTAACAATGGATTAGGCATAATCCTAAAGTATGGATTCCTTGTAGGAAGAGAGAATCCTAGACACTAGCTCTCTCTCTCTCTCTCTCTCTCTCTCTCTCTCTCTCTCCTTCCCCCTTCTTTGCACACACATATTCTAAATCTCATCTATGGGCTACACATAATAGTTTTCTAATGTTCCATACATAGGTAACACATCCTTACTAGACCTTACCATGGTGATACAAAGAATGTTGATCTGTGGGGTGTCATTCTAATGGACTTACTAGAGGATTTCCACTAGGTTAGACTATTTCAATGCCACCTTTTACACCAACTCTTTTCAGCAATTCATAGTAGGATCTATTGGGAAAGATAATCACTCCTCTTCTTTCTCTACTTCTTTTTAATCATTGATTTCTCCCTTATTATAATCTTGGAGTTATCAAGGGCTTAATCCATTGGAGACTTGGGTGATTCTTGGTCTCCTTGGTTGTAATAAGATTATCTCATATCTTTTTCTCTAATTCACCAAGAGTTTGGATTGAATGGATACTCTAGTTAAAGTGGAGGCTAATTGTATCATCTTAAACTAGAAGCAGTCAAATTTAATGAAGGTTTAACACCCATTTGAGGAAACATTGTCATTTTTTTGCATTTATCTTATATTTTTTCTTTATCAACATAATTTATATCTTCCCATTGAAGCTTTTGTTAATTTAAAATTAATATAAATGGGTTATACCTTTATTTTTATTAAATATTGTGTCCTCATTTATTAATTAATTTAATTTAGTACCAAAAATTTGTCCTATCTTGAATAATATTTTATCCCCCCTATAAATTAATATTATGCATCTCCTCTTATTATATAAATTATGATAGATATTTTAATAATTCAAATTATTAATCTTTAATTTACTCCCCCAAGGAATCTTATTATGGTCAAGCATATTTTGCTCCACTTTAAGATAGGTCTCACCACATTTTAAAGTTTGACACATTGGCAACTTTGAGATCTCTAATAAAGGGATCCTTCTCATTTCGTTCTCACATCATATGAGATCAAGCCATCAAGCATACATCACATCAAGAAATTTGAGCATTTCATGATCAAGCACTCAAGCCTTCAAGAATTCTTCAAGTAATTAATCTATTGAAGATCAAGAATTCAAGCATTCAAGATATTGTGAGAGCCATCTTTAAGACATCCTTCAATCCATTCAAGATCCTTTGTTGTATTTTCTATATTCATTCATCTTCATCTTCTTGATCCAAATCAATTGGTGGGGTGACCACACTACATTTGATTCAAGATATCCTACTATTGTGAGGTGAGTTTGTACATTTACTTTACATTTTTTTTTCAATTATTTCAAGCAAGATTAATTCCTAAATTTGGGCTTGACCAAGACAAACCCCTTTTCAACATTAAAAACCCTTTTTTCATATGTTATAGATCTCAAATTGATGAACATGTTGTAGAACTGAGTACCTTTTTTGCATATCTTTGAAACTGTAAAATCATACTAGCATGAGACACTATCATTGGGGAAACACTACATCCCTGATGATCTTGTTCACACATGAAGAACTAGTTTTCCCCTAAAGATTCTAGTTTGCCCTTGATGGGATAATCAAGGTTGCAATGCACCCTTAATTTGAAGGCCACCTTTGATTTCTTATTGAATAATTTCTAGGATTTGTCTACAATGCATTTTTCAAACTAGGAAATGAGAATCATCCATTTTGGAGGTTGTTTGATAGCCTATTTTTTAGGTTTTTTGAAACGTATATACTTTCCCCATTTTATTTCAATACACTTTATCATTGATCATTTCTACATTGCACATCTACATGGCTTCTCTTCATAGCTCTTGTTCCATTAGGGCCTCAAGGAATTTTGTATGCTTTCTCCAATAATATAACCATTAGATCTTTATTGCATTAGTGATCCTTTATCACTCAGTTGGCATTGATCTTCCTAGATGTAATTGCCTTAGAGTTGGGATTGAAAGGATTAGTTTTTTTAGATCCGTCTTTCAGTTGTGTAAGCAAGATTTGTGATGAAATTAGGGTTTTACTTCCTTGATTCATATTTTCTCCTTAACAATGTCATTAAAAAAGTTGTTTATTAGGATAGAGTTGGTGATGCTTAGATTGAAACTATACTAGTGATTACTATATGTAAGGTAACATGGGCATGGATGATTTAATAAGATTATTAAAACTGATACTGTGTTAATGTTTCAATAAATGCCTTCTTCCCAAACCAAATTTTAATTCTCATAATTCTTTCTCTTTTTTTTGGCATATGGATTTCTCAAGATATGTGGGACACTTAGCTAAGGGCATGTATGGTCAGGAGATAATAGACATAGTGCTATAAACTTAGAGTAACCCATATTTTTAACAAGCCTACTAAATAAAACCTTAATCACTCTATATGCAAATGGTATTGTACAATTTTTTGTAGACAATAATAGTACAAGAGTGAGAGTATCTTTAGAGTAGACTTATTTTCTCCTTATCATTCCATGTAGGTAAGTTAATCTTTCTATTTGAATAATTCATCCCTAACTATCTATTAATTAGTGCAATGAAGTCTTTATAAAGAATGATATACTAAACATTAGTGATTATTTTTTACTATTGAGATATTTATATAGTACAATAACTTGTATATATTTAGAATTAAAGTTATTAATTTTTAAAAATATATTATTAATAATGTAATTATATTATTAAATATATAAATAAATAAATAAAACATTAATAATAATAGAGTAGAAATTTAATACAAAATATACAACAACAAGAGTTGTTATAGCTTACGTCTAGCTTAATACAAAAAGCACTAATAAAGATGACTTTGAAATTTTTTGAGTTTAAATGTTTGAATCTAACTACTAGATGAATAAAAAAAAAATTAACTAGTAAACAATAGAAGCCTAGATTAATTATTTTTATTTATTATAATTAATTATTTTTATGTGTTAAGTAAATCCGAACCCAAGACCTCTCACATGAGAGGCTCACAAGTTATCATGGTGTTGTAGGTTCTTGCCTAATGAATAGACATAGTTCATTTTCAATAACCATATTAAGTACATCATTGTTGGACATCAAAACTTAATTGGTTGGATTCATTTAACTCAGACTTTCTATTGTGCTCAAATAATTAATTTAGATGGCATAATCACAAGAAAAATAAAGACTAAGTGTACCATATTTCTATAAATTTTCTTTTTCATTTTCATTCCCTCTAACATGTCCACTATAGAAAAATCTTTGGAAAGGGTAAAAGGATGCTCAAGTAAAGATGCACCACTACTATTGGTTGATAGGATGATAATAATTTATAAGAATTATCTTTCAAACCCTTCTCCAATGTAAAATATGCATGAAATATTGAATTTTTTTTTGGCTACTGTATGTGACATAAACGACTCTTTAAAAAGGTATATTTATCAATCTTATACTTGAAAATAACACAAATTTTAAACCAGATAACTATTACATGGAAAAACTAACCTAAAAATGTTTAAAATAACAAATCTGCATGTATACTAAACTATTTATTGACAACAATGTTAAAATAGTAGTGTACCTACATTGGATGAAGTATAATTACTCCATTGGATGTAAAAACATCTCATTTGGCAATTAAACTAAAATTTGATACTCGAGTTTAAAAGTTTATATCTATTATGTCTAATAGGTTATATCACTATGAATTCTTTAGCATATTTTCTAAAAATAACTTGTTAAATAAAAATATGTCATTACAAAGAGGCCTCTAACTTAGTGACAAAGTAAAGCATGAAAACTTACTAGCTTGATTTTTAAATTTGTAGCCCTAATCAAACTATTTTAAATCAAAAATTAAATCTTACCCCTACAAATTCCTATAAAGTCATTTTGTATATTTCTTCTTGGCTCATTACTAGAGCATAAGATGTGTTGGCTTTGTCACACTTGAGGACATAACTAATTTCAAGAATGTTGCCTACCCACCATTAACCTTGCAGTTAGATTATTCTTTTCATGAAATTTAAGAACTTATAAGTGAAAAAATAATTATATGGTCAAAGAGTTGTTGGTCTATTGGTGAGGTTGAAATCCTCACAAAGAGCCCACCAGGGATCAAGTCTTGTTGAGTGCAAGGCCCTAGACATCTAAAAGGGATATTAATTAATTAATATTTTAATCTTTGATTAAAATTTTCATATTTTTAGATAGAACTTTTTTCTTTTTTTTTCTCGAAGAGTATAGAATTTAGATCTTAGGACAACTAAACTACCATACTTATAATAGTAATAGATCCCATCTTCTTCGTAAGAACTAATGTAAAATTTCACAAAGAATAAAAAAATATTCATTGAGATATTAGCTTTAATAAGATGTGGTAGCAAGTTGATAAAAAAATTGAGAAAGCCTTCTCAAATCAATAGAAACATAACCTATATCTTTTCTTGTGATAATTTTTGAATAGAAAAATATAAAACCCTAACAAACTAACAAAAATATAAAGAACCAATGAAAAAAAAAATATTACAAAAAAATTGAAAATTGAAAATATGAATCCAATTAATTATTAGAAATATTTTATAGTTTTTTTAAAAGTGACATTTGAGGACAACAAATACTAATAATAATGTCCATGGAATAATAAAATTGTCCCCATGTTTATTTAAATATATGAAATTAGCTATAAACATATTAATATTCTTTCTCTACTCACCTACTTTAATACTGTAAATCTATAGTTTGAAACAATATACATAGGATGCCAATTTTTAAAGTATTGACGTTGTTTATGTCTATAAAAAATTATAAATTGGTTTTATTGAAACTATTAATTATATGTTTCAAAAAAATCTCCATGACATTTTATTTCATTTTTTGATAAAAAAATATTAAATATTTATAATAATCAATTAAAATAAGGTGGTAAAGGTTTGTATAATCTAGATTATCACATCAAAAATAGTTAAGTATATTCATTGTGTTTGAATAATTTTAATAGAAAACAATTACATAATCTTATACATGCCTACTTTGTTAGCTAAAATTCTTGGAAACCATATTCTTTTCATATGCAAATTGTATTGGGCTTTTGGTTATAGATGATTTTAGAAAGCATGAAGATTGTTTCCTAAGAAGATTTGGGTCCTTGACTGCCAAAAATTGTACAAATCTCAAAGTAGTTATATAGGAAATTTGTTTTCATAATATGGGTACATTAATACTCATTTCAACAACAATGAGTAAGTAACAAAATATTATTTAATGTTATCATAAGTAAACCTAAAAACATCATCTAATAATTTCATAATTAATAATTATTCAAAAAAATTGGACATAATTCATCATAAAAATTAATAGTATAATAGTTATTGATTTTTCCAAAATTGGGTACAGTCATGAATATTATTGCTCTAATTTTTGGCAGTACATTGTCTAATAATAAGTAGAACACTTTCAATTTTCAACCATGGATGGATTGGTAACAACTCTACATTTCTAGGAAGAAATTTTGGAGCCATAATTGATAGAGTAGACTTCATGCCAAATAGTGTAGGCACCCCATAATGTGCAAGCAACAACTTGAAAGATGGAATGACTTGGTGTACTGTAGATGTGAGAGTGTAATCAAACTTAAGAGTATCAAGTAACCATTCCTCAAGTGGGCCTTTGTGATAACTAATTTTACATTATCCTTTAAGAAATTTTAGAAACCTTAGACTAAGCTCATCATAGCGAGTGTGCTTCCTAACATTTAGTATTGGCAAGAGAAGAATTTTAAAAGTGTATCATGAAAGATAAAGATCATGAATCTCACTGTATAAATCATCTGGTCATCCACATAAATCTACAATTTGAATCTGGAAGAGGAGAAATTTGACATCTACATTCATCTTCACTTTAGTTCTATAATAGAAGTTGAAGTATATAGCATAGTTATAAAATTTGATTTGATTATTTCTTGGTCCACATTTTTTTTGAGTGACCATTTCATCCCTTAGCAAATAGTGAACACTCAAATCCTCTATATGAAGGAAAATATTCTATGGAAGATAGGGGTGACAATCCTACAACCAAATGTAAACCCATTCTAAACGCAATTTACTCGTGTTCTCTTAAACTGCATGAAGATTATTAATTTCTTTTATATCATTATGAAATATGATAAATAATATAACTTTTCAAGATGAAATAATTATTGTGTAAAGGATAGTAACCATTAAATAATGCATGTTATCAAAGAAACATAAAACATATTTATCAACTAGAAATATTTTCACACATATTTTAAAGGCTTTTTTATTAAATATTTTAAAATATTATATGTGACATAAGGTTGCAGAAATTTACAAGATCATAAAAAAATAAGTGGTCATTTACTTTAATTTAGTCCAATGCTAAAAATAATTTATAAGGCTATATTAAATTTCTATTTGTATATTATGCATGTCAAAACATTTATTTATAAATCAATTGTGAGTTATATAGTGTACAAGTAAATGAAAAAAGATTGGTCTTCTTAAATAGTTTATTGCATATTTTTACCATTTGTGTTTGTTCAATATAGACATTTTCAAAGTGTACACTACTACAATAAATATGACAAATTATTGAATAGGCCAAAAAAAAATTAGAAAACAAAATATTACATCAATTATCTTCCAAGCACTTAAGTCTATTTTCCTCATGCTTTTGCTTGGCAACTTGTCTACCCTTTTTTATTTTATCATAGTAGTCATATGTGAAGTATTATTCTTAGACACTATAAATATTTTACACAAGAAATCGCCACAAATGTTAATCTTGTGATTTCTCTTGGTCCTATATCAATTGTCTATTTTGGAAAAGAAAACCCTGATATTTATGCATAGTCAATGCCCATGCAAATCTTAAAAGCAATTGAAGTGTTCTACCCTTCTGTATCAGTGTTAATTGAATTGTTTTCGAATGCTGATCTTTAAATGGTAGTCCTGGATAATTATCAAACTCAACCATCACATATGTTGGATGTTTAGGTGAAGTACTCTCTTGTTTATAGTAGACTATCTTTTGAATGTACCCCAAAGATCTGCTTACAATACCTTCTTGTACCCTTAGATTTGAATTTAGCATGACAGTTGAATCCTTGTATATAGAAACTCTAGATCAAACTCATCATTTGAATAATCATTGAATACATTACCATTTCCTACTTTTATTGCAACACTGCATACAACAAGATACGTTAATGAATGTAACATTTTTTTTATTATGACAATTAAAATTTCATTTGTTAAGAACATATGGATAGAATTTTCAAACTATAAATTTGTTGCAAGATCTATGTTGATAGGGGCTCTTGTCATTAACAACCTCCAATCATCAATCTATCGGTTTGCATCTCTTACATTCCTCAAAAGTTGATGAAATCTTTGTTGGTCATCATTTTCTCCATCTTGTCTGAATATATTGTCCAAAGTAAAAATAGTTTTGAATTCCTTCCATAGAAATTGTTCCCTTCTACTACTGTCATATGTTGGTCTGTCACTAACCAAAAGAAGCTGGCCCAAATCTCCCACCGAAATTATAGATGCACCTAAAATATAAGCACGAACATATTTATTTCATAAACAATAAATTGTAGTTGTATTTTAGTTAAGTATTAGTCTATATTTTCTATATGATTTACTTGTTCATGAGGAGAAATCAACACTTTTTCCTCCAAAACTTATATTTTTAGTTTGTGGTAATTCCTTTTGGACTTGAGAGTCTATGTTCTCCAACATGTTCTAACCAATGAAGCTCATTTCATCAATCAAAATATACTTGATATGTGCCATTTTTTATTAAAAAATGGTGACTCTAGATCTTTCCAATTAACAAAAATATTATGTTTTTATTTTCAATTTAAATGAATTTTAGATGCTCCTATATTGAATGTTATAGCTCCTATTGGTGCAAGTAATAGAAGGGAAGATTGAGAGGGAATTGATGCATTTTGTAGAGATAGATTATTGACACCAATTAGATATGACTTTCCTATTTCTTCTATTCCTTGTAGTGCCTACCCTAGTTCGTACTTTTTCTATCATTGTTGAACTCTTTTAGGGCTAGTTTTATGTTGATGATTATTAGTAACATTATTTTGAGATTATCATATATTGTTTCAAATTCAGTTTATTATATGATGAGATTACTTGGTACTTTATAGTTCATGTATGTATGATGATTATTATAGTGTTTACAATTATTGATGATGATTAGTTAGATGATTTATTATCATATGTATTTTTTTATGGATACTTACCCCATACTTGCATGTGTATGGTGTGTGTGTTTGTTTTCTTTTTGTATGTTGTTTTTGATGTGGTTAAGGAAAGGAGTCGTAGTCACCTGCTAGTCGGGATCTACACAATGCACCACTTCCTGCCATTGCTTGTTTAGCTTAGTATATATTGTGCTTGTACATGCATGGATTTTATATAGGTTGCACGTACCGAGTATCAACTTCCCTAAATTGTCAAGATGAGCATACCCTATTGCATTATCTCAATGGTAAAAGAGGGGAGATAAATTCTCAAGTCCAAACTCCAACCCTTTAAGCCATTTGTCCTAATTGAAAATTAGGACAAGTATCTAAGTTGAGTACCCTTCGAATGTTTCAGATGATGTAATTCGTGATATTAACCCTTGGATTGATTTTGTATGTGTTTTGCTATGATGGGTTTTTGTATTTTACTTTATGAGTCTTTGGTGTATTTTCTATTAATTAAGTCCAATTAAAAGATTTAACTTAATGGAAAATTATTATGATATTTTAATATTTAATTTTATTTAATCAATTGGGAAATAAATTAAATAAAAAAGAATTAAATTTGGAGATGAAAGTTGTAAGTTCAAATTTGGAATGTTTTTTAATAATATATATTTAGAGTTCATTTTTAAATAAATGCTAAATAATATTATTATTTAAGTTAATAAATATTTTATCAATTAAGTTTCGAAAATAAATTTAAAAGTCGATTTAATAAAGTGAGTGCATGAGATTTAAAATTAATAAATTAATTTTAAAAGGAGTCAAGTGAATATTAAATAAAGAAATTTAATTAATAAAGTAATGTGTATTATTTTAATATTTATTCACATAGGAGTATGTGAACTCTTGTGAGTTGTCATGTTGACAACATAGGAGTTTGCACTCTAATTATGCATGTGTTGTCGACACTTAGGAGTTAGCACATTATTTGAGCATATGGTGTCTACAACATTCTAGACACCTCATCATGTTTATCTTCTTATCGTGAAAATTATGTGCTTAGTTGTCATGCTTATCTCCTAGTTCTTTCTAGACACATTCTAGATACATCTTAGAGGCCTTTATATACAGGCTCTCCTAGTGTGTATGGACATCCTCATATGCTTCTACAAGCACTCCGAGTCACTTGGGAGGGGGGGGGGGGGGTTCGGTTCTTGGAAGAATTGTGAATGTTAGAGAAGGAAGGAATTTTTGGAAAGGAGAAGGTTCTAAGAGGAGGAGCTTCTCTACAATTTTTTAAGGCATATCGAATTAGCATTAGTGTCCAGGTAGGCACTCGTGATTATTTTGCATATTTTATTACACTCTTTCTTTTCCTGTCTTCATTGTGTCTATTATGTGTGTTTGAATAATTCTCTATGAATGAATCTTCAATTTTGTAATTTCGAATTTGAGCATGCATATTGTTTCATCTAGTTATGGGAATTGAAAATATTATTGCAATCTTCCCTTAGTAGAATCAAGATTTGGAAACTAATTCAGGTTTGGGTTTGAATTAAAATAGAATCTTATTATTATGTGTTAGTTTTTTATGATTTATTAACTAATCTAATTAAATTTAATTTAATTAAGATTAGTTAATAGTAGAAGGAGTCTAATTATTTATTAGTCAATTTTAAGTAAATGGATTTTTTAAATGAGGGAACATTAACAGAAAAGAGATATTAATAAGTGTTCAGTGGAATTAAATAATTGCATTATTAATGAGATTGATTTTACTCAAAATCAATGAAGATTATTTTAAATAAATGATTGTCCTTGAAGTGTATTAAGAAAATTGTAAACTAAACATTTGAAAGTTGATAAGTATCATTCTAATGTTTGAATAATGTAAATGATTTCATCTAAGAGCCAATGGGAACTAGCTCAATGATTTAAATAAGTAAATAATTATCTTCTAATTATTTTTAAAAATTATTTAAATTAATGGAGGGATAATTCTATACATTATTCAAAAAATAAATGGGTTGACTCGTAGAAGAATCTTATACTCTTGCAATATACTTGAAAATGAAAACTAGAACCTCATATTTGGCTTAACCATGTGATTGAAAAAACATGTGTTTTTATCTTGTTTCTCTATGCTATATGTGTTTTGGGGTTTTAGGGTTTTTCCTAGCTTTGACCAGTCTTAGGTTGTTACCAGAGGCTTGGGGGTTATGTCATGCTGATGTTGATCTCAATCTTTTTAAAACCCCACCATGGTAATGTGATGGTATCCTCTATGAGATGTTTGTATTTACTGATTGTTATTACTTTTCAGTCTTCTTGAGTGAAGTTGAGGTGTATGTGTATGAGACACTTGACTTAACCATTTTTGAGTCATCGATCAATAATACTTGGGTTACTTTCCATTTGCCTTGATGGGATTGAGGTGTTTATTTTGATCTTGATGATGTCATGTTGTGACATGTTTTGACTTGACCATTTTGGAGTCTTCTATCAGTATTACTTTGAGATACTTTTCAGTTGCTCGTTGAGAAACGATGGATATTATGATTATCATTGGATTATTTCCAGTTGTTCATGGAGAACCGATGTGATTATTTTGATTATCTTTATGATGCTTTCCAATTGCTTGTACAGGACTAAGGTAATTTTTTGATTTGTGATTTCATGAGCCTAGGGTAGGTTATCTACTTGTAGTTTCGAGAAGTGGCTTGCAATGGGGGTCAGGACCCTAAGTGGCTACCAAGGTAACTCATTGTAAGTTATTTAATAAGTGAAATAATTTACACTAAATGGGGATTAAAATGAACCTAATAAGATAATTGTATGTTCTCACCCATTCCTCGAGTGCTAGTATAGGCTAGGATGGGAGTAGAGATAATGTTTGGTTGCGACCATGCATTCCATAGTATGCATTGGAAGTACGAGAGGATACTAGTGGCCACATAGGGATCACTAGGGGGCCAAGGTCTATTGAGAGATTACCAAGGTAACTCTAGTGTGATCTGTGCGATGACACTTTCCCTCTTACATAGTAGGTTTCCTACATTTCATTATTGTGCCTCTAGGAGTAGATGTCGATCTATGTGTTGGAACCTTTGAGTTAGAATACTTTTAGGATTCCTCGACTTAGAGAGTATTTGTGTTATGTGATTTGATATCCTATTTGGGACTTGAGACTATCTCCTTACCATGGTGGGAGTGGGCCATTTAGGTTCCACGCGGTCGGGTGGTAGTGGTTTTTCACTCTTACCATTTGAGATCCATACATAGACACTATGGTTGGATCATTCTTTGTTGGTATCTATCTTTATTCAGTTCTTAGATCTTATGATGTATGTTATTTATTGGTATGTTTCTTTATATTGATGATTAGCATGTCATAGGTGATGTTATCTAATTTGTACGATCATCTTATGCTTAATGTTTGCATGCATATGTTGTAGCATGTTAGATTTCTTTCTACATAAGTTGTAGTATGTCTTAAGAGTGACATTACTACTACAATAATACCGACGATCTCTTTAGTGACTTGGGATGTTATGTGTAGAGGGATGGCTAGGGCCCATTATGGTCTAATGATGCTATTAACGGTTGGGAGGAACCGTGTAGTTAGTTGTGATGGATGGATATCTTTTATGATGGTTGTTATATCTTTATTGATGGATGGATGTATCATGTATGTTATTGGTTTAATTTACTTTATAGCACTTGTATCATGGATTTGATGAGGATGATGTATCTTTATTTGTGCATATGTATATTCTTTTAAGTCTTTCATACCCTGTGACATGTACAGTGGATAATTGAGCATTCTGAAAATTGATTTATTAAGGGACATTTGGAACAAAAGTATATTGTTTAAGAATGTTGGACTTTTCATTATTATTTCATGTGGGTGTGGTATTACATGGAATTAATATTAGTTAATTTTAAATGTGATTCAATGTTAAGGGAACTTTAAGGAATGTAACCTATTATGTATACTTTTAGTTGTATGTATGTTATTGCTTCCATTACTATGTGTTTGATGTGAATGGCTTATCTTTCATGTTTTTTTAAAAAAAAATGCTACCAAAATTAGTAAAATTTTAGGTTAATTCTTTTGGATCCCTTGGTGGGGTGTTACATTCCTTGAATTATCATTAGTAATGGCTTTTCATTTGGATTTATGTGATACTATGTCAAAATTATGTCAATTGCCTTTTTCTGTTTAACAACAAGGGTTGTGTACTTATTGCATTGGGTAATGACATTGTATATCAAAACATTAGCATTAATGTTGATAGTATTACTTTGGGGGAGTATCCTATGAATTAGAGAGACTATTTACATAATTGACATGTTGCATTCATGACTGTGTTTTTCATTGATGTCAACATTGTATTATTTCTATGAAGGCTAGCACAATAGTATACAAATAAATACGTAATAAAAACTATATATTATTGATCAAGTCAAGTGCATTTGAGAATTTATTCTACACTGTGTCCTAGTTCTATGGACAAGTGTGTGTATAGAGAATCAAAGACATGCATAAGTTATTCAAGATCTATAGAAGATAGTAAGAAGAAAAAATAATTGATAAGTAGTTTATAATCATTAATTTAAATCTCTTGGATAAGATAGAATTATGATGAGAATATTTAGATAGTGATAGTAGAGAGGTAGATGATGATGTTAGTAAGTGTGAAACGTTGGCCATCACACATATCAGAAGTTATAAAGATTGTGAGCTGACAATAGCTTGTAATATCTTAATGAGTTCCTATTATAATTAATTGGGAATGCCTTAAAGCTAACTCAAGGAATTATCTTAAAGATATGGTATAAAGGAAGGTTATTTTCCTTGTGGTGAAGTTTGATACATAACCAAGTGTGATATGCAAAGTATTTGATAAATGCTAGTAAGTGGTCCAGGGGATTATTTGGATGTAAAGTTGGTGATTTGGTATTTTTTAATCTCATGGAACATAGGTGGTAGCATTGATCTTGATGAGGATACTCAAATCCCAAACTAGAACCAATCTAATCTATCTACTAACAAAATGGATATTTTGGGAGAACTATGGAAGAAAAGGACAAAGCAATGTATGCTAAGAGCTAAGAGAATAGGAGTAAAGTCTTGGAAGTCATAAAATAAATATTTGTAGATCCTCTATATATAGAAGTAAATGATAAATTCGTTATCATTGATAATTTAATTAATATTATGCATAAACTCAATGAGGACACTGATGGGCATGACAAACTCCTTATGAAAGCTGAAAGGGAGTTTGAGAATAAAGTGCTAGAAAATGTAGCACAAAAGATAACAATAGATTATGTAGAACTATCTATTTTTCTACATTATAAATTGTTGTAAATAATTTTGTGTCTTTATTTGTAAAGTTGGATTATTCTACCAACTTTCCCAAGGAAATAAAAGAGAAACTAGCCCAAATTCACGTGGACTTGAAGGATAGTGCATATTAGCTAGTACTTCATCCAAGTTCCAATTTTACTCATTTTGCAAAAAACATATCTTTGATAGATCTTCAAGAAGAATTGCTAAGGGAAGAGGTCAAAATAAGGGAAACATTGGTTGATATACAAGTTATGATACTTCCCCACATGGACGTTATGTAATAGTGAATGGATCATACAAGGACACTAGTCAAGGACACAAATCTATCAACTATAGATCAAATGTATGAGTTATGAGTTGAGCTTTAGACTTATTTACACATCTTGAAGGTGTGACAACATAACTGGGACAAGACTTTGTCTATAATTTTGAAGGTACCTAATGATTTTCTTTCTCATTTTGCTATAACCCTATAAATTTCTGACATTTGCAACAAAAACAAAGGGGGGAAGTATAGAATGAGAAATATATAGTAAACAAGGGGGAAAGAAGGTGTACAAAAAGGAGAAACTATATAGAGGAAATAAATGTACATACTTATATATATGTAAAGAAGAAAATATGTATAACAAGATAAATATGTAAACAGAAAAAAAATAAAAAAGATTTTGAAAAATAAAAAATAAATTTTTTAGTTCAAACAAAGTTATAGAGTTTTCAGTGCAAACTGAGCTACAAAACAAACCATACAAGTCAAAGGGGGAGATTGACTAAAGAAGTTTTTTCAGATCTTATGTATGATAAGTATATTTGTCACTAATTCCAAAGGGGGAGATTGTTAGTATCATGGAAAGATATATTTTCAATTAGTGTTAAAACACTTAGTCATAATGGTAAGATAGTTATAATTGAGTTTTGAGTTTCTAGTGATAACCAAGCTCCCAAAGGAACTATCCAAGTAAAGTTCATTGTGTAGGAAATTAGTAGTGTAAACTAAGTTGATAGTTTACACTGAGCTCCAATGTGAACTGAGTCAACAAATCAATTTTGTTTCAAGGTGATTATCAAGTTGGCAGAATAGTGTAAATAGAGTCACCAATGTATATTGAGTGATCAATATGAACCAAGCATCCAGTATCAATTGAGTGTTAGAGTTAGCCAAAGTGACAATGTTGCCTAAGGTTTTTTAGTATCACCTATGTAAGCCATTGGACCCAAGTTACAACACTGAGCTAACTTAGTGATTGTTTCTGGAACTATTTATGTTGTAGCTAACCTACAATGAAATTATTTAGATAAATATAAGTATAAAATATTTTGGATATCTAAATGATAAATGTAAGAATTGTAGAACATTGTATGTATGAATATGGAAGATCATATTGTCTATAAGGCTACAAGAAATAGAAGGAAAGGAAGAGAGTCATCTAACACAGTCAAGTGATTAGTTTACTTCAAAGGATCTTCATTAGCAATCAAAGTTCCATTTTAGATCAATCCACTAATTCATCCTAATAGGTGCATCAGTCCCAAATCCTTTAACAATGTGGACCTAACATTCCTTTGCAGAAACTCTTAATACAATACATACCTAATTATTTTGTAAAACTCCTTTCACAAGTTGGACCTAAAAACTCATATTACTCTTAACTCAATAAGATAATTAGAAGTGATCATTTGTAAGCCTTAACATGCCAACTTTATAACTTTAGTAGTGAAGCATTGTGGGTGTCATCTCCACCCTACTTTTAACTTCTACTTTAATGATTTCTAGGTTACTAAATATTATGTTATGGTGTTATTACTTTAGTACTTTATGTTTCTTGCATGCAAGTAGATTAGACAACTTAACAAAATAGTTTAACTAAAGAAGTTTAATTAGTTCCTGATTATTTAAAATATAAGAAGAATTAAGGCCTAGAGATTATTTATATGCAAATAAAGATGGTGAGTCTAAAGAAAGAGTTCAAAATAAAAGTGATGATGAATTAGGATTTGTAGCTATGAAAGAAGAAATTCTTGAAATATAAGTTAGAGAAGAAAAAGCTCTAGTTTCACAAATTGAAAACAAATCTAATTTGATTATAGGCATGAAGAAGTTTGTTAAGTTTAGTAATCATGATCGAGATATTACCAAAGCTAGTGAGAATGTAGCTTGTCATATCAAGGGAACAAGATCTATTACTCTTGATGGAAATACTAAGACTAATAATGTTGGTTTTTTTTATGGATTAAAGCATAGTCTCTTGGTTTTTGGATAGGTGATCGATAAAGGTTATTGATTACAATTCATAGAGAAGACATGCATTATCAAGGATAAAGATGGTAAGTTAATTGCCACTGGTACAAGATGTAGAGGTAATATGTTTTAATTGAAACCTACAAAGAGGACTTGTTTGGTTGAAAAGGTGGATAACAATTGGTTATTACATAGATGATTTTTTCATATAAACTTTGATAACATTGTGAAGGCTAGTAGTATATTTGTCGTCACAGATCTACCTAGAATTGTGAAACCTAATAATGTTGTTTGTAATTAATACATTATGGCTAAGAAAAAGAAAGGTTACTTTCCTAGCAAGAATTTCACTAAAAAAACAAAATTGGTGATTGTTCATACAAATTTGAGCAGTCCTACTAGAACAAGATTATTCTATGGTGAAAGGTACTTTATGATTTCACTAGAATGATGTGGGTAGCATTTTTTTAAAGAAAATTCCAAGGCATTTGAAATGTTTAAGTTGTTCAAGAATAGAGTTGAGAATGAATCTAGCATAAAGACAAAAATGTTGGGATTAGATAGAGGTGGGGAGTTTACCTGATGGGGACACAACCCAAGAACGGAATGGACACAACAGAAAAGGGAAATTGTATTAACTGAAAAATAAGCTAGTACATTTAGTACAGAGAAAATAAACTTCAAAACATGCCCTAAGGGCTTACAATAGCATAAATGTGGAGATAATTTCTCCTTTCAGTACCTCCCCTCAAACTCCACTCCGAACTGCCTTTTACAATGCCAGGAATCTCCTTAAATAGACCCCAGAGGGTTAAGGACTAGGAGTACATTCTAGAAAGTGCTAGTAGGCATCCACCAACCAAATAGAAGGTTCCAAAAGCTATGTTAGAGGTTGACACGAATCTAGAAGAATCTAGAAATGGTAATCGAACGTCCAGGAGGCATAACTTTTGAACCGTAGCTCCGATTGACGAACCGTTTACATTTTCGAAAAGCTCTCGAAGTGCTCTATAGTCCTATGGACCAGCTTTGCTCATCCTCCATTTTTTGGCCCTTTTTTGGTCATTTAATGCCCCTAACCTAACTTTGAAGCATTCTTAGGAGGTCTCCACAACCCAAAAATTTGTAATAACTTTCAAACCGTGGGGCCTTTTGACTTGATTCTTTTTCTGGAATGCTCTAAATTATAATTACATTCATCTAGCCAATTTACACCTCCTAGTTCACCAAAATGATGGCTCAATTACATACTCCTATTTTTTGAGGATTTACATGAACACTGATAGTGGAACTGTGAGAGTTGGAACCTTTATTTGACCCAAATGGGTATCCAAAAATGAAAACACATGAAACAGAAACTAAGTCTAAGTATTTTTTTTTTGGGTGACATAGGATTGCCCTTATACCTCTGGATGCTCCTACATCAGACACCCAGGGTAGATTGAAAGTGACCCTGTCACTTTATGAATGGTAGAGGAAATCCCAAATGGGAAACCTTAGTTGCTGAAATCCAAGTTGAGTCCTCGATCGATCGTCCTTTCCATTTGACAAAATACTCTTCATACTGCCTATTTCTGGTACTCCTAGCCACATGATGATCTAGAATGTCTTCTATCTCCTCCTTCTTAGAAGTAGGAATTGGACATGGCTCTAACACCAGCTCCTCATCTGCACCATCATCATGATACTCTGTTAAATCTGCAATGTTGAAAATTAGAGAAATGTGAATACCATCTGGCAGCTCCACTTCATATGCATTTCTTGAGTCATGTTTCTTCAAAATTTTGCAAGGGCCAAATTTCTTCATTTTCAGCTTGTTGTAAGTACCGGCTGGAAATCATTCTTTTTGTAAGTGTACCATGACTAGATCCCCTACTTGGAATTCCTTATGTCTTCTCCTTTGATCAGCCCTAGCTTTATACTCTTGATTTATCTTGGTAATGTGTGCTTGAACCTCCTCATGTAGACGCTTGATATTTTCAAAAAAATCCTCAGCTTCAGCACTTGTCCTCTCGCCTTGTTCTATCTTCCTCGATTCTGGTGCAGTCCTTGGGCTATTCACAAATACAATTTGGAATGGTGATTTTCTAGTACTCCTATTTATAGAGTTATTGTAAGCAAACTCTACTTGTGGTAGAATCAAATCCCATCCCTTGGGCTTATCCCCAACTAAACATCTTAGCAAATTGCTTAGACTTCTATTTACCACTTCTGTTTGGCCCTCAGTCTGCGGGGGATACGTGGAACTAAATTTTAGGTTTGTTCTCAACTTCTTCCACAATGTCCTCCAGAAATACCCCACAAATTTAGTATCTCTGTCAGAAACTATACTCCTTGGAAGACCATGTAGTCTTACCACGTCTTTAAAAAATAAGTCTGCAATATGGACAGCATCATGAGTTCTGTGGCATAGAATGAAATGTGCCATTTTGGAGAACCTATCAACCACCACGAATACTGAGTCATTACCCCTTTGTGTCCTTGGCAATCCAAGAATAAAATCCATACTTATGTCCTCCCATGGCCTTGATGGAATAGGCAATGGCTGATATAGGCCAGTATTGTGACTAAACCCCTTGGCAACTTGACAAACCTGACAACTCTGTACAAACTTCTTCACATCCTATGAAATTTGAGGCCAAAAATAATGTTCTCTAAGAATGGAAATGGTCTTATCTCGACCAAAATGTCCTACCATCCCTCTAATGTGTTTCTCATTAATTAGATTTTCCCTCATGGAACTTCTTGGAATGCACAATTGACTACCCTTGAACAACATGCCATCCTGAATCAAATAGTCTAACCACTTGGTTCTATCTACAACAACAGGTTCTTTACAAGCTTTCATGCTTCAGAAAAATCAGGATCCTCGGGGTACAAATCTTTGAGTTCATCAAACCCAACTACTTCAACCTGCATTACTGTAAGCAACAACTGTCTCCTACTTAGTGCATCTGCAACCTTGTTAGATTTTCCACTTCTATGCTTCAAACCAAATGTATAACTCTGCAAGAACTCTACCCACTTCATATGCCTCTGATTCCATTTACCTTGGCTATTTAGGTACTGTAATCCATTTGAACTCTTTTCTATCCCCTCTTATTGTATCAATTAGGGGTGCACATATGCCACTGAAATTCTTAATAAACTTCTTGTAAAAACTAACCAGACCATGAAATGATCTTACCTCAGTAGCAAACCTTGGAGTAGGCCATTCCAAGATGGCTTTTACCTTCTCTGGATCCATTTTGAGACCTTCGGGTGATATAACAAACCCCAAATAGACTAACTCCCTTTTTACAAAGATACACTTCTTCAGATTAATTAATAGTTTCTCTTCCCTTAGCCTTTCAAGGACACTACGAATATGCAGTAAATGTTCTTCCAAAGTCTTGTTGAAAATTAAAATATCATCCAAATAGACAATAACAAATTTTCCCAAGAACTTCTTAAGTACCTCATTCATGACCCGCATGAAGGTGCTTGGGGCATTTGTCAATCCAAAGGGCATGACTAACCACTCATAAAGACCCTCCTTGGTCTTGAAGGCTATTTTCCACTCATCTCCTTCTCGAATCTGTATTTGGTGATAATCACTTTTCGTATCTATCTTTGTGAAGTACTGAGCTCCACTCAAGTAGTCCATAAGATCATCCATCGTTGGCAAAGGAAACTAGTACTTGATGGTTATCCTATTTATAGCTCAAGAATCTGTACACATTGTCCACTCTCCATCCTTCTTTGGTGTTAGTACTGCAGGTACTACACATGGACTCAGGCTCTCTCGAATCAAGCCCTTTCTCAACAGCTCCTGAACTTGTCTATTTAGCTCCTTTGTTTTACTAGGAGTCATCCTGTGAGTAGCCTTGTTAGGAAAACTAGATCCTAGAATCAGATCTATCTGATGACTAATTTGCCTTACTGGTGGCAATCCATCTAGAACATTATCAGAGATAATATCTCCAAACTCTCCTAGTAAATCTAAGACTTCAAGTGGTATTTCACTACTACCTTCTTTATCTTTCCTAGGAATCAAAGCATAGCACATATGTTGATGTTTCATGCCATCTAAAAACTTCCTTACATCAACAAGACAAATCCTAGCACTGCTACATACCTTTTCACCTTCCTTTTTCAGGGGTTCAATTTGTGAAAAACTCCATCCTTTGTCAAAGAGTATGTGTTTGCATGTCCATCATGTACTGCATGTCTATCAAACTGCCATGGTCTACCCAACAATAGATGGCAAACATCCATCAAAATAACATCACAGAGAACTTCATCATGGTAACTCCCAATTTTAAATTTCACTAAACATTGTTCACTTACCAGGACCTTATGATCATCTTTTACCCAGGCAATCAAATAGGGCTAGGGATGTTTCTCCCTCTTGAGCTTCAGCTTAGAGACCATCTCTTCTGATACCAAGTTATCAGTGCTACCACTATCAATGATCATGTCACAACATTTATCCTCACACTTGCACCTGGTACAGAACAAACTCCTTCATTGTCATAGTTCAATCTCACCACTTAGTAGGACTCTTTCATTTACCAAGGTCTCTCCTCTTTCTGCATCATCTGAATGTGATGATTGTGCATCCTCATTCACATGAGCAACCCTAGCTTGGCCCTCAGCTCTCCTATCTGTCCTTCCTTGTTGATGAGGGCATTCAAAGGCATGGTGACCTTCTTCATTGCAATGGAAATAGGTACCACGGAAGCATCCTCTTCCTTTTCCATGTCCTCTACCTCTTCCTCTCTAATTTCCAAAGTCTTGATCATGGGAGAAGTTGAAACCCTCATTCCTCTGGTTCCTGCTAGTACCCACATCTTCATTTTTATTTTTGGTTTCATTGCGACCTCCAAATGATCTATCGCTTCCCCTTCCTCCTTGACCATGCCCTCTTTGTCTTCCTTCAAACCTTTTATTCAGCTTCTCTTCAACTCATATGGCAAACTGGTATGCCTCTTCAACGTTGCTCATTCTTACCAGACTTAATTCCTCCTGGATGCTAGGTCGCAACCCACTGATATAACGAGCAACCTTCTCCTTATTTTCTTTTGCATGCCCCACTCTAATCAAGAGTCAGTAAAATTCCTCTATATATTCTTCGACTGATCTTCCTGCTTGCTTTAATCCATGCATCTTCTTAAACAAATCAAGCTCGTAGTCCACAGGAATGAACTGCTTCTTCAATTTTTCCACCATGCGATCCCATCTTGTGATCTTCTCCTTTCCTCTTCTATTTCTTTACAATTGAACCTCTTGTCACCATATTTTGGCATGGCATTTCAGTTTGGCCTTTGCAAACTTAACCCTATCTGGGTCCCTGATATCCTCGTACTCAAAGTATTCTTCCAGTTCATTGATCCAATCGATCAACTCATTTGGTTTCAGATTTCCTGAAAATACACCCACTTCAATTGTAGGTCTTTTCCCAAACTTAGTAATGGCCCTAAAAATCCTTTCCTCTACATGATTTATAAATTCCCTATCAAATTCCCCTTCTGGTCCAATTTCATCTTCTTCGTTGTCATCTTCACTTTCATCACCTGCGGCTACAGTTGCTCCTCTATGGAGCTCCTCTTGCAATGCTTGTACCTGCCTTTGGAGGGCTCTAACCTCCTCAGGATTAATAGCTCTAGCCCTTCTGCCACACTCTCTTCATGGAGGCATCTTCTTAACTCAAACCCACAACCACACAGTCCTGGTGCAAACTGCCTCACAGTCGGCGCTCTGTCTACACACTCAGGAAAACCAGCTCCGATACCACTTGATCGGGACACAACCCAAGAACATAATGGACACAATAGAAAAGGGAAATTGTATTAACTAAAAAATAAGCTAGTACATTTAGTACAAAGAAAATAAACTTTAAAACATGCCCTATGGGCTTACAATAGCATAAATGTGGAGATAATTTCTCCTTTCAGTACCTCCCCTCAAACTCCACTCTAAACTGCCTTTTACAATGCTAGGAATCTCCTTAAATAGACCCCAAAGGGTTAAGGACTAGGAGTACATTCTAGAAAGTTCTAGTAGGCATCCACTGACCAAATAGAAGTTTCCAAAAGCTGCGTTAGAGGTCAACGCAAATCTAGAAGAATCCAAAAACGGTAACCAAACTTCTAGGAGGCATAACTTTTGAACCGTAGCTTCGATTGACGAACCGTTTACATTTTCGGAAAGATCTCTCAGCGCTCTATAGCCTTATGGACCAGCTTTTCTTGTCCCCCATTTTTTTGCCCTTTTTGAGGTCATTTAATGTCCCTAACCTGACTTTGAAGCATTCTTAGGAGGACTCCACAACCCGAAAAATTGCAATAACTTTCAAACCGTGGGGCCTTTTGACTTGATTCTTTTTTTGGAATGCTCTAAATTAAAATTAAATTCATCTAGCCAATTTACACCTCCTAGTTCACCAAAATGATGGCTCAATTACATACTCCTTTTTTTTCAAGATTTACACCAACACTGGTAGTGGAACTGTGAGAGTTGAAACCTTTATTTGACCCAAATGGGTATCCAAAAATGAAAACACATGAAATAGAAACTAAGTCTAAGTATATTTTTTTTGGGTGACACAAGATTGCCCTTATACCTCTGGATGCTCCTGCATCATTACCTCAAGAGAGTTTAACACCTTTTGTGAAGAAAAGGTATTAAGAGATAGCTACTAGCACTAAAGACTCCTAAGTAAAATAAGATTGTTGACAGAACAAACAAGTCTCTAACAAAACTAGCAAGAGCCATCATGTTTGAGAATGATGTATCCAAGACATTTTGGAGAGAAGCAGTCAATACAATAGTATCTACCATGAATAGAGTACATATTAGAAAAAGGTACAAACATGACTTCCTATGAATTATAGTTTGGACATGCACCTTTATTAAAATATTTCCTAATTTTTACAAATAAGTGTTACACATGATTTTGGATCATCATATGATAGATCAAGTGATTTTACTTTGTGTACATATACTAATGTAGGTTGGGCAGGCAATATGGATGAAAAAGAAAGCATCAGCGATGAAGCATTTTTGCTTGGAGGAAGATTGGTTTCTTGGCTAAGGAAGAAACAAGACTATATTTCATAATGTAAAATAGAAAACAAGTATGTAGCAGCATCAAACAATTGTAATCAAATCAAATGGATGAAATAGATGATGAAGAATATTGGAATAGAATTCTCATAAACTATTACCATACATTGTAATAATATATGTATAGTGACTATGTCTAAGAATCTTATGTTGCATTCTAAGACTAAGCATATATCTATTAAGTATCATGTTTTGAGAGAAAAAATCAAATTAGAGTATGTGAATAAAAAAGAGAAGATTGCAAATATATTTACAAAACCTTTTCCCAGAGATACATTTGAGTATTTGTGAGGTATGCTTGGCATTATAACCAACCTGCATTTGAATAGATGATGTAGAAAATGCATCAATCTAGTGTTACAAAGCACTATTGTTTATCTAGACTAAATTTTTTATTGTTTTTGATCAGTAAGAGGCCAAGGCCATGATTTATTATTAAGTGTGATTGTGAGTAGATTTGAACCAAGGACCTCTTCGATAAGAGGCTCACAATTTACCATTGTGTTGTAGGATCTTTCCTTATCTAGACTAACTATTGATGATTCCTATATAGGGGAGTATTTTTTATGAGAAGAGTCATCAAGGACTCTTGGTAGCTTGTACATAACAATTTCTTTGGACAATTGAGTTGGTTAAACACTTTGAGAATATTACTAACATAATGAATCCTTAGTCATTGATGTCAGTGAGGGACACAGATATGTGAAAAATATCCTCTAGTGTATTGGGGGAGATGATCACATAAAATAAAAGGGGAAAAGCACAAACTTGTGTCACCCTTTTATAAAGGAAAAGGCTACCAAAAGTATAAATGTTCATCTTCAATGACATAAAATTGGTACTACTATTTAGAATTTGAAAATGAAGTAAACTAACAAAATGTGTAGAAATGGATGAAATTTAGGATTATAATTTTTAATAATTATTTGCAATAAGAATTTATATATTTTCCTAATTTGTATAGACAATTTTTTAGTTGCTGAAAAACACTAAAAATTAGGGGTCTAGTTCCCATGACAAAATTATATGAAAATAAAATCATTTCCCTTTGATCTCAAACTATGTTATAGATAACATATATAGCTAGAACAATCAAAAATAAAAATTGGCTTTTGACCTATATTTTCTCTTTTATAATGACTCAAATTTCAACTCACCTAAAATCAATAGTTTTCCTCTCCCACCACATATTTCAAAACAAATATATTCCAATTAGAAGAAAAATTATACATTCTGGAAGAGGAATCTCTCCTCTATAATGTCATATAGTTTTTTAAAAACTTTGATATCATTTAATATTTTTCTCCTTCTCAAAATCAACATCTTTTTAAGTGTTAAAATACGTGCTTGTAGAATATATACTACATCCAATTGAAACACAATAAACTATATATGAGAATATTCTTGACTTTGATACACATAAAATGGTGTTTATATATGTAATTAAAAATATATCATATAAAATAGTAATAGTTATTGAAATGTCAGTTTTCTAAATTTATTTTATTTCTTTAGTAATTGGATACAAATTAGTATAGAGCATGCATTTAATAGTCATTTCCAAATGAAAATGTGTGAGACCATATATAATTCAGCTAGAATGAATTTATTTAGATCATATGTTTGAACAAAATTGATTTTTAGATAGAAATACTCAAATTCAGTCATTCTGGTAAGCCAACTTGAAAGGTGACACAACTTTGAACTTTTACCCAAAAGTGTACATAAAATATGTCGGAGATGTATGTATGGGGGATAATTGTTCATGGATTTGTTGATGTTAATGAGGGGAAAATATTGAGCTATGTCAATGGGTATGAAGTGTGAAAATTGATGTCCATCCATGTAAAATTGAGGAAATACAAATAAAGAAATGTTCCTGTGATTTTGAGTCTAAACAACTAATGTTGATCCTAAGAACAAGAAATAATAGATAGAGTAGTGTTCATGTGAGTTTCAGATTTGACTAATGAAGAGGATTTCATAAGAAGACAACAAAAACAACAACAACAATAGCACTAGAGTTGGATTTGGTATACTTGTAACTTGATGTTTTTCATCTATGTTTCCATCAGTTTCAAAAGGGGAGATTGTTAGCATGAATATTGATGGTATTCCATTGGGTAAGTATCCTAATAATTGGAGAGACTATTTATATGATTGACATGTTGCATTCATGATTATGTTTATCATTTATGTCAACATAGTATTATTTTTGTGAATACTAGTAGAGTAGCAGAAAGAGAACGAGGTTGTATGAACTGTGTATTAATGATTAGGTTAATTACAATTGAGGATTTATTCTACACTATCTTCTAGTTCTATGGACAAGTGCACATACATGGAATCAAAGACATGATGAAGATATTCAAGATCTATAGTAAGTAGACAAAGTACCTAATAAGTGGCTTCTAATGATTTATTTGAATCTCTTAACTAGGATAGAATCATAATGATCATAGTTACACACTGATAGTAAACAACCTAATGATGACATTTGTAAGCGCACAAGGTTAGTTATCACACATGCGAGAAGTTGTAAAGACTATGAGTTGATAGCAGCTTGTATTTACAAAAAGATGTAATGTTTTGTGATATCTTAATGAGGCTATATTATAATTAATTAGGAAAGCCTCAAGTCCAAATCAAGAAATTATTTTGAGGATATGGTATAAAATAAGGTTACTTTCCTTGTGGAGAAGTGTGATACATAAGAAAGTGTGTATACACATGTGACATGTGAAGTATTTGGAAACTACGCGTAAGAAATCCAAGGGATTATTTGGATGTGAAGTTGGGGATCTATTATTGAGATTAGAAGAGGATTGGTCTCATCAAGTTGATGGAGGAGTCCAAATATTATTCATATTCTATTATTCTATGAGGAATAATACAAAGATTAGTTGGATAGTAAGTTTGGTGATCGTTCCCCTGAAGTTTTTTGGACAATGGGGCCATTTGCCTTATAAAACTCCTAATAAGTTTGGCACAACTCCTAATAGGGTTGTAATCTTCTAACAGGGATTCAAATTCTCCTAACAAGGACTGATATGTACTAAATGTATTTAATTGGCTCCTAACAAAGTCAATCCTCTTAAAAGAAACTTTTATATTAGTACATTATTTTTTGGGTACCACCCCACTCAGGTTTTCACTATTATCAACAGTTTCACTAGTTAACACATCTGGTGTTATTGTACATGTGCATCTTCTGATTATATTTTTT
Source organism: Cupressus sempervirens (assembly GCA_028749045.1). Taxonomy (NCBI): domain Eukaryota; kingdom Viridiplantae; phylum Streptophyta; class Pinopsida; order Cupressales; family Cupressaceae; genus Cupressus; species Cupressus sempervirens. The sequence continues at coordinate 1,012,432,050 of CM053787.1, read as the reverse complement.
ACATGGTAAAGATTAATAAGCTTGATAAATTTTTTAATAGTAGGATAACTAATTTAGCCCCCCCAGTTATCATGATGGAGTTTAATTTCTAACACAAACAACAATTATTCTTCATATCACCTATAAAATTGATTTCTACAGTAGTGTGATTGTCTCCCTTATAATCAATAGACCAATTTGTATGTTTTTCAATGTGTCTTCTCCATGACATGTCTATTTCTAAATAGCCTATATTTTGACCATGATGCAACCAAGATATTATCTCTCATTTGTGTTATGTTATATATCTATAAATATTTTCATTGTCTTCAGCTTCAAAATCACTAGGGTTTTCATCCTTTTCTATAGCCATGGTATGTTCAACATGCCAAGGAATGTAGTTAAATGTCTTGCACTTTTATTTGATGGTTTCATCATAATGAGAAATATCTCATTCTGTATCATTGAATGACATGTAGATCAATAATTTTGATGAACAAAAGTCAACCCATTTACTTGACTTGCATGAAGGCATAGATACAAATCTAGGAAACACTATGATGATTGTTTCTTTTTCCCCTGGCTCCCATTTTTTGTCTCCTTTTCTTTTAACATTATATATCCATGATCTTGTGGAACTAATTAATGTGATAGATTCCATACATAGTGGCTTTTTTTTTGTATTCGTCAATGAAATATTTTGCTCATTCTTCTTAATATTCTATTCATCATTACCATTTTCATTATTTAAAGTTTTGGGTTTGAGAAATTTAGATTAACAAATCTTCTACTACACTCTACCAATGGAAGTTATAATAACATATGACATGTTTCTTGAGCACAAATGTATGTTTCTATAATTGTCATAGTTAGAATTTTCCTATATGCACATGCCACTAAAACATCTAGGTTTTCCACATTCGAGAGGCGTGTCAACATTTGGTGGTATATTCTTGAGCTTTTCTCTTCTATTGTTGCATGCTTGGAAATGCATTTTATTACAACATATTTAGAAAGAATAGGTTTCCAATTAATATTCTCTCCCTATAGTTGTTGTATGTTGTGATTATGTGAATTGAATCTTTCATGTCATGTTTGAGTCCAATTTGTAATTTAGATCTAAATATTCTACTATAATCAAATGATTACCTACAAACCATCCTTCCCTTTTTTCTACAAACATGCACCCTCCTTACAAATTGTGTTGTTTCTACACTATTTAGGATCTCCTCATAGTCATGATCTAGATTGATCTCTACAAGTTGGCTCATGTTTTTGAGACATGGGTGTTGCTAAAAATTTATGAAAGCCTACAATTAAAAATAAATTGAATGAGTAAATCAAGTTATGTAAAATTATACCAAACAATATATATTTATAAACATACCTTTATGTTTCACTGATGAGGATCTTCTCTAGGTTTCCATGCATGAACAATAGCATGAAAATATCTTTTAGCACTTTTTTGTTCATCCTCATTTGACAAGTCAATCTTTTCCATATTAGGTGCTCCTTCAATCCATATAAACCCATGAATATATGGGGACCCCCTATGTTATCATTCATGTCTACACCAAAAATCCTTGACATTATTTCCATTTTCTTGAATCACTTTTCTAAACATAGAGTGCCTGAAGTACATATAGTGTACCAAAATATATGAGGATAATCAGTTATATTTTATATGTCCCAATTTTGTGCTTTTTTTGGATTAGTTGGCATTATTCCTAGTGTTAGTGTGTGTAAATTAGGTGAATAAATATCTATTGCACACAATGTGAAAAATATTGTAGGAAAAATAATTTGATGAAGCAAATTTGTCAATTATGCATGAGATTTTGCCCAATATGACCTTGTTCCCTTTAGTGTTGTCACACAATATCTAAATCTAGGATTTTTGCCAAAATGATGATCCATATATTGCATAAGATGCTTTACAAATTCATGAAGATATATCTTCCATAACCATGGTTCTAACCAATCACATCTTCCATTAGAAAATAATGTTGGAAACACCATATTCAATAATCCTGGAGTGACATAATCATTAATAGCTCACACACCAATACTTGGCCGATCTATCAATAATGTTGAGTTTACATCAGGATTATTAACCTATGCACAGAAATGTTCCATTTCCTTTTGTGCATTGGGTAGTATTGAATCCATTAATGTTGTGTTTTATATTACATTCCCTTCATCTGTTTCCATAATTGGACCCAAGGACACAATATCATTTGCCTCTATATCAAATTCCATATTGATTGTCTTCAATTCATTAAAAACATTTTCATCTCTATTTTTGAGCAGATCATTGACAACATTTTTATTATTTCAAAATTCATAGTCAAGTTTTGCATGTTCTAATTTGTATTTTAGTGCTCTATATACACGATCTTTGTTTATAGTAAATTTATTTTATGTTCCATATTGATCTCTCATTTGAAAAATAAATAAATTGGAATACTATCTATTGTATGTGGCATTATATTTGAAACACGATCTATATTTTATTGGAAACTTATTGTGTGTCTTTTGTACTTATATTGGCCACCATTTTCATGCGTAACTTGAAGTATGAGACTGACACATGTATTTAATATTTTCTCAACTTGAGTCAAGTTTGCAAGCTTCTTAGGTTCAATTCCTAGATCCTTATTATTTGAATCTAATAATCCATTGTTTCCTCTCTCTTATCAATATTTATTACATAATGGACCTCCTAAGGTGAGTGGTACTCATTCCTAGATAATATTCCTAAAAATTATAGCACTCTTTTGCCATTCTAAAGATATCCAAGTTTTGGCAAATCTACATTTGGAATTTATAGAAATTATCATGAAGAATCCCATTTTGGTTTTGAGCATTTTCTACATTGCATTGTCTACCTAAATTTATCCCAACTTGAGTTGTGTGATGGGGTGTTTCAGAAATAGGTTCTATGTTCCTTGAAACTTCATTTTTGAGGATCTAATTTTATATATTCATAGTCAAGGGTTGATTATACCTCTCACTAAACTATAAATCAAATTGATGCCTTCCTTGTATCTCAAAATGTGACATTCAATTAAATGTTCTTTGATGACAACTTCTGTTATAATTTCCTTGATCTTTATTTTGACATTCCAATCCTTGTACTGATAGTTGCAGCATTCTTCTAGATATCATAATTTTATGTTTGTACTTCATTACTCCTCCTTCTTTTATCTTCTCTTTGATCTTCTTTAATTTTTTCTCTCTAGCATCTTCAATATTCTCCTTGGTATTCTCTCTGATATGCTCTTTATTTCTCTATTTTCTCTAATTGGTATTTTCTATAATTCATTGTCTAGCCAATTTTATATTGTTAAAACTTAAAATATTTAAAAATATATATATTAAAAGAGATTTTTATTTTTTTTAAAGAAAATCACACATAGCAGATCTGTTGGAAATACAATAGGGAAGAAAACTTTGGGGGGAGGGGGTGAATCAACACTTAGAACTTTCAACCTCAAAAACTATTCACCACATAGGCATCTCACAATCTATGCATATAAACTAAAATAAAAAAATTAAGCATATGCATTGATAGGATAAAAGTAAAATATTCAACACATGTATGACATAGGATATTTGGTTACCCAGAAACCTTCCAAGGATAAGGTAAAACTTGGCTGGGGATGACACCCAAGAATCTTCACTGCAGTAATAAAATGTATCCAATGAAGGTTAAAATGTTTGATCATGAAACATGATCTATCCTATCAAAGGTCTACTCTGTTAAAGGCTTACAAGATTTTTAGCCCTTAAACTATTAAAGGATTTCAACACCCCAATAAAAGTGTACCTGGTAAAAGGACTTTAACTTAAAATGAAGTAAGCACCCTATTAAAAGGATTTGAAATAGCCCATCAAGACTAGTCTATTAAGAGATTTAACTAATTCACCTATTAAAATGTCTCAGCAATGATCCTTTAGTTAGCACTTTGTTTCTTGATGTTAGATCACCTCTATCTTGATGTATACTTGATCCTTTCTAATTAGATGTATCTCTGTTGTCCATTGATTCCTTTCCTCTATTCTCCTTTAACTAATTCAGCAATTTAACTCAATCATAACACTTTATTTACCATGAATTCTTTGTTTCCATATACAAACTCCCTTCAATTATCCTTAAGCATTCATAAGAAGTTTAGGGTTTGTCCTCCTTGAGAAGACCTAGGTAACTTAGGATTAGGTATGAACCAACGGTAGTGATTCACCCATATTGTTTCTTAATCCATCCCTTTTTTAGATTGGATGCATGTAATGCATAGGGATTCATAATGAATATTCATCATTATCACCAAAGATTGTAAAGAAATCCTTAAGTCAGCCCAAAAATGGTTTACATAGAAGTTTCTACGATTACAAACATCTATGTCAAAACTATGTAACTCAACACTTGAAGTCCCTGATACTTAGCATCAACTACAAATTCAATATTGTAACTTGGCCTCTAAATGATTCAGCATTCACCAATCACTCAAAAATTTGAATAACTCAATACATACCACCTGCTAGCACTTGAGTGAATTAGCACTTACTAGTTATTTAGCTCATACTAAATATATGTCGCATAGCATATACTATTTGACAACTTTATGCTTGGAATGTATTACTTGTACATCATGAACTAAGTAAATGAATTAAGTATATTGTCACTCATATTTCAAAACCAATCTAAGATTAAAAATCTCCCCCTTTGACATGAGTGGCAAAATACTTGATCATGTGTGAATAACCTTTAGCCTTTCAAGCATAACTCAGATAATATCCACTTACATAAAAAAATTCAAAAACTTCAAAATTTTGTAAAAGCTTTTGACTCATCAGTCATACCTTAAAATTCAATACCTCCCCCTAATTTTATTGTGCTATTTTGTATTTGAATCAAAAATATTCCTCCTTCTGAGTAGATTTGCATTAGCTAATCCTTTCTCAATAATGGTATCTCTCCATCATATCTACCCCATACTTCTTATTTCTCAACCATTTTGACACTAATGTCAAAGGGTTATACAGTTAGAGTTTATTTGTCCAAAAGTGATTTGTGGACCTCAATCATGATCAATGTAACATCCCACTTATCACAAGATACCTCCAATGACTTAATTTGGATGACTAGCTCAGCAACAAGGTGAACTAAATCATCATGGATAGAAAGATGCAGATCTTTCCTAATGAGTATTTCAAAAAAGCCTAGTTCCTTGTGTAATATCTCAATATGTGGACAAAATAGATAGGATGCTAATTAGTTTTGTCTTAATTTTCACTTCATCTATGTGTAATACTGCCAGTTGACTTTGGGAGTTTAGGAGAGTCTTGAAATGTTTCGCACTCTGAGCTAGAGATTTTAGCAGAGTTATACTAGATGACTATATATGATTTTCCTAACTTAGTATGTGACTCCTTATTTCTTGTGTGAAAAGTGTGGGATTACACAATTTTTTGTACAAAGATAAAATGTTCTATAGTACCTTCTTTACACTATAATTTTGGTTGCTAACTCAACCTGTGATAGTGCAATAGCACCTAATATCTTTTCATCAACCTTATATTGAAACTTCCTTTTAGACCACATGAGTAATTTTACATTTGAATCTATGTTTGTGTCATTTAGATTCTCCAATAAGTTGGTTAGCTTCTCTATGATTGGCTTTGTTGCTTTTGGAGTTGACAGGCTAAGTGCATCAAGAAGAATGTCCTTGATATCTATCAAAGCGTGTTCTGCCTATGCTCCTATATGAGTAGTTCTTGATTCTTCTTCTTTGCAAGAGAATATTGGAGTATGCCCATCTTCTCAATAGTGATGGTTGCATAATAAAACTTGGGGAACTAAATCACTTCATCCAAGTTCACATTAACAAATGATGTGACTTCATCTACCTTAGATGTGCTTGGACTCAGCCATGATGATTGTAGCAATATAGCTTTCATACTCGACCTTTGAAGAGCTTGACTAGGAGGAGTAGAAGTTTCTGGCAAATTTACCAGTGTTCACATTGCTAATTGCTCCTCGAGTTTGGTAGTAAGAACTATCTCTTTAGTTTTATCCTTTTCCTTCTCTACATTCATAGATACACCTTGATCTTGTGTTTTACATGTAGGAGTATCTATCTAACCGATTAGAACTTGTGTTCCTTCATTCTTTTCTATCTCATCTTTATGCTCTCCAACTATCTCACCCTCATCATGTTCACTTTGATTTATATTGATTGAGATTAGAATACTTTGTGCCAATGTACTAATGGTAGAAGTAATTGTCTCATTCCTTTGATATACCACAAAGGTTAATGTAGGTTGTATGAAGATGAATTGAGGGGTTGTAGATGTCACTTGTTTGTGTACTTTTTTATATGATTACCTTGGTTACCTATTGCCACTCATCTTTGTCCTCACCTACCTCAATAGGTGCCTACATTATTTCCTTGGGTCTTCTCAAGCCATATAATGATTTCCAAATCAAAGTGGCATTTTGTACAACATCCACAACCTTGTTTTGGAATATGTTGAATGCCATATATTTTATTGAAAAATTTCCAATATTCTTGTTTAATGCCTTAGCCATTTTTTCCCCATCCAATTCTATCATAAGTCTTGCAAGTTTAGTCTTTATGATGTGTCTTTCTATGTTGAGACTATATTGCCACTTTTGCTCAACTTTGTAAGATAATTCCTTTGGTAGAGAGTTGGCAATCTCAATTGCAATTTTTTTAATGTTTCCATCATGGAATATATTGAATCCTCTACTTGGTTCATCTCAACTTTTCCAAGTTTATAAAATTTAATATGTGTGAGACTAGATAAATCAGTGTTATTCCTTATTTTCTCACATATATTGTCTAAATCTGAAGAAGGATGGTGACTTACCACTTGAAATTGGATGTTGTCATCAGATTTAGTTATCACTTCATCAAATTTAGATGCAGCTATGTATTTTTTCCTTGATTTCTTCTTAGGCTCCTCTTCATTGCTAGCTAATCTAGCTTTCTTCTTAGGCTCTTGTAGAGGAAACTATAAGCTTACGTTTTGCAACCTTCCTTGGTTTGCAAATAGCTAGGGTCTTAGCTTTCCTCTTCTTTTATTAAACTCCTTCACTAGCTTCTTCTCCCTCAGCAGCTTCTTCAATTTCTACTTCATCTTCTTGATCTTCTCCTTGACCTTGAGTTAAGACTAGTGGTGCTTGAATAGGTATATCTTCTACCTCCTCCTCCTCCTCCTCGTCTTCTTCTTCTTCTTCATCTACTCCAAAAAAATTTGTTTTAGCTTTTTGACAATCTTTTACTTTTTCCGAATGACTAAGGTTGTCTTCAAATCCATTGTTATCTTAGATGCAGCCATGCCATAGTTCCCAAAGGTAGTAGCCTTAGCATCTACATCTTGTACAAGTAGTGTTGTTTTAGAAATATTCTTAACTAGGCTAAGTTACTGAGGTGGGGGGGCGGGGGGGGGTGGGGGGGTAAATCAATAACTTCTAAAAATTAAACAATTTTAACTCTTAATCCAACAATCTAGTTAGCATTTCACATATAACATGATCTCATTTTATGCATAAGAAACTAAAAACGTGAAAGCATTCATAACACTTTAACACAAAGATTTGGTGACTCAAAAACGTTTTGAATAGAAAGTAAAACTGGGGTGGGGATGATACCCACAAGCTTTAGTACAGTAGTATAAAGTTGGCCTATTAAGGCTTGCATTGATCAATTTTGATGATCTTCCCTTTTAGGAGCAATAAGGAGTACTAGGTCCATCTTGTGAAAGGATTTACAAACATACAATGAAGTATACACTTGGTAAAGATATTTTAAAAAGAGTCTTAGGTCTACCTTGTTAAAGGATTTGACTGATCCAACTATTAGGGTGAAACAATAGCTTATCTCTAACTTGCAAATTGGTTTACTAAATGAGATTCCTTTAAGAGTAAAAATCACCTTGCTATGATAGATGGATCTTTTCTACTCCTTATACTGTTGTAGCCTTTGTAATTTACACTTTTTTCTCTTCTCTTAAGATTGCATTGCATATGCATTATTACTACACACATTGGATGTGATACAATACATTATATATATACCATTCTAATTACAAAAATTATAAAGTTGGCCACAATACAAGTTTACACAAATATTACAAAGTCAACTCAAATGTAGACATTCAAGTTCTAAAGACTTACTTGGTGAGGTTCTTATACTCGAAATCCACTATCAATGCTCGACATCATTATGCACTCAGTAGAGATAGAAGCTCAGTCTATACTAATCAGTTCCAAGTAGTCTTGAACTCGATCTACAATGGTGACTCGATAGATATTGTGAATCTCATCATATAAACTGAGTCTCTTGGTTTACATAGTATGACTCGATAAACACTATTTCCTTGAGCTTGGTATAAACTGAGTCATTTGGTTAACAATGAGTAGCTTGGTTAATACTAAACTTGCATCACATAAATTTCAAACTCGTTAAGCATTGCATAGCTTGATTTACACTGGTAAACTTGGCATACACTGAGATGCACAGTTTACATTGTTAATCTTCATAGCAACTATAACTACTTGGTAAACAATGGAATTTGTCCAAAGGACTCGATAGTAACTGTAGAACTTGGAAACAACTAAAATGCTTGGCAAATACTATTAACTATACAATAAGCTTAGTAGCTATTTACAATATGAATAAGTGTATGTCACTAATAAAAAATTTGATGAATATCTCAACAATCTCCCCCTTTGGCATTAGTGAGAAAAACACTTATCATTCAAAACTAAATTCAAAATGTTTCGGAAGAGTCTGCAGCTCAGCAGATGAAGTGAAGGTCCCTTCATTGCTGAGCTAAATTGGAGAAAGAAGTGATTGGATGTTTGTATTCATGCTAGTAGTCATAGTCAATCCTACTAAGGCTATCTCTATGCTTGATGTTGTTAATAACTTACTTGGAGAGTGAGGAAGTGAGGCAGTAACTTCTATAGCAACCTTGACTAGATTAGTTCCCTCATCTTCTTGCTTTTCTTCCTCAGTAGCCTCTTGCTCCTGTTCCTCTTCATCATCAATGTTATCAAAATAAGATGCTACATTTTCTTCTTCATTTTTCTCTTCTTTATCATCATTATCATCATCTTTTACATCAATAGGAAAATCACTCTATTTATGTAAAAGATAAACACTTTTCCAAGTGTTAGTTGCATTCCTTACAACATGTTTAATATCTTTCATTAGAATTAGACAAGTGTTGAATTTCAAAGTCAATTTTTCTTCATTTTTCTTTAGTGACTCTTTTACCTCTCCATCTAATATGCTCAATATAAGTAGCCTCAGAGTTTTCCCATACATGTCATTGAAATTTTTCATGCAAAATTCCCATCTTGGCTTAATTTTCCCCATCAAAAAATTAGGTATCTAAGTACAAGCTATTCTAGTAAGTATTTTCATTTACCCATTTTTTCCATCACTGGGGCTTCTATTTGCTTCTTCTCTTCAACTATTCTAATTTCATACTTTAATGCCTTAAAGTTTTTTATACTGACTCTAGCTTACAAATCTTTCAATCTATCTTGGAAGGTGGGTGAAGTTTTTTAGAATATTATATCTCCTCCTTCCTTGTCAGCTTTCTTCCTTGATCTCCTAGTAAACATAATGGTAGATGGCTTGGTTGGCTAGGTAATTTAATTACCTTGCCCTTTTTCTTTAGTGGTTCCTCTTTCTCTAATTCTTCTTCATCCTTACCTTTTCCCTCTATCAACAAGAGAGTAAAACTTGTTTTTAATTTAGCAATTCTTTTCTTTCCTTTCCTTATCACTTGAGGGAGTTTGATTTCCAATTCTATCCTAGCTTTAGCTTCATCATATGTCCCAAAATATGTAGGCTTAGGATCAACTAGTTCATTAACAAGAGCCTACATGACGTCTTTGGTTTCATCAATATTTACCTCATATCCAAGAGGTTTCACCCATGCTATTCCCAGCCAGACTACCTGAACATATACTTTGTCACTATCCACCATGAAACACACATCATCCTTATAATTTTCAGCAATTTTTTGGGAGATTTGGTATTTGTTGTTCATTTTCTCCTTAAATGCATCAAAATAGTTGTCCATAATACTATTATAGTTTTCACCCATCTTAGCAATATACTATTATACTTATTGGTCCGATATAGTGCTGGCACATCTTTTCTCCACACAATAGAACCTTTTAAAGGGAAAATATTCTAATCATAAAAGAATAAGAATGTTAATAGGGAGCAAAAATTACATGGGTTATTCTTTGATGTCTTGATGCTTTCCATGTTCTTGTTGAATAATTTCAATAGTAGCTCAGCAAGGTCAAAAGATAGATTGTTCTTTACTACCTTTTATGTAAGGTTAACTACTTCACATGACATGTTGTTTAACCTACTAGAGGTTTAAATTTTTTTTGCAATAATATGGATTTGAATTTCAATTCCACATCAATGATATTGCTTATTTTCATTCCTCTACCATCCCATTCTATAATAGTTTTCTTTTCAAGTTCAATTGGACCTAGGGTTTTGGTTGTCTTAGCTTTGGCCAACATTGGGAGACTAGTAATTCTATGAATCATATTCTTTTTGATCAATAATGGTTGCTCCAACCACAACTGCCCATTATGGACCCAACTAAGGATAAACATAATCCATTTTACTTGAAATTCATGAGGCATGTGAGGGATGTGAGTTAACCCTTTAGTTTCCAAGTGTTGGTGCTTGGGTTTCAAAACTCCATTTACACAGTTTGTCTAGGGCATCATCCATTTCTAAAATGCCAATCTCTTGAATAACACATTAAAAGTGAGTGTGAATATCATTGATCAATAAAACCTTTGGAGGGATTTCTGACTACACTCCACTCAGATTTAGGGTTTCCACAATTGGAGGGGTGAGCTTGAAGTCTTGTGCATTTCATTCACCATGAACTAACATCTCTAAACCTCACTTTTTCTTGTTGCTACTGGTTGCCATATTCACTTGGTAGGGTTTGAGAGAATTTGAAAACTTTTGCTGATTTTTTTCTCAAAATGCTTGGATGCTCTAAAGATCACACTTTGCAATAACTCTCAAAAATTTCATGGTAAAAATGACTTTGATTCCATGTCTTTTATCAAAATTTCCCTATAAATGCTTTAGTACAAAATGTAAGTTGATTGACATCACGTTGACAAACTATTATCCACTTCTTTTCATTGAATACTCATTGAAGTCTTTATGACTCAGCAACCATATGTATATTCATTACTCTCGACCTCACTCAGTAGAGCCTTTTTTCCTTTAGTAACCACATAGAATTTAGTTAATCACCCAATTCTTGAGGTACTTAATCACCATTTCTTAGACTTGTATTCTCAATAGACTTTGGAACCCATTGTTGTCTCATCTATTTTTATATGTTATTAGCATTTTCCTTCTTTTCATCTTCTATTCTAATAGTATTCATATAGTTCTTGGAAAGATGACCAAGTTCTATACAAGTGAAACATCTTTAGTGGTATCTCTTTTCCTCATATAATATTTTACACAATTTATTCCAATGTGTCCAAATTCTCCACAATAATGACATCTACACCAGGTGTTGTAGTCCCAACCAAATTGCTTTCACAAATTTCTCTACTAGATTCAATGTCTTGGTTTTGCATTCTAATGACTTGTGTCCATGTTTCTAACATTTGTGACATTTGCCTTCAAATCTTGGTTTCTCTTTGTATTGATTAGCCTTACGACCATGCTGATTGCAATTATAGTATTTTCCATTGAATTTTTCTTTTCCATTGCTCCAACATTTGTTTGATGTATGACCTATCTTACCATAGTGATTACAAGTAGGTATTTGATTAGTTTGAGCTCCTTGCTTGGATGATTCTCCTTCTTCTATATATCCAATTCTTTCTTTTCTTTTTTATCTATAGATATTTTTCTCATTCAATTGATTCATGTTTTCTTGGGATTTCATCATTCTTTCATTGATTTGCCTTTCCAAGTTTAGATCATTTTACAATCTTTCAATTTCAGATCTTAGGCTCATTATTTCTTAATTTGCATTGGAGAGATGATCAATAATGTCTACTTGCTAAAGGGATTAGTGTTGGATTTCATTGTTCTTTCCTTCTATTTCTTGTTTTAATTTGTTCTTTTTCTCCATGACTTCACATAGCCTTATTGAATAAATTTCTTGTTCTCTTCTTAGTTTTCCTACTTCTTCTTGTAGGGAACCATTATTTTCGAGGAGTTCTTTGATTGCTTCATTGGCTTCATCTTGATTACTGGAATGAAGATCTTTAACCTTTTCTTCAATGTGGAGATCATTATTCATTCGAATTGCAAGTTGGTTTTTTAATTTTCAAGGATTGAGAGTTACTCCTTTGCTTTCTTCAGTTAGGCAATAGCTATTTCCAAATCTAGTTTTTCATTGTCAATAGCTTTGTCAAGTCTAAATATCTCCATGGCTTTGATATTTTCTCAATTTGTTAAACTTTCTTTTGAGAACCACAATGCTCTGATACCAATTGTTGCAAATATTCTTAACTAGGCTAAGTTACTAAGAGGGGAGGGGTGAATCAGTAACTTCTAAAAATTCAACAGTTTTAATCTTAATCAAATAATCCAATTAACATTTAATCCTTTACATATAATCTGATCTAATTGTATGCATAACAAATTGAAAAAAAGAAATAAATTATAACACTTTAACACAAAGATTTGGTGACCCATAAACCTTCGAAATAGAAAGTAAAACTAGGGTGAGATGACACCCACAAGCTTTAGTACTATAGTATAAATTTGGCCTATTAAGGCTTACATTGATCACTTCTGATGATCTACCCTATTAGGAGCAATAAGGACTGCTAGGTCCACCTTGTGAAAGGATTTACAAACATACAATGAAATATGTACTTGATAAAGAGATTTACGAAAGACTATTAGGTCTACCTTGTTAAAAGATTTGACTAATCCACCTATTATGATGAAACCATAGCCTATCTCTAATTTGCAACTTGGTTTACTAAATGAGATTCCTTTAAGTGTACAAATCACCTTGCTATGATAGATGGATCTTTGCTACTCCTTATATTATTGTAGCCTTTGTAATTCACACTTTTTTCTCTTCTCTTAAGATTGAATTACATATGCATTATTACTACACACATTAGATGTGATACAATACATTATATATATATACCAATTCCATTATACAAATTAAAAAGTCAAGCACAATACAAGTTTACACAAATATTACAAAGTCAGCTCAAATGTAGACACTGAGGTTCTGAAGACTAACTCAGTGAGGTTCTTATATTTGGCATCCACTATCAATGCTTGGCATCATCATGTACTCAGTAGACATAGAAGCTCAATCCATAGTAATCACTTGTAAGTAATCTTGAACTCAATCTGCACTAGTGACTTGGTAGATACTATGAAACTTGTCATATAAACTGAGTGTCATGGTTTACATTGTATGAGTTGGTAAACACTATCTCCTCAAGCTCAATATAAACTAAGTCACTTGTTTAACACTGAGTAGCTCAGCTAACATTGGACTCACATCAAATAAATTGCAAACTTGTTAAGCACTGCATAGCTTGGTTTAAACTAGTAAACTCAGCATACACATAGATGCAAGGTTTACGCTGCTAATCTTCACAATAATTGTAATTGCTTGGTAAACACTAGAATTTTTCCAAAGGACTCAATAGAAACAATAGAACTTGGTAATAATTGAAATACTTGCGAAACATTGTTAACTATACAAAAATCTTGGTAGCTATTTAAAATCTAAACAAGTGTATGTCACTCATAAAAAATTTGACTGATATGTCAACAATTTTGTTATTGCTGCAAAGGTTTCATCAACATTGATTTCATAGCTTAGTGACCTTAGCCACCTTACCCTTGGAAGAACAACTTGAACAGAACCAAACTTAGTGTCAACTAGAAAGAAAACATCATTGAAATGTTTCTCGACTAGAGAAACTAGTATCCTCAATCTCTTCTTCATTGATTGCTTGAAGTCTTCAAAATAGCTAGTCATAACTAATTCAAAACTATTTTCAAGTTGCTCAATAAATTCATCTATTTGCACTATAATAGATCTGTTTGTTTTCAAGGAAACTTTACCAAATGTGGGGAATGTATTCTATACATAAAAGAACATAAATATAAGAATTAAACAAAATTTACATTGTGAAATTTTGGTCTTCTTTATAGCTCCCAAATTTTCTAAAAATTTGTGTATCTACAACTCAGTAAGGTCATATGTATGATCCTTCTTAACTATCTTATAGCCCATGTCAACAGCAATACATGGTACATTATTGAGCCTACTTGATTGGTATAATTTATGTGCTATTATCTTCACTACAAATGCAATTAGGGGATCTAAGATAGTATCAATTTTCATGCCTCATTTTTTCCACACTACCCTTGTATTCCTCTCAAAAACCTCTTTATATTCACTCCTCATTGTTTTAGGTCGATCAAGTGTTGGATACCTTGTTACTCTATGTACAATTATCTTTACGATTTTCACTAGTCCATTATCCAACCATATCGAATTATCATGAATTCTACTCAAAACTATCTTTATCCATTCATTTTTAAAAACATTTGGAAAATATAGAGCATGGGTCAACACTTTTGTCTCTACAATTTTGAATTCATGCTTCAATGCTCCATTTTCACATAATTTCCCATACATTTCCCTAATCTCCATGTCTCTTAAACTACCCACCTTGCATGTGTAGCAACATCTTATATCTTGAATCATCAAAAATTGAGGTGGTATCATTGACAATACACCAAATGGATATTTCTTGTAAGCAATATTAAGAATGACTCTAAATTTTGGTTGTCTAATCTCATTTCTTATCAATTGCACATTCAGAACTTCTTTACTCTCTTTAGCCTTAGGAGTTGAAGAGCTAGACACCATTATGTAAACTAGGGTTTTCAAAAATTCAAACTACATAGCTTGGCACACAATAAATACCTTTATAAATATAATCTTAAGGTGTTGAGCGACTATTGAATCCTACTTGCAAATGCTGGAATGATCTCTTTCAATTCTCCTTTCACTCTTTGTGCTCTCCTTCAAATTTGAATGATGTCAAATGAGTAGAAATCAATCATATAGACCTTAAAACCTTTCATTTAATACTAAGTGCTTACATATATGTAAGCTCGACTTCAATAGAGATTTTGACTCAGTCGACTTCCATGAAGTTTCATTTTCCACTTGGCTGTTGGGTGATGCGACGCGCTCCCCTGCCCACAGGTGGTTAATTATGTGGTGTTCCATGTTCACTAACAATCATGGCTTTTGGTGTAACGGAAAATGGGCCCCACAATTGGTATCAGAGCCTGGTTTTGGCCTGGTCATGGGTTCAAATCTCCTCGGTGCCTTCCCGACCCGCGTAAGCACCTGGTATGTGCGTCGAGGGGGAGATTGTTGGGTGATGCGACGCGCTCCCCTACCCACAGGTGGTTAATTATGTGGTGTTCCATGTTCACTAACAGTCATGGCTTTTGGTGTAACGGCCTGCCCACAGGTGGTTAATTATGTGGTGTTCCATGTTCACTAACAGTCATGGCTTTTGGTGTAACGGCAAATGGGCCCTACAATTGGTATCAGAGCTTGGTTTTGGCCTAGTCATGGGTTCAAATCTCCCCGGTGCCTTCCTGACCCGCGTAAGCACCTGGTATGTGCGTCGAGGGGGAGATTGTTGGGTGATGCAACGCGCTCCCCTGCCCACATGTGGTTAATTATGTGGTGTTCCATGTTCACTAACAGTCATGGCTTTTGGTGTAACGGCAAATGGGCCCTACATTGGCAACTACTACAAGCTCAATCAACACTATCACTTTTGATAGCTCAACATCAACTAACATTTCACTCGGCAACCATAGTGAAACTTTTCATGCTTGATAGTAACATGAAAAATGACAAAACTTAAATATTTCTTCCAAGTTATAATCAACACCTTGCATCTTTATTCTTGCATCTGTAATTTTTTTGAAAACTAAATCCTTGGAGTTGATGTGTAGTATATCTTTTAAATATCAGTCCTACATACCTCTTGATTTCTTAATTTGAGGAGGTGTGATCACCTAACCCATTGGGTGAAGTGATCCTCTCTAAACTAGATGTGTTGCAATCTTCATTTCTCTTCCATTTCTTGTTCATCTCATCTTTGACATTCTCAACATTTTCCTTTCCTTTTCCTTTTTTGAACTCACTGCTTGGTGCCTTTTACCTTGTTGGACAATTCCTACTTATGTATCTATTCCTCAAACAACTAAAACATATGGTTTGACTCAATAATCTTTTGTAGTCACTTCTAAAATGTGTTCTTATGCAATTTTCAACATTTCCATACTCTTAATAATAGTGACAACTATACCTAGTATTATAATCCCAATTATAATAGTTTCCATACTTATGATAGTTATAGCAGCATCCTTCAAATTTTTGAGTGCTTATGGTGTTGGTTCTGCATTCATGTGCCTAGTGTCCTTGTTTTTTGCATTTGTGGCCATGACCTATCAACTTCTACTTAGGATTCTAATTTGTTGTCTTGCTCCTACAAAGACTAGTAGTATGATCTATCTTACCACAATTATGACAAGTAGATTTGGAGTTCTTATCTTTGTTACTTCTTTCTTCACAACTTTTGGATGATTCTCATTCTTGAGTACTAGTGTAACCCAATGTAGATGTACTATTTTTCGATCTAGGGGATCTCATCAATTGTTCAAAGTGTTTGATGGCTTCACTAGGTTTATTGAAACTGTCAGCAAATTCCATTTCTCTTTTTAGATCATTTCTCAGTTTTTTTATTTTGCAACTTTAGTGTTGTGATCTCAATATCCTTTGCATTTAGTTCATGATTTGCAATCATCATTTGACCCAAACTTTCCAATTGCATGTTAGCAATCGTAATTACCTCTGATATTTTCTCTTCTAGTCTATTGGTCAAAATCCTTTTTTCATCTTCAATCATGACTTTTTCCTCTTCATCTTTCTTTTTCTACTCAATCACTTTGCATCATAATATTGATCAGACTTCTTGTTCTCTTTTCATATTTTTGACCTCTTTATTTAGGGTTCCAATCTTTTTCATTAGATCTACAACTGCTACATCAAATTCATTAATACTTATGTTTGCAAAAAAATTAGTAGTGTCAATCTCTTGGTATTGCGTGGCATTCTCTTCAATAACAATTTCCTTTCTTCTCTCTAGTGATGTCTTTAATTCATTTCTTACTTCATTCAAATGATGGAGGGCAAGTTGTATTTCAATCTTTTGTCTCTCAATAGTATTTCCCAACTTGTATACTTCCAACTCCAAGACCTTTTGTTAAAGATGAAAAGCTTTACTTTCCAAGGAACTATTCTATGATACCAATTGTTGGAAATATAATAGGGAAGAAATCTTTGAGAGGGGGGTAAATCACCACTTAAAACTTTCAACTTCAAAAACTATTCACCACACATCCATCTCACAATCTATGCATACAAATTGAAATACCAAATTAAGCATTTGTATCCATAGCATGAAAGTAAAATATTCAACACATGTATGACAAAAGATATTTGGTTACTTAGAAACCCTCCAAGGAGAAGGTAAAAGT
The DNA here is from genome assembly GCA_028749045.1 of Cupressus sempervirens. NCBI lineage: Eukaryota > Viridiplantae > Streptophyta > Pinopsida > Cupressales > Cupressaceae > Cupressus > Cupressus sempervirens. Next base: position 1,012,414,399 of record CM053787.1, on the reverse strand, counting down.
AGGGTGGGAATGACACCCATAAATTATCACTACTATAGTAATAAACTGTATCCAATGAAGGGTAGAATGTTTGATCATGAAACCTGAACTATCTTCTGAAAGGAATGCCCTATTAAAGGCTTACAAGATTGTTAGATCTTACTCTATTAAAGGATTTCAAATTGTAAGGAAACTCAGGTGTGAAAACAACTTCCTACACTAATCTCATATGGAAAATATGGTGCAAATCCTTTTAAAATCTTCTACACTTACAGATTCAATATCATGTAAACAAAAATATAGTAGCTCCAACCATGCATACAGAAAATAGACAGAGAAAGAAACACATAACACAAAGATTTGCTGGTGGGGAAAAACCTTTCGGTAAAACAACCCCACCCCTCCAGAACCTGCACAATGTATTATCTTCAACACAAGATTACAATACACTTGCAATTCAAGTTCAACATCAACAATAGAAGACTCCAGCAGCACCTCAGTACCTACAAACTTTCATCTATCACACTATTGCATTACAACATGCAATACACATTTTATGAACATCTTAAGACCCAACAAAATGCCCACAAAGGGGTTGGGCATTTTTCATGGCTCAACCACCAAGAAACATGCACAATGCCACATGTACATCCCATACCAAGAAAAGGGTGTCCATCCCTTGAATAGGAAATGACAGCTTGTCATAGAATCCACTAAAAAAAGTAGTCACAAGAGAAGTGTACGGGAATCCATCATACCAACCTATTTTTGGCATATTCTCTTACACGCACCAACCACTTATTCTTGGGTGCCCAAATAGGCCTCATGTCATAAGATGCTCTTACACTTATCATAGCTTATTCCTTAAATAGCTGTTACGTGTCATAGGAATCTGTCATAACTATTTCAGCCATGATCTCCTTCACACACTTCAAGATGCTGACACATGTAAGTGATCAACATGCCAACTAGACATGTACACTCAAATTTACATATTATTTTCAAAAATACATTTCAAAAAATAAATAATAATAAGAATAAGAATTATACAAGGCACCATATCTCTCACAAAGTGAAACTGCACATCAATGTGCTTCGTTCTGGCATGGAAAGTTGGATTCTTCGCAAGGAAAATAGCACTCTAACTGTCACACCAAATAGTAATATGTTCTGCATCAACACCAACATCAGAACACAATCTCTTAAGCCAAATGGCTTCCTTACAAGCATGAGTAGCAGCCATGTACTTAGCTTCTATAGTGGACAAAGCAACCACAGGTTGTCGCTTACTCATCCAACTGATGGCACCACCAAACACAGTGAACACATAACCACTGGTGGATCTCCTACGATCAATATCACTTGCCCAATCTGAATCCACAAACCCATGAATACAAACTAAATGTGAAGATCCAAAAGAGTTACCATGATAACATATGGAGTAATCTGATGTACCCCTCAAATATTTGAATACTCGCTTAACTGCATCGCAATGTATCTGTCAAGGATTAGCCATAAATTGACTCAGGACTACCACTGCTTGGGCAATGTCTAGTCTAGTACAGACCATAGCATACATAAAACTTCCAACTGCACTAGTATAAGGTACTCTACTCATGTCCTCCACCTCACTAGGAGATTTTGGAAAATCATCTATAGATAACTTTGTTCCCACTGAAATAGGAACACATAGTGGTCTAAAATCTACCATGTTGAACCTGTCCAACACAGACTTCACATACTTGCTCTAACTCAACCAAAGTTTTCTGTTGGACCTGTCTCTACTAATTTCCATACCCAAGATGTACCTAGCTGCCCCAAGATCTTTCATCTCAAACTGTGCTAACAACTTAGATTTAAAATTAGAAATCACACCCTTACCCTTCCCAAACAGCAACATATCATCAACATATAATGCAACAATAAGAAGGTGATCATTTTCAACTCTAAAATAAACACAATGATCTGATTTTGATCTTACAAATCCAATTGACAACACAAAGGCATCAAACTTAAGGTACCACATCCTAGGAGATTGCTTCAAACCATATAGAGATTTCTTCAATCTGCAAACAAAGGATTCTTTACCTTTAACAATGTAGTGCTTAGGCTGTGACATATAAATCTCTTCCTCCAAATCACCATGAAGGAAAGTTGTCTTCACATTCATCTGTTCTATCTCTAAATCATATGATGCAGAAAGAGATAACAACAGTCTAATGGATGTCAAATTTGCAATAGGAGAGAATATTTCACCATAATCTATTCCCTCTACCTGTGAATACCCCTTTGCAACCAATCTAGCTTTGTACCTTTCAACACTGCCATCTACATAGAATTTCTTCTTGAACACCCATTTACAGCCAACAGATTTTCTCCCTTTAGGCAAAGGTAGAAGGTCCCAAGTTTTTTTTTTCTCTAATGAAGCCATCTCATCATCCATAGCCTCAATCTAGGAACCTGGATCTTCCATGCCCAAAGCCTCTTTCATAGATCTAGGCTCATCAGTGTTAGTAATCAAAGCAAAAGCACAACTAGAATCTAACATAGAATAACCAAACCTTTCTGGTTTCTTTCTTTCTCTCGTGGATCTCCTCAAGGGTTGAGGTTGAGGTTGTTCTTCCTCTTCTTCTGAATTGTCAGAGCTACTAGAGCTCTCTTCATCATTAGACCCAACATGGTCTCTCTGTTTAGTCTTCTCAGGGGTAGGAGGCAACTGAACAACATCTTTTTCCTTTTCTTTTTCATCTGGTTGTAGCACAATACGAGAAGATTTTAGCTCTCTAAAAATAACATTTCTGCTATACAACACCTTACTAGTCACAGGATCCCAAAGCTTGTATGCTTTCACACCAGCACTATACCTGATGAAAATACATTTAACAACTTTATTTTCCAACTTAGATCTTTTCTCCTTTAGAACATATGCATAAGCTTCACAACCAAAAACACGAAGATGTCTAATTGAAGGCTTCTTACCAGACCACACCTCCATGGGTGTCTTACCAACAAGGGCTGATGTAGGAGATCTATTAACCAGATAGCAAGCAATGGCCACAGCTTCGGCCCAAAACCTTTGTTCTAAACCAGCTCCACTGAGCATACTCCTAGCCTTCTCCATCAGTGTCTTGTTCATTCTCTCTGCAACTCCATTTTTCTCTGTGGTATAAGGAGTTGTCTTATGCCTCTCGATACCTTGTTCTTTACAGAACTATTCAAACTTTGCTAAGCAAAACTCACCACCACTGTCAGTTCTCACACACTTAATCTTCTTACTAGTCTAATTCTCTACAAGGGCTTTAAATTCCTTGAACCGACTAAAGACTTGTGTCTTACTTTTAAGGAAATAAATCCATGTCCTTCTACTGTAATCATCTATGAAAGATACAAAAAATACAGACTTGGAGATCGAAGGAACTTTTACAGGACCAAATACATCAGAATGAATAAGATCCAAAACATCAAAAGATTTGTGAGAACTAGAGTAAAACTAAACACAATTTTGTTTACCATATACACAATGTTCACAAAAGTCAAACTCGAGATTGCAATCATTTAACCCCTCAATGAGATTTTTGTTTTTCAGGGTTCTGAGACCCTTCTCACCAATGTGGCCAAATCTCATATGCCACAACATTGTCTTTTCTATAGGAATCTTTCCTTCCAAAGTGTTTGCATTGCCATCAAAACCAATAACCACAAAATTCTTCACTTCTTATTCAGATGGTGAGGATGAAGAATTTTTACATAGAGGAATACATGCATCTACCTGAAAAAAAGTACCTCTCCTAGTACCCTTAGCAAGCACCATCGATCCTCTAATCATCTTACATCCTTCTTTCAAAAAAACAACTTGCATACCTACATCATTCAACATACTTATAGATAATAGGTTTCATGCTAGACTTGGAATGTGCATAACTCCATTGATTCCCTTTACTCATCCATCAACAAATTTGATAGTGACCCTTCTGCATCCAACTATCTTCAGGTGAGAATCATCACCCAAGTACACCTTTCCACCATCGAACTCTTCATATCTTGGGAACCCATTTCGATAACAGGTCATATGAAAAGATGCACCCGAGTCAACCAACCACACATCATTATATGCATAGGCTACCAAAGCTATGATGAATGCATCGCCATCTTCTTGAGATTTTTCAAAACCAGATCCTGAGGCTTTATTCTTCTTCTTAGGCTCTTTACAGTCTTTACGGAAGTGCCCAGTCTTATCATAGTTCCAACATTTTTCCTTGGACTTATTGGAAGTATTTGACTTCCCACAGGATTTGGATCTACCCTTATTGTCAAACTTATTGTCATTTTTCTTTCCTCTTTCTATGGATCTCCCACGAACAACAAGGGCTTCTTTTTTCGAAACGAAAGGCTTTCTCTGCATCTCCTCTGATAGTAGTGAAGACACCACATCATCCATTTTGAAGGTGACTAATGTGCTTTTGAGAGCCATCACAATATGGTCCCATGAATCCAGTAAAGAATGAAAAAGTGTGTAGCAATGATCCTCCTCCTCTAACTTGACACCAGTAGATGTCAATTGTGCAGCCAGCAGATTAAATGCATTTAAATGATTTGTTAAGGATCCACCTTCCTCCATTTGCAGAGAATACAAATTCTTCCTCAGGAACAACTTGTTCACCAGAGATTTGGCCTGATACACGGCCCCAAGTCTTTCCCACAAACTATATGCGGTTTTCTCATCTAGAACATTTAGAAGGACTACATCGGTTGAATAGAGTCTTATGAGACCCTTAGCTTTATGGTCTTTGATATCCCAATCTACTTCAGTTATAGTTGGTGGTCTTGTAGCTCTTTTAGTCACTTCCCATAGGTCACAATCTTCCAACATGTCTTCCATCTTGAGTTTCCATAACTTGAAATTAGTGCCATTAAATTTCTCCACCTCCATTCTTCCATATGATGAACTTTCCATCTCAATCTGCAAATAAGATTCAGGATGCTCTGCACAAGACTCCCACTCAACTTGAGATTAGCTCAAAAAATCCTACCCAACAACTAGGATCAAAAGTTGATCAAGCTCTGATACCACTTGTAAGGAAACTCAGGTGCGGAAATAGCTTCCTACACTAATCTCATAAGGAAAGTATGGTGCAAATCCTTTTAAAATATTCTACACTTACAGATTCAATATCATGTAAACAACAATATAGCAGCCAACCATGCATACAAAAAATAGACAGAGAAAGAAACACATAACACAAAGATTTGTTGATGGGGAAAAACCTTTCGGTAAAACAACCCCACCCCTCCAAAACTTGCACAATGTATTATCTTCAACACAAGATTACAATACACCTGCAATGCAAGTTCAACATCAACAATAGAAGACTCCAGTAGCACCTCAATACCTGCAAACTTTCATCTATCACACTATTGCATTACAACATGCAATACACATTTTATGAACATCTTAAGACCCAACAAAATTCCCACAAAGGAGTTGGGCATTTTTCATGGCTCAACCACCAAGAAAAATTCACAATGCCACATGTACATCCCATACCAAGAAAAGGGTGTCCATCCCTTGAATAGGCAATGACAACTTGTCATAGAATCCACCAAAGATAGCGGTCACAAGAGAAGTGTAAGGGAATCCATCATACCAACCTATTTTTGGCATATTCTCTTACACACACCAACCACTTATTCTTGGGCACCCAAATAGGCCTCATGTCATAAGATTCTCTTACACCTATCATAGTTTATTCCTTAAATAGCTCTTACACGTCATAGGAATTTGTCATAACCATTTCAGCCATGATCTCTTTCACACACTTCAAGATGCCAACACATGTAAGTGATCAACATGCCAACTAGACATGTACACTCACATTTACATATTATTTGTAAAAATACATTTTACAAAACAAATAATAATAAGAATAGGAATTATACAACATTGAGACACCTTATTCCTAACACAAAACCTTGCTAAAAGGTTTCCTAGTAAAAGAACTTTAAGCTACAATGAAGTAAGCATGTTGTGAAAGGATTTACAACAACCTATCAAGACTACTCTATTAAGAGATTTAACTGATTCACCTATTAAAATGTCTTAGCAATGATCCTTTGGTTAACATTCTAATTCTTAATGTTAGATCATCTCTATTACTTGATCCTTTCTAATGAAATGTACCTCTATTGTCCTCTGATTCCTTTCCTCTATTCTCCTTTAACTGATTCAACAATGTAACTCAAATCATAACACCTTAGTCACCATGAATGCTCTATTTGTGTATGAAAACTCTCTTCAATTCTCCTTAAGCATTTAGAAAAACTTTAGGGCTCATCCTCTTAAGAAGATCTAGGTGAGTTAGGGTTAGATATGAATCAATAGTAGTGATTCACCCATTTTTCCACTTGATGCTTCCCTTTTTCTAATTGGATGCATGTAGTGCATAGGAACTCACAATGAAGATTCATCCTTATCATCAAAGATCATAAAGAAATCCTTAAGTCAACCCAAAAAGGGTTTACATAGAAGTTTGTGCCATTACAAACATCTATGTCAAAATTGTGTAACTCGACACTTAAAGTCCCTGATGCTAGGCATCAACTACAACTCTAATGCTATAACTCAACATCTAGATCACTCAACATCCATTGAGCACTCAACATTTGAATAGCTTGACACATTCCATTTGCTTTACACTTGAGTGACTCGACACTTACCAATTAGTCAACTCATAGTGTATCAGTGCTTCAAACTTTTACCCATAAAAACATTCACCATACATCCATGTCACAATTTAACAATGTAAATTGAAATACCATATAAAGCATATACATCTAAAGTACATAAACAAGTAAGAATTAAAACATGTATGACACAAGATATGATTACCTAGAAACCATCCAATGAGAAGGTAAAACTATGGTGGGGATGACACCCACAAATCTTCACTACTATAGTAATAAAGTGTATCCAATGAAGGTTACAATGTTTGATCATGAAACATGATCTACCCTATGAAAGGTCTTCCCTGTTAAAACTTACAAAGACTATTGGGTCTTACCCTATTAAATGATTTCAACACCTTATTAGAAGTTTTCCTAATTAAATGACTTCAACTCACAATTAAGTAAGAACCTTGTTATAATATTTCAATATAGCCTATTAGGACTACTCTATTAAGAGATTTAACTAATTCACCCATGAGAATGTATCAACAACGATCCTATGATTAGCACTATATTGCTTGATCTCAGATCACGTCTATACTAATGTGTACTTGATTCTTTCTGATTAGATATCTCTCTTTTGTCTACTATTTGCTTCTTTTGTTCTCCTTTAACTAATTCTACAATGTAACTCAATCATAATACCTTGGTCACCATGAATGTCCTCTTTGTGCATGCAAGCTCTCCTTCTTTCTACTTCTCACCTTTTTTCTCCTTATAACATTTAGGATTTTTCCTCATTAAGAAAACTTAGGTGACTTAGGATTAGGGATGAATCAAAAGCTATGATTCACCTATATTGCCAATTAAACCTTTCCTTTTCTGATTGGATGCATGTAATACATAGGGATTAATATTTAGGATTCATCCTTATGAAAAAAAGATCATAAATCAATCCTTAAGTCAGATCAAAAATGGTTTACATAGTAGTTTGTCCCAATACAAATAACTATATCAAAACTATGTTACTCAACATCTAAAGTCCCTAGTGCTTAGCACTAACTATGACTTCAATGTTCTCACCTGGCATGCACTACATGCTTAGCTCCTAAATCACTCAGCACATCCTATCTGCTTGGCACTTGAATGACTTAGCACATGAGTGACTCAACACTCACTATTTACTTGGCATGCTTTGGCTTACATGATATGCTTGACATATATTACTTGTTCAGCATGAACTAAGTAAATGACTTAAGTGTATAGATACTCACTTGTCAAAAGCAATCTGAGATTAACAATCTCCCCCTTTGACATGATTGTTAAAAACACTTGGTCTTGCATTAGTAATATTATCCTTATGAGAATGAAATAGATATTTATTCAACTTATATAAAAAAATTCAAAATATATAAATTTCATAAATCCCCTTGAGTTGAATGTTTAGTTTAGTTATGTATTCTATATCAAAATCTTTCTCCTATTCAATAGATTTGCATCAACTGATACTCTTTTTTTGTTCTTGTTTGAACTAATGTCTGCATTTTGTTATACTCGTACTCCCCCTTTTTTCTTTGTCTCTAACTCTATTTTCTTTGCTTGCTTTCTCTCCCATTTCTCTTATTCCCCCTTTTTACACTAATGTCAATAGGTTATACACTAATAGTGTATTTGTCCAAAAAATATTTATTGACCTCAAGTATAAACTTAAGAGCTAGATCCTAATTATCACAAGATACCTCCAAAGACTTGAGTTGGATGGCCAGATCAACAACAAGGTGTACTAAGCCCTCTAATGTAGAAAGATTGGGGTCCTTCTTCATAAGTGATTTTGAATAGCCTAGTTCCTTGTTTAATATCTCCATGTGAGGAGTCAATGTCGACTGGATGCTAATCAATTTATCCATTAGGTTGTTTTTATTTGCTTCTAATGATGCTAACTAACTCTAGAATTGCAATAGGCTCCTAAAATGTTTCTCACTTTCAACTAGAGAGTTGGGAAAACTAGCACTAAATGACTGCATATGGTTCTCCAAACTCAGGATGTGATTCCTTACATTTTGTGTGAAGAGTGTAGGATTATATAGTTTGGTCTATAAAGAGAAAATATTCTCTCGTATCTTCTTCACACTTTATATCTTGGTTGCTAGCTCAACCTATTTTAGTGCAATAGAACTTGATATCTTCTCATTTAACTTGTTTTGAAACTTCCTTTTGCACCATTCTAGTAATTTTACATTAGTATCTAGGTCTTCATCACTAAACCTTTCCATTATATTGGTTAATTGTTCAATGATGATCTTGGTTTCATCTGGAGTTAGTAGACTAAATGCACCTAAAAAAATCTCTTTGATGTCAATAGACTAAATGCATCTAAGAAAATCTCTTTGATGTCAACCAAAGCTTTCTTTTTCCTTTCCTCCCTTCTGAGTAGTTCTTGATTTTTCTTCTTTGCTAGGGCCTCTTATAATATACCCATCTACTCAATTATGATTGTTACATAATCAAATTTATGAAATACAATCTATTCACCTAGGCTAACATCTCTAGAAGTAGTTACCTATTCTGCCTTAGATGAGCTAAGAGTCAGCCTAGAGAATTGCAATGGTGTAGCATCTGTACTCAGCCTTTGAAGAGCTTGACTGGAAGGATTATTAGATTTTGGTAATGTCACCAGTGCTTGAATAGCTAGTAGCTCCTTTGGCTTGGGTGTCAAACTTGACTCTTTCATCTTGTCCTCTTTTGCCTCTATAGTTCCAATGGCACCTTGATCTTGTGTTGGAGATGCAGGTACAACAACTTGATCTATTTGGCCTTATGTGCCATCACTCTTTGGTGTCCCTACTTTTTCTTCTCCAATTGTCTCATCCTTTTCTTTTTTAGTGTCTAGTACATTCATTGAGATTGAAGTGTCTTGCATGTGTATTGATGGTGAAACTTGTTATGTCCTTCCTTTGATATACCACTATATGTTGTGAAGGTTGTACACTTGTGACTTGAGGAGTGATTATAGATGTTTCTAGTGTTTTTCATCTCCTACCCTATGGTTATTATTTCTTTCTCCAAAATTTCATCTACACTTATTAGTATAGGGTTGTCACATAGTTTGGCTTGGAGAGTGGTCTAGACAAATATCCTTTTCAAATCATCCTCTGTAAGGGGATTGATGGTCTTAGCAATAGTCTTAGAAACATCCTTTACTATGAAATTTTTAGTATTTACAATTGTCTCCTATGGAGGGCTAGTACTCAACATTTGTGTATCTTGGATACTCTATTCTGTTTGTTCTTCCTTAGCTAGTGTCTAGTTGTCAATATTTATATTTGTGCCTCCCTCTACTATGCCTTGTTTAGTATCATCTTTTTCATGCCCTCCCACCTCAATAGGTGTCTGTTCAACTTCTCTAGATGTTGATAGTCCATATGTTAATTTTCAATTTTTTTTAGACTTATGTACAACATCATCTATGTTATTTTGTAATATGCTGAATGCCCTATATTTTGGCACAAATATTACAACATACTTCTTAATGGCTTTAGAAATTTCAAGCTTACTAAGTTCTAGCATAAATTCAGCAAGGGTTACCTCCCTAATTTTCTTTGTAGTGTCTAAAGAATAATACCATTTTTTCTCAACTCTATCTTATAAAATTTTAGGTATGGATTTGGTAAGTTCTAGAAGAGCCTTTTTTAATATAGCCATCAAGGCATATACTAACTTTCCAACTTGGTTCTTCTCAATCCTCCCAAGATTGTCAAACTAAATGTGAGAGAAACCTAATAAATCATAATTGTTTCTAATAATCTCACACAAATTATCTAAATCTAAAGAGGGATTGTGACTCACCACTTGATATTGATTGTTGTCATCCAATCTAGTCTTCTCTTCATCATATTCAACTTATGCCACATACTTCCTCCTCAGTCTCTTCTATGTTTTATCTTTTTTCTCCTTAGGCTTGTGTATTTCTTTATCCTTTCATGTAGTGACTCTAGTGCTATTCCTTGTGGAAGGTGTTGTAGGTTTGGGTTGATTAGGTTTAGCAACCTTCTTTAGTTTGTTCACTTCTTGAGTCTTTGCTTTTCTCTTTGTCTTCTTAGTATTTGTAGGTGCTTCATTGGCTTCTTCTTCCTTGGCACTTTCTATAGTTTCTACTTCTTCTTCTTTATGGTCTTCTCCTCGACCTTCTATCAATGCCAATGGTGTTTGAGCTTTTGTTTCCTCTTCTTCTTCTTCTTCTTCCTTCTTCCTTTGTTCCTTCATGAAATATTTCCTTCAATTTCTTTACCAATTTGTTCTTCTTCCTAATCACTAAAGTAGTCTTCAATTCCATAGTGATCTTTGATTTGGCCAAAACATAATTTCCAAATGTTGTGGCTTCCTTATCCACTTCTTCTTCAAGTAATGCTATGATTGTTCCAGAGGCCTCATTGACATGTATTTCATATCCTAGTGGCCTTAGCACATCACCTTGGGAATTGTTGCTTGAACATATGTGAAATCAGTATCAACTAGGAAGAAAGCATCATCAAAATGTTTCTCCACTAGTGAGACTATTATCATTAATCTTTCCTTCATTGTTTATTTGAAATCTTCAAAATAACTTGTCATGAAAGATTTAAAGTTTTCACCTAATTTCTCACTAAATTCACCTATCTAAACTACAATAGGTCTATTCACCTTTCATGCAACCTTACCAAATGTAGGAAATGTATTCTGCAAATAAAAGAAAATACATACAAGAATAGATCTAAATTTACACTGTGCACTTTTGGTCTTCCTTATAGCTCCCAAATTCTCAATCAATTGTTGCAACTGCAACTCGACAAGATCATAAGTATGGTCCTTCTTCACAATTTTGTAACCCATATCAACTACAATGCAGGGTAAACTGTTTAATTTTCTAGATTTATAAAACTTGTGTGTTATGACCCATCTTGCAAAAGGTATTAGAGGATCTATAATAGCATCAATTATCATTTCTCTTTTATTCCACATAGCCCCTATTCTCTATTCAATTATTTCCTTAGCTTCACTTCTCATGGTCTTGGGCTGACCTAGGGTTGGATACCCTATCACTCTATGAACTATCTTCTTAGTGATTTTTACTAGCCCATTTTCTAGCCATACAAAGTTATCATGAATTCTACTCAAAAAAAAATTATGCACTCTATCTTGAATACATTGGGGAAACCTAGCACATGAGTTAACTCTTTCTTCTCAAAAATTTTAAGATCTTCCTTCAATCCTCCATTCTCACATAGTTTCTCATATGTTTCCTATTTTGCATGTGTAACAATTTTTGACATTTTGAATCATCAAAACTTGTGGTGGTATCATGGATAATGAACTAGAAGGATCCTATTTATAAGCTATATTTGGGATAGCCCTAAAAGTAGGTTATTTGATTTAATTACTTATCAATTGAACATTTAAGACCTCTTTTCCCTCTACACCTTTGACTTCTAAAGAAGTAATCACCATTAAATAAAACTAGGGTTTGCAAAATTTAAAATTGTGTATTTTGACACATGATAAATGCCTTGTGAATCTTTTTGGCATGTTTTTGAACAACCATTTAAATCTCCTACTGATGTAGGAGCATCCAGAGGTATAAGGGAAATCCTGTGTCATCCAAAACAAAAATAATACCTAGACATAGTTTTTCTTTCATGTGTTTTCATTTCTAGATACCCATTTGGATCAAATAAAGGTTCCAACTCTCATAGTTCCACTATTAGTGTTCTAGGTTAGAGTTTTTAAGCACCTTGGGATACATGTAAATGCCAAAAAAATAGGACTCTATAATTGAGCCATAATTATGGTGAGTTAGAAGGTGTAAATTGGTGGGATGATTATAATTTTAATTTAGAACATTCTATAAAATGAATCAGGTCAAAAGGCCCCACGGTTTGAAAGTTATTGTAATTTTTCAGTTTCTGGAGACCTCCTAAGAATGCTTCAAAGTTGGGTTAGGGGCATTAAATGACCTTGTATAGGGCCAAAAAATGGAGGATGAGTGAAGCTAGTCCATAGGGCTATAGAGAACTCTATGAGCTTTCTAGAAATGGAAATAGTTCATCAATTAGAGCTACGGTTCAAAAGTTATGCCTCCCGAAAGTTTGGCTACCATTTTTGGATTCTTCTAATTTTATGCCAACTTCTAATATGACTTCTAGAGCCTTCTATTTGTGCAGTGTATGCCAACTGGCACTTTCTAGAATGTATTCCTAATCCTTAACCCTTTGGAAATTTGAGAGGGGGCACTGGAAGGAGAAATTATCTCCAATTTTATACTATTGTAAGCCCAAAGGGCATGTTTTGAAGTATATTTTATTTGTACTAAATGTATTAGCATATTTTCATAGTTAATAAATTTTTTCCATTCCCATTGTGTCCATTCTATTATTAGACTTGACCTCATCAAGTGGTATCAGAGCGAGGTTTTCCTGAGTGTGTAGATAGAGCACCAACTATGAGGTAGTTTACACTAGGACTGTGTGGTTGTGGGTTTGAGTTAAGAAGATTCCTCCACAAAGAGAGCATGGTGGGAGAGCTAGAGCTATTAATCCTGGGGAGGTTAGAGCCCTCCAAAGGCAGGTTCAAGCATTGCCGAATAGCTCCGTAGAGGAATAAATGTTACTGCAACTGATGAAAGTGAGGATGATAATGAAGAAGAAGAAATTGGATAGGAAGGGGAAGTTGAAGGGAAAGTTATGAATCAAGTAGAGGAGAGGCTTTTTAGGTCCATTACTAAGTTTGGAAAAAGACCTACAATTTATGTGGGTGTATTTTCAAGAAATCTACAATCGGATGAGTTGATTGACTAGATTAATGAACTGGAGGAGTACTTTGAGTATGAGGATATCGGGGACCTAGATAGGGTTAAGTTTGCAAAGGCCAAACTGAAAGGCCATGCAAAAATTTGGTGGCAAGAGGTTCAATTGGAAAGAAATAGAAGAGGAAAGGAGAAGATCACAAGGTGGGATCGCATGGTGAACAAACTAAAGAAGCAGTTCATTCCTATTGACTACGAGTTTGATTTGTTTAAGAAGATGCATGGGTTAAGGCAAGTAGGAAAATTAGTCCAAGAATATATGGAGGAGTTTTGTCGACTTCTAATTAGAGTAGGGAATGTAGAAGAAAATAAGGAGAAGGTTGCTCATTATATCAATGGGTTGCAACCTAGCATCCACGAGGAATTAAGTCTGGTAAGAATGACCAGCATTGAGGAGGCATACTAGTTTTCCCTACGAGTTGAAGAGAAGCTATGTATAAAGGTTTTGAAGGGAGACAAAGATGGCATGGTCAAGGAGGAAGGTGTAGTGGTAGGTCATCTAGAGGATGAAATGAGACTCAAAAGAAAAATGAAGATGTGGGTACTAGCAGGAACGAGAGGAATGAGGATTTCAACAACTCCCATGATCAAAACTTTGGAGGATGAGGTAGAGGACATGGAAAAGGAAGAGGAGGCTTCGATGGTACCTATTTCCATTATAATGAAGAAGGCTATCATGCCTTTGAATTCCCTCAATGAAAAGGAAGGATAGATAGGAGAGCTAAGGGTCAAGCTAGGGTTGCTCATGTGGATGAAGATGCACAGTCATCACATTCAGAGGATGCAAAAAGAGGAGAGACTTTAGTAAATGAAAGTGTCCTACTAAATGGTGAGATCAAACTAGAAAAAAGGAGGATTCTATTTCGTACTAGGTGCAAGTGTGAGGATAATTGTTGTGATGTGATCATTGATGGTGGTACCACTGACAACTTGGTGTTAGAGGAGATGGTCTCTAAGATGAAGCTCAAGAGTGAGAAACACCCCCAGACCTATCGGATCGCTTGGGTGAGGGATGATCATAAGGTCCTAGTAAGTGAACAGTGTTTAGTGAAGTTCAAAATTGGGAGTTACCATGATGAAGTTCTCTGTGATGTTATTCCAATGGATTTTTGCCATCTATTTTTGGCAAGACCGCAACAGTTTGATAGGCATGTAGTACATGATGGTTATGCAAACACATACTCTCTAACAAAGGATGGAGTTTGCCACAAACTGAAACCCGTGATAAAAGAAGGTTAAAAGATATGCAGCAGTGCTAGGATCTGTCTTGTTGATGGAAGAAAGTTTTTAGATGGCATGAAACATTAGCATATGTGTTATCCTTTGATTCCTAGAAAAGATAAGGAAGGTAGTAGTGAAATACCACTTGAATTTTTAGATTTATTAAGTGAGTTTGGAGATAGGGTGACCACAAGAAGTTGGGTCGCAATTCTGTGAAAGTCAGATCCACAAAATTGTACTTCTCAGAAACAAGCACCCAATTTTTTAAAAATTGAGTACCCATTTAAATTAAGCTTTCGGCACCCAAGCCAAATTTTAAAAATTGGGTACTCAATATTGAAAATTGGATTGGGTGCCTGAGCTGCTCAAATATCGGGTGCCCACCTTTTTACAAATCAGGTACTCGATTTGTAAAAGTTTTTTTAACCACTTTTTTGGCATTTTTGAGTTCATTTTAATCACCTCAAAAATGGGAACCCAATTAGAGATGCATACTAGAGACCGATTTTCAGCCCTACTGACTACCCCCTTGCTGCTAGTTTTCGATACACCAAGTATTTTAATATGTTTTATACTGTTTTATTTTATGTTTTTCAATTTTCAATTTAATATGATGTTAATTTATTGTTTTTTCACTTTTAATATGTACGTAAAATTATAAATTTACATTGTTAATGAACTTAGATGTTTAAATTTTTGTATTTGTTAATTAAAATATAGTTTTGCAAATGTTTATTTAAAAAATTATTATTTTAGGTGTTTTGAAATGTATTTAATTTATGTATTTATTACAATGTTGAATGATTAGATTAGATGTAAATTCATTGTTTAAACATGTAATTTTACAAATAAATATAACCTTGACCTAAAACCATATAACCTCGACCTTGTTTTAACTATAACATCGACCTAAATTCATTTTTAAAACTATAATCTCGACCTAGCCATATAAATAAAACCCTAAACATATATAAAGTACTTAATCACATAACAGCCCGCCAAGGGATCCAAACAAAAAACTTATAGTATTTAAAATGACTTTACTTAAATTGTACTGTACTTTGTTTCATGGATCGAAAATGGATGATGTAAACTATTTTATAAATGTATATTCTTTCAACCTTTCATACCTTGTGACATGTATAGTGGATGATTGTGCATTCCAAATTAATTTGCCAAGTGGCATTCGAAATAAATGTATATAAATTATTTAAATGGATTGAACTGAAGTAGTTAATATTCTTTCATATGGATGTGTTATTTATTTTACTTTTAGTAGTTTATAATTATTTAAAAATGAAATGTAAATGTGCTCAGCAAAGAATGCAATCTCTTATGTTTTTTATAAATGTAAATTATTGTATGTATGTTATTGCTTTCTTAGTAAAACTTTTGATTAGTTCTTTGGATCCCTTGGCTGGGTGTCATTTAGGATTAACTATAATGTCAATTTGTATTGAATTTAACTCTAATCATAACCCTTACTATCATCTTAACCTTAATCTTAATTTACTAAAACCTACACCAAGTAATATATATATAATTAAATAACTTTCCTATCTTACCTTGAGTACTAATTTTATAAATGTCAAACCCTAAGATTGAAAGGTAACCCTAGCCTTTAACTAATTAATAGTATACTTATAAACCAAATTGAATTAAACCATGATCATAAACCTAATTATATATCCCAACTTAACAATAGAAACCTTGAATTTAACTTTAAAAATCCTTTCCCCAACCATTAACCAAATTGAACCATTACCCTAGAAGATTGAACCAAGTTAAACGTTGACCTTAAGACTAAACCAAATCACCCTAAACTAGAACTCAGTAATATATTGAACACTTTAAAAAAAAAATTCAAACCTAACTCTTTTGAAGTAATGTTGGTTTTTAATCTAAAATCTCTAACTATAATTCTATATCTCAAACCAAATTTAGCACTTTAAAACTTAATTCAATTTATTAAGTCTTGTCCTAATTGAAACCTAAGCATGTAAACCTAATCAAATAGTACAAACCAAATTGAACCCTAATCCTAAAACTAATTAACATTGATATCAAGGTCTCAAAATGATACATCATAAAAAAAAATAGAAGAGACTTGAATGAATCAAGCATCTAATTAAGTAACCCTCCCTGACCATCAAGAGGTGGAGGTGTCCACATCAGTGTGAGTAGGAGCCTAGACTAGACCCTTGGATGCCTAAGAATATATCTAAAGAAGTGAATAACTTGTCTTTCCATTGGATGCCTAAACCTTTATATCCTAAGTGAGTATTCATCATGTAATATCTAATTAGGAGGGTATTGAAGCACTCTACCACCCCAATCCCTAACTAGATAATTATGTTAGGGTGGACTAATTTCTATTTATCTTGGGTTGGAAGTGCCTAAAAGTTTTTTTTGGAGACTAGAGATTATCCTATTTGTTTCCTATTTTCCTATATGGGTAGCCTAAATGTGTATTCACATAACAAAATATTGCCTTATTCTATTAAAAGAAATACCCACCCCCTAGTGATATGTATAGTAAGATCTTTTTCCTTATTTTACTATCAATTTTTTTGGTTAGAAGATGATGATAGTTCAAAATGATTTAGAAGATAGGGATAAAATGAGAACCATCACTCCTAGAATGAAGATGCATTATTCCAAGTGATAAACCCATTTCTATAATAAATCAACTCCTCCATCCAAAAAATTAGTAATGAGAAATTCCTACATCAAGTAATCAATGGATGGCTCATAAAATTGATCAAGTGATCAATGGAGGGCTCATAAAAACCCTAGGTCAAGTAATCAATTGATCCCCAAGGGGAGATAACAATCTCATTAAAAATTAGATATAGGAAACTCCTAAATACATATCATACAAAAAAGTTATTCCCAAGGTCTTAGCCTCTAGACTAGAAGATATCCTAACCAAGATCATTAACCATACACAAAAGTGTTTTGTTAAGGATATTTATGCATATTGGAGAACTTGATAACCTATTGGAAGACTTTGGATAGAGAAACATTTCTAGGATAGAGTGTAGGCATGCTCAAGTAATTGATTATGAAAATGTCTACAAAAGGGTGGAATGGAGTTTCACTATGATGATGTTGCAAGCCCTCCATCCAATATTAAATGTCAAATGGTGTCCTCTCTTATGATTGGTGTCAGAGTAAAGAAATTAATGGGGTTAAATCATAATTTTTAGGACTCTCTAGATCAATTATGAAAGGGTGTCCTCTTGCATCCTCTTTATTTTTTATTGTTGAACATTGACTCATTACATTATCTCCTTAGAGATAACCAGTTGTCTCTAAAAGTTAGAGGATCTACTCTCTAAATAATTAATAAGTATCTAATGTACATAGTTTTTTGATAATATATTTGTATTCTTTTTAAGCTAGAAAAGTGCAACATGAGTCATTTAATGATCAAATTGGACCTCTTTTCTTTGTATCAGGTAGGAAGATGTATGTCTCTACATATATCTTATTGAGGCTAAATATTGAGTCCCCTACCTTGTGTAGTAAATATGGTATTGGATGGAGATTTCATAATTAAGTGGTTAGGTACCTAGGGATTCCATTTGTAGTAAACCCTAACATATAAATGAAATGTGTCTTTATATCAACAAGAAATTCTTTGGAAAACTCAACAACTGGAACTCTAATTATCTCACTTTGGTTGGTAGAATTCAAGTATGTTAAAATATTCTCTCCTTGAATATTGGGTGTAAGATTCTCTTCTTCCTGCTCATTTTATTTAAATCAATTTGGTCTTCTATATAAATCTATTAGGAACATTTTGTGGATAGCCAAGGGATTACTCTGGCAATAAAATGGATAGCCAAAGCTTCATAAGGTAATGAATTATGGATTATGATTAGAATTAGGATTATTATATGGTTAGGGATAGGGTTCACATGTATTAGTTCATTTCCTGACATGATCTACACTTATAGTTTGCATTAAAAAGAAGATAATAGTTAGGATTCAAACTACAATCATAAATATTTTTTAAATCAAATCGTAATTCTATCTCTAAGATTTCATTAGATAATTGTAACCTTAACTCTCATCTTAATGCCATCTATTATATATCCTATAAATAATACGACCATAATAAATATCCGAAACCTAAATATAATTTTAACTAAAATCATAATCCTAGGTAAGTTCCCTAACATTAAAGGAAATCAATCATTATAATAATCTTAAGCTTAGCCAGCATGAAAACTGTTAACATAAAAAAATTGTAAACCATAACCTTGTCATAATCTTAAATTTGTTTCATCCTGAGATGAACATGTATAATCCATAATGAGTTCATACAATCCCCTAGTGTCACAAAATAAGTGTACATGAAAACAAAATTAGCTTGGTGGTTCCTATTTTAAGAAAAGAAACCTTGAGCTAACCTAGATATATTTTTTTGGACTATTATTTTATGATTAGACTTAAAAATTTAGTATTTAATGTTTAATTTGACTTAAGTGTTTAACTTTATTTACTTAATTGATATGATTTTAATAAAGATATGCGCATTTATATAGATCTAGTTGATAAATTTTAGATTTAAATTTTATTAAATAGTAATTTTTTCATGTTTTATGTTGTGATGTGTTTTTGTCATGTTTTATGTTTTATGTTGTTTAAATATATATGCAAATTATATTTGATGGACCCACCGCCACCCCCTCCCCCTCCCATACCCCCACCTCCGCCCCCTCCATCTCCACCTCTGCCTCCACCTCCACCACCCACTGCAGATGAGCTCCGTGAGACCATGAGGCACAACCTCAACAACCTCATGAGTGATATAGAGGCTATCCGACATGAGAGGCACCCCCCCCCTCACCTACTACATCTTACAGATAGCATGCAAGGCGTGGTTGACTCCATCCATCATTTTGATTTAGACATTGATTCTTTTAGATCATGGAGGGAAAGCATGCG
The DNA here is from genome assembly GCA_028749045.1 of Cupressus sempervirens. Taxonomy (NCBI): domain Eukaryota; kingdom Viridiplantae; phylum Streptophyta; class Pinopsida; order Cupressales; family Cupressaceae; genus Cupressus; species Cupressus sempervirens. The sequence continues at coordinate 1,012,394,742 of CM053787.1, read as the reverse complement.
TTCCTTCTACTCTGATGGCTTATTATACATAGGTTTATAACCTACATATATGTAAACAAAATTTTCAACATTATTTTGTAAACCCTAAGATGGGTGAACCAATTAGTGATAAGAAGCCTCACATTTCCATTAGGTGGTGTACACATCCACGTATACTGGCACATTTTTGGGAGCAGTGGTGGATGGTATTTGACCATCCACCACACACTAACCATGAGGTGGCCATGTACTTCCTTCAAAATTTATGGGCTGAGTTTGAGTTGGGTTTGAAACCCAACTATTTTGATATGAAAGCATTTCAGGGGGTTGGTAGAGGGATGCCTCAGGATAGGATTGGGGCAAAGCTAAGTGATAGAATGAGAAACCACAAGTGAGTTGAGCCCCTTGTACCTCTTCTTGCACCTATTGTGCCTGCTCCTCACCATCATCATGTAGTTTCATCTGCTTTTACCCATTTGAGTTCCCTTTCGGGTAATTTAGTATAGCAGTGGATGTAGGAAGTACATGCTCCTCTACTTGGAAATGTTTGTACTAGCTATGGAGGCATATGCACAGGCCCCTAGAGCAATTTGGTGTAGAACACGATGGCCATTATGCTGAGGGTGCAGATTTTGATGATGATTTATACGCTGCACGTGGTGATGGTAGTGACGAGATAGATGTGTCATCATTTGTTGACCTCATGCAGCAGGGAGAGCCTAGAGAGAGTCAAGAGCAGCAGGTAAAATTTTAATTTCAATATAAATATAAAGTGTACATAATTATTTACTTTCTACATACATGTGTAATTGTATTAACTATATTAATTTGTACTTTTCAAATAACAGAGGATGGATGATATTGTTCCTCCTAGAAGGCAGTATAGTCTTTTTTTGAGACCTACAAATGTTGGCATCCCTTATACAGTATGCACTTTCAATTACACTATAAAAATGTAAATTCAAATTGAAATTTAATAACATGTGCTCATATGTTCTTTTTATTTGATTTTGTAGGGACTGTCTACATCTACACATATTGATGTTAGTACAAGTCCTACTCCGGTTACCATTGAGGCACAGCCTCAAATACATGCGGTATGAACTTTTGACTGAAGACAAATAATTTGTATTATTTTTATGTATGTAAATTATTATTAACTTATAATCTCAACAATTTTGACTCACATGTATATTTATTTTATGTTTTTTTATTTTACGAACAGGAGCCATATCATACTCATCCATACAGGCCTCGGTATAGTCTATTTTCAATTCCATCTTATGACTATTGTGCTAGCATACCTGTAGACACATCTGTGACATTGGCTACCACTCAGGTATGATATATATATTATATATACATGTTAAATTTATAGTGTATAAAAAATGTAGTCTACAAATTATGTACTTTGTAATTATTCATGTATATTTAATTTTGACTAAACGTTTATGTATCCATAATTTTAGGACTATGTCACCACAAGTGTTGCTAAGAGCATAGGACTTAGCTAGATGGAGGTACCTACATCATCATTTGAGGTCAGTATTGTGATTTATGTACATAATGTATAGTTCATTATGGGTAAGTGCACCAAGTTGTGGTGCCAAAAGGGGGGTATAAGTGGACACCTTTTTCCTGAAATCATCAATTTCTGGACTTCAACAAGAATTTGAAGATAGTTACGCTCAAAATTTTAAGATATGACAAAAAAAAAAGTCATAGTCCTCTGAATCTAGTTTCTAAACTACTAATTTTTTTTCAAAATGGTTTAGTTTTAGGTCCTCAAAAAAGGGGGCCACAAAAAGTGGTACTATTTATTCCAGAAAAACATAACATAGTACAAAGTGTGGCCCCCCTAAAATTTTAACTTTTTTTTTGAAAATCTTTAATCGCTCTGGTCAAAAGTTACCTAACACTATGTAGTTTATCCCAGACTTTTTGGGTAATTTTATAATGTGTATTTTTTTTTTAATGAATTTTTTAATCAGACACATCCCAAAAATGTGAAATATATGTGTGCTCCCCCAAGAAATGATTGAAAACTAATCTAAAATCAAAACTTCTTTTTTTCAAAGTGTGTAGAATGGAGTCTAGTTTCTAAAAAACTAATTTTTTGCAAAATTCGATGAATGAGCTAAAATCTACAGCCCAATTAGTACATGTTGGTTTTTGAAAAAAAATGGACATACATTCAAAAGAAATTATAGATGAAAGGCTTGAAATAGTTCAAATAAAAAAAAATTATATGGTTGTGTAGCTAACACAGAGACCTACAATGTCATGTAACCTGATTTTATCGATGCTCAACCACGAAGAAACTAGACGAAGAGCACACAAAAAAAATCAATTATTTTTTGTATGTTTGTAGAAAAACACATCTTAGACCAGTTTATAGACTCCAAAGCTTTGGGTTGGATCCCCAAGGCAAAGCCAAACATTAGGCTTGGTAGAATGTAAAGCTTTAAATAGTGTGTGCGCCCTATAGTGCGTGCGCACTATAGCGCGCACACGCTATTTAAAGCCTTTTAAATTTACTTTTAAATAGCGCGTACGTTCTTTGTAATTTTTTTTTTTTGAAAATTGCGCACGCGCTTTAATGCATACGCACTATGGCTTGACACACCCAAGCCATAGTGCGTGCACACTATAACACATGCGCGCTTTGTAAAACTAGAATGAGAAAAAAAAGTGTCATCTTTTTGGCACCACAACTTGGTGCACTTACCCTTATGCTCTAAAATCAAATTAAAAAAATGTATGTATTATTTGGTAGTTTTGACAATATGCCTCCTCCTATTACTAAGGGACACCCATCTCATGTGGTATAATTTATTTTATTATGTAGTGAATATTTAATTTATTTGCAAGCTAGATTTTGAGACCCATTTCAATTAAGCATGTACATGATGAGACGTGCCTCATGTTAAACAAGGTGATACATCTACCTCACAGGGTGTCCGACATGACGAGATAACTCATATGACACATGATGATCCATCTGAGTCCTCTTCACATGGAGCAAAGAGGACATTCAATCAGATAGATTAGGTCTTGTTGGCACCTATAGATTGTGTTTTTATGATGTATATTATTTATGACGTATACACTTTGTGTTAGGATAGTTAAAATTGTATGTTAGACCATGTATTTTTTCACTTCATAGGTAATGTTATGATGTATGTTAGACCATGTACTATTTTTTTACGACTTCTTATCATTCTTGTGTATGTAGTACATATATTACTATGTTTCACCATGTTTTAAGTATATTCAAACCATTTTCTTTATTCTGACATATTTTATTCATGAACATATGACACATTTTGTAAGTATATATGCAAGATGAACAATAATTTTAACTATCTATAGAGCATTATTGGATAAATATCACATCAAATTTATGCATTGAGATTCGTACAAATAAAATTGACCTACTAGATTAAAAAATGTATTGATAACGCACCTAACAATGTATCATAAGTGATCTTAATGTGTTTTTTGGTAATGTAAGACTCATTATCACCTAATAAGACCTATTATGTGGTAGTAAACATATGAATACCTATCATAACCTATAATAGACATAATGACCTATTAGGACTCCCATGTCCCCTTAAGACACACATTTATGGATAACGTACCTAACAATGTATCATAAGTGATCTTAATGTGTTGTTTGGTAATGTAAGATATAATCAATACAATGAATAATGATCTAACATGTAATCAATACAATGAGTAATGATCTTTAAATTATCATCTGCAAATGACTTGTTTTTAATATTACAATCAATAGTAATTTGAAACTTCAAACAAACATTAATTTAAACATGCTTGAATGTAAACGTAATTGAACAAAATAGGAGGTCATTACTTAAATTGAAAATTAATTTATAATTTATCAAGTGCACATACCTTTAACTTTCAAATAGAAGTAAACTCTCATTTTTGAATTAGTTTGTACAACATATTTCACAATATATGTAAGACAATATCAATGATATATTTATAGTTCAGTGAACTCATTTGAAACATAAAATTGGTTGAACACATCTCATCAAATGAGGTCTTGTAAAATAAAAATGTAAAAAAAAAACACACATGTTAATAAACACATAAATTAATATTCAAGGTATTTGAACTATGTAAATATATGTTTAATTTGTATGTACTTACTATGTGAAATTGCACAAGATGTTGATGTTCGATCCACTTTAACATTTAAATTTGTATAAATTGTAATTGAGACTTGAATAAGAGGTATATATAAAGTTCTCTAAATTGGTATTGACAACACAAGCATACATGTAATTAAATTACATAAGTACATATATATAAAAATAATACAATAATGAAAAAACTTACATGTGTTTGATTTAAATGTAGTCATCCCACTGTACCATCTGCATCCTCTCTCTTTTGCAATGCATCTATGATTGTCTCATGCTCGTCCATTGAAATTGTCCATAATACCTTATTGGCAGGTCTCCCTTTGTATCTTTCTAATTTGATATTTGTTGCCACAACCAAATGAGAATAGTGTAAAATCTTCTTTTCAGTTTGGTAGTCTTCAAATGGTGGCAAACCATTTCTTCTTGTTAAGTATCTACGTAGCCAGGTGCCAGCTACAACAACAGACCTGATTGGATACTCAAAACCATCAACATCTACTTGATGACATGTCAATTTTTTCTTAGGTTCCACACATCTAGCTAGCCAATACTCAATCTGTTCATCATTATCACTAGGTGCAATAACAACATAAACATGTCTTGAAAGATAAGATAAAGTATAGAAACTCTTTAATCACATGAGTGTACATCTGCAAGTTATATAAATTGAAGCATGAGATTGCAAAAAATCTAATTAAATTGTGCATACCAGGTTCTATGAGGTTTGAAATACGATCATAGTCTTCTGATGTAAAAGTAACATTTTGGCCTTCATTGACTATATCATCTTCAAAATGCATGTCAGTAGGTGCTAATGATCTTTGTTGCCAATCTTCAACCCAAACTGTATTCTCAGATTCTTCCCATTCACTTGCAAGACAAAATTGACAAAAACAAGCAAGCTCCCTAATCCATATAGTCCAAGTGTTAGAATCTAAACTCCTAAATGAATGCCATTTAGCTGACCCACTAATTGTATCACAATCATATCTTGAAGGTATATTATTTTCTTCAACTAGGTAGAAGAAACATTTGATTGTAGAGTTTTGACTTGATCCCGTGTATAAATATTTTTACACCATTTGACAATCTCATGTGCATTTTTTAATTTAGCTTTTTCCTCAAATTTTAATTGCTCTCTACTAAGGGTTCTCTTCACACATGCACCAGCACCATGATGTTCTCCTTTACCATGTCTAGCCTCAAAAAAACTCCACACATGTTGGATGTTAGTTTCCTTATGTGTCCTACTCAACCAATAGAACATTCTAGCATTCTTGAATTGTCCTGTACAATTATCTGACCATATCCAATTTTGTGTCATTTGAATTTGTCTCTCTTTTAAATTCTCATAAAAGACCTTAAAACAATATTGGACAAACTCAAATGAATGGAGTTTATTATCACTTAAATAAAAATGGTACTCTCTCAATATTTTTTGATCCTCCTCTATACTATCAGGTGCATGCCTATAAACTATATGAACATAAATTGTTACTTGCACTGAATTGTAATATTGTGGTTGTACCTCTTCTTGCAATGCAAGCATGTAGTTCTCTGCAAAGTCAACAACTAAAAGTATAGTACCAATTGGAAATATATTCTTACATATGCAAAATTATCCATCAATCCATCTAGAATATTGAGAGTATTTAACATATTTTGGTATGATCACACTCTTAAACTCATCCATAAATGCATGGCAACTAACTTTATCTATAACTAGATCACACCTTCTTTCAATCTTCCCATCCTTCAATGGATATTCAATAGTTTTGAATCTTTTTACCTCAACTAATTGTTGTCCAAAAGTAGTCAAAGAGTTTTCATGTAAACATTCATCTAACAAAGAAAGATTGTCGCACATATCACATGTACTTGAAAGACATGCATTGAAAAGAAAGTATTGATCTTTAGGTGGCTTACAAAACAAACCTGATATGAAATATTTTATAGTTTGAGGTGGTATTTTTATACCACATTCTTGCAACATTTCTTTACTATGCATGGTACCATATATAGATTGAAATACATCATAATGGTAACCAAATTGAATATGAGTTTTACAACAACATGTGATTCTTTCCTTGTTAATCCTTACATAGCATGGTTTACACTTTTCAAAAGATCTTTGACTAATTGTAATATTTAATACCTTACCATCTATAAATTTTTTAAACAATTCAATTTGAGTCATGTCCAAAAGGTGTTTAGTATGTGGATCGCGTATTTTTGACCCAATTCTCAATTTGAGAACATCTATTGAATTAGGTGATACTCTTGTATTATCATGCCAAAAAATTTCAATCAAACTTTTGATTTCACTAGTAAGTTTCATATCACATCTCGGGAGTCTACCACTAGAAGTCCATAAAATATTTGCTAGATCACATTCAAAGTTAACCCTTCTCTTTAAAGCTCTTTCTAAAGTCTTACGATTCGCATTAGGATACAACTTGTTTTAAAGACTCATTTTTATGCTTGGGTTTTTCATACATTACCAACCTTCTCATTACTTTTTGCATTTTAGACATTTTAATTACTTGCAACATTAGCTAACATTGAAACCCAAATTTCTTATTATAAAAAAAATGCCTATACAATCTATTAGCATGTGTCCGAATTTGTCTCCATGAAACCAATCCCTCAAGATTATCTAACACATCATTAGGAATATGAAAATTATGTTCAAACACTTTACTATCATCCTAACATGTTTGTTCAGTAGTTGGTGTTTCTACGTCTACATTCATGCAATTTTTTTTTCAAACACTTTACTATTTTCACTATTATTTGGGATTTGAATATCATTTTCAAATTTTCTTGATATTTCTTTCGGGGCAGGCATTTCAATTGGAATGTTTTGTGCATGATTATTTGATAATTGCTTCTCATGAAGAAAATCTAAATTGTTTAAATTGTAACCTGCTTCTAAAAAATCACCAATTTCATCACAAGAGAAAATTTGAGGGTTTGGAGACACACTTGTATTGAACACATGATTAGAATGTGCACCTGAATTTTCTTGTATTGGGTTCTCTTCTTTGACCTCTTCATCCATCGTGGTATCTTTAATGTCTTTCTCCTTTGAAACATTGTTCAAGTCTCTAATTCTCTGTCTTCTCTCTCATTGATCTTGTGCTTCATTCTCTTTATTTGCTACAATCTCCTCATCCGTCAGAACTCTTTCTTTCTTCTTTCTTCATTTTTTTGATCCCATGTTTGCACCAATTTTGAATTTGAATCAGTAGCTTGCAAATTGTATAAAAGGATGAGAAAATAGAATAAACATGATGAAATTTGGTGTTGCAGATCGAAACTGTTGTTCAATCATTTCAATCATTGAAATTGGGTCAGTGGGGCAGCTTTTGGGGCCCAACAGTTACATTAGAAGTGGGTACCTGATTGCTTAAAAATTAGGCACCCGATTCTTTAAAAATTACGTACCCATTTACAAATCGGGAACCCAATTTTCAAAAAGTCGGGTACAACGGTTGAAAGCAATTGGGCACTCGATTTTTTAATTACAAATCGGGTGCCCGATTCATCAGACATGAGTGGGAATTTGGTAAGGCTCCTGAGTTTTGCATGGGGTTTTGCCTTGGGGAAAGGCATGGCATAGGTTTGTTCCCACCAAGCCATGCCTTTGTGATCCTTTTTTTTCTAAGGCATTTAATCGATAATTTCTGGTATTGCCATAATTTTTTTATAGTCATTCCTATTGAATTTTTTGATGAGATAAAAACCCATTATAGGTCTTGTTGTTTTGATTTCAAAAATGTAAATTTTATAGTTTTATTAGTTTATTTTCTATTTTTCCATTATTTATTAATCAAAACTATCTCCTAAACGTTAAAAAGTGACATTCACTAAAACTTTAATAACTTTTTTATTTTACATTTTTTATTAAATTAATTTATATGTCATCAATCTACATATAATTCTTTTGATGTTAAAGAAAAAAAAAATTGAAAATAGTGAGATTTTGATCAAATTATGTGGTCCGTACATGAGAGGTTTTAAAATTTACCTTTATAGCCAATTAATAATTAATAATAATAAAATTATTCAATAAAAAATTAAAGAAAAATATTTTCATCAATCTTAGGTGTATTAGGTAACTCCCTTTAAAAGGATTTGCATAAAATCATTGATTTGTGTCAAATTATGGTGTCTGTACATGAGCATGGTATGGTCTTGAAACAGACATTTCAAAAAAGTGGTTTTTAAAGATCCATACCAAAAAAAAATCTATCATATGGGTGCACAAATAAATTACATATTCAAAAACTAGATTCTGAACACAAAAAAAATTATTTTTGGAGTTTTTTAATATTCAATCTCTAAATGCCTCAAATTTTGACATCAATTGACAAAAAATTTCAAAAATAGGAAAAACACTTCCACTTTTCGGCCAAAAGTGAGACCCAACTTCTTGCGCTGACCCGATATCATCTCTGATAATGTTCCAAAAGGATTGCCACCAGTAAGGCAAATTAATCATCAGATAGATTTAACACCTAGAGCTAGTTTTCCTAACAAGGTCGCTCACAAGATGACTCCTACTGAAACTGAGGAGCTAAACAGACAGGTTCAAGAGCTATTGAGGAAGGGTTTGATTCAAGAGAGCCTGAGTCCATGTGTATTACCTATAGTACTGGCACAAAAGAAGGATGGAGAGTGGAGAATGTGTATAGACTCTTGAGCTATAAATAGGATAACCATCAAGTATCGATTTCCTTTTCCAAGAATGGATGATCTTATGGATTGCTTGAGTGGAGCTCAGTACCTCACAAAGATAGATCTCAAGAGTGGCTATCACCAAATAAGAATACGAGAAGGAGATGAGTGGAAAACTACCTTCAAGACCAAGGAGGGTCTTTATGAGTGGCTAGTCATGCCCTTTGGATTGAAAAGTATCCCAAGCACTTTCATGCAGTTTATGAATGAGGTACTTAAGAAGTTCTTGGGAAAAAATTTTATTATTTATTTGGGTGATATTTTAATTTTCAGCAAGACTTTGGAAGAACATTTATTGCATATTTGTAGTGTCCTTGAAAGGTTGAGGGAAGAGAAATTGTTAATTAATCTGAGGAAGTGTAGCTTTGCTAAAAAAGAGTTAGTCTACTTGGGATTTTTTGTATCACCTGAAGGTCTCAAAATGGATCCAGAGAATGTAAAATTCATCTTAGAATGGCCTACTCCAAGGTCTTCTACTAAGGTAAGATCATTTCATGGTCTGGTTAGTTTTTACAAGAAGTTCATTAAGAATTTCAATGGCATATGTGCACCCCTGACTGACACAATAAGAGGGGATAGAAAAGAGTTCAAATGGATTGTGACAGCTATGAGAAGTGTTGAAATGCTAAAGAAGAAGGTGACAGAACAACCTGTGTTGGCACTTCCTAATTTTAGTAAGGTGTTCCAAGTGGATTTTGATGCTAGCGGCAGTGTTATTGGGGCTTTATTGAACCAAGAAGGTAAGCCTATTGCATATTTTAGTGAAAATTTGAATGATGCAAAGAAGAAGTATTCTATTTATGATCAAGAGTTCTATGCAATAGTTTAGGCCCTAAAGAAATGGAGGCATTATTTATTGCCAAAGGAATTTTTTTTGTATCCTAATCACTAGGCATTACATTACCTAAATAAAGAAGGTAAATTGAACCAGAGGCATATGAAGTGGGTAGAGTTCTTGCAAAGCTATATATTTGTGTTCAAGCATAGAAGTGGAAAGTCTAATAGGGTTGCAGATGCATTGAGTAGGAGGCAATTGTTGCTTACCATAATGCAGGTTGAAGTAGTTGGGTTTGATGAACTCAAGAATCTGTACCCTAAGGATCCTAATTTTGTTGAAGCATGGAAAGCTAGTAAAGAGCCTGTTGCTATAGATAGAACCAAGTGGCAAGACTATTTGATTCAGGATGATATGTTATTCAAGGGAAGTCAATTGTGCATACCAAGGAGTTCCATGAGAGAAAATTTGATTAAGGAGAAACATAGTGGAGGGATAGCATGACATTTTGGTCAAGATAAGACCATTTCCATTCTTAGAGAACATTATTTTTGGCCTCAAATGTCACAGGATGTCAAGAATTTTGTACAAAGTTGCCAGGTTTGTCAAGCGGCCAAGGGATTTAGTCACAATACTGAACTATATTAGCCATTGCCTAATCCATCAAAGCCATGGGAGGACATAAGTATGGATTATGTTCTTGGATTGTCGAGGACACAAAGAGGTAATGACCCAATATTTGTGGTGGTTGATAGGTTCTCCAAAATGGCACATTTCATCCCATGCCACAAAACTCATGATGCTATCCATATTGTAGACTTGTTTTTTAGAGAGGTGATAAGACTACATGGTCTCCCAAGGAGTATAGTTTCTGACAGAGATACTAAATTTGTGGGGTATTTCTAGAGAACATTTTGGAAGAAGTTGAGAATGGGCTTGAAGTTCAGTTCTACACATCACCCACAGACTGATGGACTGACTAAAGTGGTAAATAGAAGTTTGGGAAATTTGATGAGATGTTTAGTTGGGGATAAGCCCGAGGGGTGGAATTTGATTCTACCACAAGAAAAATTTGCTTACAATAACTCTATAAATAGGAGTACTGGTAGATCACCATTCCAAATTGTATATGGAAATAGCCCAAGGACTGCACTAGAATTGAGGAAGATTGAGGAAGAGGAGAGGACAAGTACTGAAGCAAAAGAATTTGTTAAACATATCAAGCATATACATGAGGAGGTCCAGGCACACATTACCAAGATGAACCAACAATATAAATCTAGGACTGATCAAAGGAGAAGACATAAGGAGTTCCAAGTAGGGGATCTAGTCATGGTACACTTAAGAAAAGAAAGATTTCCAATAGGTACTTACAACAAGCTGAAGATGAAGAAATTTGGCCCTTGCAAAATTCTAAAGAAAAATAACTCAAGAAATGCATATGAGGTTGAGTTGCCAAATGGAATTTCTCCTATCTTCAACATTGTAGACATAACAGAGTGTCATGATGATGGTGCAGATGTGGTTTTGATGTTGGAGCCATGTCCAATTCCTACTTCTAATAAGGAGAAGATAGAAGATATTCTGGATAGTCATGAGGGTAGGAGTACCAGAAATAGGAAGTATGAAGAGTACTTGGTTAAGTGGAAAGGATAGTCGGTAGAGGACTCAACTTGGATATCAGTAGCTAAGGTTTCCCATTTGGGATTTCCTCTACCATCCATCAAGTGACAGGGTCACTTTTCAATCTACCCTGAGTGTCTAATGTAGGAGCATCAAGAGGTATAAGGGCAATCCTGTGTCACCCAAAAAAAAAAACCTAGATATAGTTTATGTTTCATGTGTTTTCATTTTTGGATACCCATTTGGGTCAAATAAAGGATTCAACTCTCATAGTTCCACTAAATGTGTTCTGGGTTAGAGTTTTTAAGCACGTTGGGATACATGTAAATGCCAGAAAAATAGAACTATGTAATTGAGCCATAATTATGGTGAGTTAGAAGGTGTAAATTTGTGGGATGATTATAATTTTAATTTAGAACATTCCAAAAAAAGAATCAGGTCAAAAGGCCCCATGGTTTGAAAGTTGTTGTAGTTTTTTGATTTCTGGAGACCTCCTAAGAATGCTTCAAATTTAGGTTAGGGGCATTAAATGACCTCCTATAGGGCTAAAAAATGGGTGATGAGTGAAGCTAGTCCATAGGGCTATAGAGCACTATAAGAGCTTTTTGGAAATGTAAATGGTTTGTCAATCAAAGCTACAGTTCAAAAGTTATGCCTCTCAAAAGTTTGACTACCATTTCTGGATTCTTCTAGTTTTGCATTGACTTCTAATACAACTTATGGAGCCTTCTATTTGGGTAGTGGATGACATCTGGCACTTTCTATGATGTATTTCTAATCCTTAACCCTTTGGGGTCTATTTAAGAACATTTCTAGCATTGTAAAAGGCAGTTCGGAGTGGAGTTTGAGAGAGGGTACTAGAAGGAGAAGTTATCTCTAGTTTTATACTATTGTAAGCCCAAAGGGCATGTTTTGAAGTCTATTTTCTTTGTACTAAGTTTATTAGGATATTTTCATAGTTAATAAATTTTTCCTTTTCTATTGTGTCCATTCTGTTATTGGGCTTGACCCCATCACCTACAAACACTCAGGTCAAATTTCCCAAATCGCCTTTAGTTCTTGATGCTCTTCTTCAAATTTGATTGATATTAAATGAGTAGAAATTGATCAGTAGCCCTTAAAACACTACATTTAATGCTAAGAGCTTCCACAACTATAACCTCAGCTTCAATTAAATTTTTGGCTCACTTAGCATCCATGTGTTTTTTCATATGCTTAGAAACCACTATGAGCTCAACCTTTACTAACAACCTTTGCTAGGTCAGCATTTACTAACATTTCACTCAACAACCATATGAAATGTTTCACTCTCGGTATTAACATGAAAACTAACAAAATGTAAATATGTATTCTTGATTCCTAACAACACTTTGCATATTTATTCATGCATATGTAATATTTTCAAAACTAAATCCTTGGAACTGATGCATAGTATATCTTTTAAATATTAGTTCCACATACCTCTTGATTACTTAATTTGATGAGGTGTGATCACCTAACCCATTGGGTGAAGTGATCCCATCTACACTTGATGTGTTTCAATCTTCCTTTCTCTTCCATATCTAGTTCATCTCATCTCTAAAATTCTCAACATTTGCCTTTCCTTTTCCTTTGTTGAACTCACAACTATGTGCCTTTGACCTTGTTGAAAAATATATGCTTATGTGACTAGTCTTCAAAGAGCTAAAACATGTGGTTTGACTGAACCACCTTTTGTAATCACTTTTGAACTGTGTTATAATAAAATTTAAAGGAATATGTCCATACTCTTGATAGTAGTGACAATTGTACCTTGTATTATAATCCCAACTATAAGAGTTTCCACTGTTCTTTACCTTTGTTTGCTTGTTTGATGACCACCTAGGTTTGGATCTGCATTCAAAACCTCTATGTCCATACTTTTGATGGTTATAGCAGTATCCTTCAAATATTTGAGTGTGCATGGTCTTGGTTCTAAATTCATGAGCCTGATGACCTTGTTAGTTGCACTTATGGTAGTGACCCATGCTCTTCTGCTTAACATTCTAATTTATAGTCTTTCTCATGCAAATTTTATCAGTATGTCCTTTCTTACCACAATTATGACGAGTAGATTTGGATTTCTTATCCTTTGTAACTTCTTTCTTCATTACTTTTGGATGATTCTCCTTCTTTGGTACTAGTGTATCCTAGTCTAGATGTATCATTGTTAGATCTAGGAGATCTCATCAATTGTTCAAAAGAATTGATGGCTTCACTAGGTTTATTGAAACTTTCAGTAAAATCCTTTTCCTCTTTTAGATCATTGCTCAATTTTTCATTCTGCAACTTTAGTATTGTGATCTCAATGTCTTTACTATTTATTTCATGTTTAGAAATCATGACTTGATTTATTATTTCCAATTCCATGTGAGCAATCCTATTTATTTCTAATGATTTCTCTTCTAGTATGTTGGTCAAAACTCTTTTTTCATCTTCAATCATGACTTTATATTCCATAGCTTTCTTTTTTTGTTTAGTCACCTCACATAGTAATATGGCTTGTGATTCTTGCCCTATGTTAAGATTTATGATCTCTTCACCTAGGGTTATGTTCTTTTCTATTAGATCTACAAATGCTACATCAAATTCATTAGAGATTCTATTTGAAAATAGTTTAGTAGTTTCCATTTCTTGGTATTGTTTGGAATTCTCCTTAATAGAAATTTCCTTCCTTCTTCTCAATGATTTATTTATATCTTCTCTTGCTTCATTCAACTAATGTAGAATGAGTTTTATTTCAATCTCCTAGTTGTCAATAACCTTTCCCAACTTGAAGATTCCATTTCCAATATCTCTCCTCAAAGCTACAAATCCTTTACTTTTAGAGAAAAAATCTTTGATACCAATTGTTGGAAATACAATAGGAAAGGTAAACTCAGAGGGGGCAGGGGGATGGGTGAACTAGTGCTTCAAACTTTTACCCATAAAAATGTTCACTATACATCCATCTCACAATTTAACAAATAATTTGAAATACCATATAAAGAATATACATCTAAAGTATGTAAATAAGTAGGCATTCCCACATGTGTGACACAAGATATGATTACCTAGAAATCCTCCAATGAGAAGGTAAAACTAGGGTGGAAAAGACACCAACAGATCTTCAATATTGTAGCAATAAAGTATATCCAGTGAAGGTTACAATGTTTGATCATGAAACATGATCTACCCTATGTAAGGTCTATCCTATTAAAAGCTTGCAAATACTATTAGGTCTTATCCTATTAAAGGATTTTAACACCCTATTAGATGTGTGCCTAAGTAAAGGACTTCAACTCATAATTAACTAAGCACCTTGTTAGAGGATTTCAATATAGCCTATTAGGACTACTCTGTTAAGAGATTTAACTAATTCACCAGTTAGAATGTCTCAACAATGATCTTGTGATTAGCACTCAATTACTTGATGTTAGATCACCTTTATACTAATGTGTACTTGATCCCTTATGATTAGATGTCTCTTTGATGTTCACTATTTCCTTCCTCTATTCTCCTTTAACTGATTCTACAATGTAACTAAAATCATAATACCTTGGTCACCATGAATGTCCTATTTGCACACGCAAATTCTCCTTCTCTCTACTTATCACCTTTTCTCTCCTTTGAATATTTAGGGTTTGTCCTCCTTAAGAATGCCTAGGTGACTTAGGATTAGGTATGAATCAACAACTGTGATTCACCCATATTACTACATAAACCTTCCCTTTTTCTAAACGGATGCATGAAATACATAGGAATTTGTGCTTAGGATTCATCCTTATCAATAAAATATCATAAATTAATCCTTAAGTCAGCCCAAAAATGGTTTACATAGTAGTTTCTTCCAATACAAACAACTAGGTCAAAATTGTGTTACTCGACATCTAAAGTCCCTAGTGCTTGGGACTAACTATGACTTCAATGTTGTCACTCGACATCTAAGTGATGTAGCATGAACTACTTGCTTAGCTCCTAAATCTCTCAGCACACACTATCTACTTGGCACTTGAATTACTTGATGCATGAGTGACTCAACACTCACTATTTACTTGGCATGCTCCAACTTACATGTTATGCTAGGCATATGTTACTTGTTCGGCATGAACTAAGTAAATGACCTAAGTGTATAGACACTCACTTGTGAAAACCAATCTGAGAAAAAAAAAATGTCACTCATGTTAAAACCAATCTAAGACTAACAAGATATGGGAGGCAAATATTTTCTTGTTTGAGAATAATCTTATTTTTATTGTATAGAATCTAATATTTAACACTTATATAAAAGTCAAGTTAATGAGATCTAATTAGATTGAATAGAAATAGATTGAACCCAAAACAACATTATTGGGATTGAACAAACATAGATAAGGAATGAATGGAGATTCCAACATCATATAATTTTTCATAAAATGAACATTGTCTTCCATTATTCTTAATTAATAGAAATGTATAACATAGTTACAAACACAATATTCTCCAACTATTTATGATAATCAATATGATATCTCCTGCAAAGTCCTATGTGCATGGAAAAAAACATTAATTAAGATTATCTCCAATGGAATAAACTTTATTAAGAGTGAGATAAATTAATCAACATATGATACATACCTAATATGTGAATAGAAATATTTGGTTGAATATAGATTAATAGTTTCCCATGAAAATCATATTATGATCACTTTAACTTGCAACTAAAAATAATCAAAAAAAATTTACTCAAAAAAAAAAAAAAAGTTGAAAAAATTATTAGAACCCAACTTAATAGTTGATCTCAATCATAAATTAGTCAAATATCACTTGAAAAATAGAATGAGGAATGAGGATAACTTTTAGAATAGAATGAGGAATGAGCAACACAAATGAATTATATAATAAGATAGAAAATTTGAAAAGACTAAAAAGACACCACTTGCATTTTTTGGAATCTCCCTTGATAAATGTTACAATAGTTTCAAATTAAAAGAGGTAGGACATTCAAGCATTACTCTCAGCCACTTTTTTTTACAAATCTAATGTTACCCCAATGTGAATTGACATGGGTGCATTCACTAGATAATTATTTTTCTGTAGAAGCTTTCCACTAAATAGTGATATGGATATTTATTATTTCATATGCCAAGAGATGCGATGTGTTATAAAATGGAAAAATATCTCAATTCTAATCAAAACCCATGATTATGAAGGAATGAGATTAGGTTAGAAAAGACACAAAATCATTGATGATTGAAGAGATGAAACTCTTATAGGATGTAAGAAACTATACTAGTAATTAAAAAATATTAAAAATAAAAATAAATTAAAAGTTGTTGTATTCTAAGATAACTTTATATAACTAAATAATTAAGTGAACAATTATGTTTCCAACTATGAATTAGAAATATAAGAAATAAAATATTTCAAAGTCTTCCATTAATCTGCATGTGTTTATATTCATTCTAATTACATATGACTCTAGTGTAATTTACTTTGTCAACCTTAAATTTAGATTCAACATTTTAATCATTTGTTATCTAGTTTTTAGTAAGATGGATTAGAGTGAAGAAAATCCATGGAATCAAGGAAGTTTTCAATAAGTGGTGAAATTAGTATCAATCCAGTTTGGATTTTCCATGAGAAGGTAGGCTATTTAACAAACTAATCTATCAAAGTTGGTTTAATGGTTTTGATTAATTTTTAATTTATGCCAATGAGATATCTACTTTTAATTTGAAATTTTAGATAAAATATACTAAAGTGTATATGTGCCATGTACTCTTTTCCACAATTATATTCTTCAATCAATCATAAGTTCATCCATGCATGACACCAAAATTTGGTCAATTTAATAAAAATGTTAGAATCACATATGTTAGAAACTACAATTGGAATCATGGTTATATAGTCATTAATGTCAAACCTTATTGGTAAGATAGTTTTCTATCTGATTTGAGTGTCATTTATAGATGATTGATGAAGAGGATATGAGAAGTTGGTCATGTAACAAAAACACCTAGAAGAAAGGTTGAGTAATGATAAGAAATTGCAATGGACAATTGATTAGTTAGACTTTGATAGGATAAAGTGATTGTTTAAACCACATTACAACTAAAGAAGATAGTTGTACTAAAGCCTTGAAGAAGTGATCAAAGATTGACTAAATGCATAAGCTTGACCAAGAAATAGAGAAGAATATTAAGAAACTTGTAATATATGTTGAGTAATTCTAGTGTTGACCAAGTGCTAGTATTGATTGAGCGTTAGTATATGTGTTGAACATGCATGATAGTAGTCATTGGGTAACCTAATGATGACCGAGTGTTAGAACACAATGTTGGCTGAGGGATACCATTTTGATAGTTTATGAGGAAATCCTGATTTCCAACTAATAGAGTTGATATATTAGTATATGTAAAGCATGTTGAAGGTAAGGATGGATGACCTAGAATATTTAAATCAAGGGAAATTGTGTTTATGTGTTTCCATGTAAGGATTTAAATAAAGGGAAAAAATTGTTGATGTTATTGATTGGTGAACTTAAGAAGAAGGCTTATAAGAGTTGAAAAGAAGTGAAATGTGATTGCTTGAAGGGTTATGAAGAGAATCAAAGATGGACATGATAATAAAGGCTAGTCAATAGATCAACATTTGAGCTGAATTGAGATTGGCATTTGCAAAGTGATTTGTATTTGCAAGATCAAAACCTACTATTACTTTCTAACCATTGTATCTATATTGAAATCCTTTAATCAAGGTTGACCTAATAGTCATATATAAACCCTTAAATCAATCTATCATTCTAATAGAATGTTCTAATGTCCTCTAACAAGGCCACTCCTAAAAGGGTGACTAAATCCTCTAATAAGGTCACATTCAACAGTCTGTTTTGTAACATTTAACAAGGTTGGTTCCTAATAGAGATCACTTGAAAAGACTAAAATATTGGTGACATGTTACTCATGGTTTTTCCCAAATTGGATTTCCATGTTAAATCCTAGTGTCACTTATATGGATGTTATTTGTGATGATTTAATGTTAATGTTTACATTCTACAAGTCTACTATATTTATGACAATGGACTACTAGTTTATGGTACTGAAAGTTTACTATAGAGACCAACCTAGTGGATGTTAAGATCTAAAGTTATTTAAGTGTTTATTTGTTCAATTGGTACATCTAAGCCTTGGATAACTAATCCACTACTACCCCACTCTCAATTATTCTAAAAAATTGAACAATATGTAACTAAAAATGTTACCAAATTGTATTAGATTGTTGGCATTAATTAAAAAAATTTGAATCATCACCATTTTGTATTGAATGTGACAAGAAGAGGAAATCATTTGAAAACTTTGAAACAACCATCAATATTTTTTAAAAGTGGTAAAACTTTACATTGAAGATTGATGCCACTATAGAAAGCTGCTCAACTTAATTAATTGATTAAAATTTTAAAAATAATATATTTTTAATTAATAAAATGGGACTATTAATCAAAATAATTTAACAATAATTTATAATAGATGAGGTATTTTATGAGTTGCACAGACAATCATTTATGTTTATCATGCACTTGAATTTCAATCATACCAATTCTAGAGTGCTATATTTATGACTCATTCCTATTTTATAAAAATATGACATCCTTCTAACAAGCCCTCATGCATATCAAAATTTCTATATTTCATCCTTAAACATTTCTCTATGCCAATAGGAAAATTCAATGAATGAAGAATTAAGTCCAAACATAAATCATAGACAATATCCCATCTCCCTAGTCCTATTGATCTAGACATACCATTTGATTTCTTCCAAGAGGATCCTTTTCCATCTCAAGATTAAACTATCATTTGAGATCTCATTTGTTATCCATACCCTAAATAAAATTATGGCATTGCTTTCATGATTTCCATTATTATATTAATCTTCATAGAAGCCAATCTCTATGATAAAAAAATCCCAGAAACTATCCATCTTGCTCTTCAATTCCAATAATATCTAACCTAGAGAATCATATTCAAGACCCATCCCTATAATGCCAAAACATGAAGTCCTAAGAATTCAACTTTCATATAAAAGCTAATTTTTCACCCTTGGAAGTGGTTTCATGTCCCTAGGGATGGTAAAGGGAATGCCAAATATGTAAAGAGCCAAGTAGAGAAAAATAATTGAATAAATTGGTTCTTATCAACAACAACATTAAATCCAACATGTCAAATTTTTTTCTTTATTTTTTGGTAATTCCAACAAGTAAAGAAAATACCACCAATTGATGATCAAGTTATCATCATCATACTCTTAATGCTTATTTGGTTCAAAGTGTTTTTTCTTGATATTGTATCAGTTATTCCATATATAGCATTGATTATTTATATAACATGTTGTTACCCTTTCAGGAAATCATAACTATTTGTGATGTGTTTCCTCTTGATGTTATTAATTGATTAACATCTAAGTCCGTAATAAATCTTGCATAACCCAAAAAATTATTCTATTTATTTTTTATTAAGGTTATGAGATTGAAGGAATGAATAGAAGAATCTATAAGTCTCTGTTTATCTCAGAAGGTTTCTTAAATAGTATAGGAGGTTGAAAAAAACTAATATTTCTAGCCTACATGTATATGCAATTGTATTTTTTTTATAAGGAGCACTATTTCCTATAATTTATAATCATGATAAAATTATAGAAACACCCTTCTTGACATGATAATAAGGAAGGATAATATTTCTTCATTCATATTTGTTAGATGATTACATAAGTAATTGAAAAGATATTTTAATCACCAAATTTGGAATACTTAAAAAACACATATTTTGATGGTTTCATAGGAATTTTGAAAGGTCATTTAGTGGTGATGTGTCTCTCTTACTCGTAGCCATTTATTTTTAATTATGAGAGGGATTTTTTTTGAATTAAAAGCAACCACAACTAGGGGGCTGGCCCTTAAACAATCAAACTAGTCAACAACCAGCAGACAACCATCAACTAAAACTACCCCCTACCACTTAATAAAACAAAAAAAAAGTTCAGAACAATAATTAAAAGAGTATCAATATGCCTAACATACATACTACCTATATTAAAACTAGTAAAGCTATAGAAATATTAAAAAAAAGGCATGACAACCTTAAACCATTTCATGTTCAACAACTAGTAGATTAACAACATAAAAAAAAAAAAAGAGATAACCATTAAGGCTTCTTAGCATCCTTCCTCCCTAGGAGAATATTTTCCTAATCTTCCACAAGGAAGTCAAACAAAATTTTTGTATCCTCCTTTGGTAGGTCTCCCTCTACTTCCTTATGTAGGTTCAGTATGGTGGTAGCTACATGTGTCACTTTGATAGTAAAATCGGTTAGTAGGCATATTCTATCCTCTAGTGCATGATTTCTTTCTCACACCTCACTACCAACCTTCTTCTTATCTCCACATTGACCTCCTGTATGTCACTAGGAAAACCATCTACCTACATCATAGTAACTTCTTGCACAATTAGGGGGTTATCATTGTCCTTGGAAAAATCCTTAATAAGGGAGAAAATCATTATGGGGGAGGGAACACTATCAACCGTATTAGGGAATTGGTCCTATTGGTGTTTGAAAATGCTGGAGGGTTTTCAATTATCCCACTAAGAAAGTGACACATCTAGGGGTAGCTAACTCCCATTTTCAACATGCCATTTCTAAGAACAGGCCAACTAGAAGGCTACACTCCTTTTGCACTTCAGGCTTTGCAAAACCTAGGCAGGTATGCCTGAAATTCAATTGATACCATACCAGTGCAAAACAAATCCCTTAATCTATTAAGCAAATAAAAAACCCTTATTTCTCCTAATTACTCATGAAATGACATAGATTTATAGTAGCTAAATGCAAATCTATGACATTCACAAGTTGAGTGAGGGCATTTTATTAAGTCCTTCAACATGAGATGGAAAGAACATTTGATTAATAATATTGAATTCAACAAAACCCCTAATACGCAGTAGCATGAACAAGTGATCCTAGAAATCATTAGTGCCTTATCTATTGGAAAATTCCATGAATTAATCACATACATATAGATACCTAATACGTATTTATATATTTAGGTATACGATCTATCCATTCACCTTGTAAATAGACATCCATGTTAAATCTAAATCTCATTCTTACATGATATCCCCATCAGTAAACTTACAACCCTGTCAATTCCCCTGAAGCTTTTACATAACTACTTGAGTTATAGGCAACAATGAAACAATATACAGCCTTACGGGACTACAACTACAACCTAAGCTCTTTGTTCAGAGATTGTAAAACATTGAAGATCACTGATAAAGGAGACGAGAATCAAAATGAAACTAATGAAATTTCTGCGCCTTTGTATTAATTTACTTCAAACAATACATTTATATGAATGTATTCAAAACATAAAAACACCTAAAAGACCTAAACTATCTGTATTCTCTTCATTACTGGTGTTCATATAAGAAGAATTTGCTGAAAGAAAATGTGGTATCACAGTATGGGAACACATCAAAACTGGATCCAAAACATGGTATCACAGTAGTGACTAGTTTTTCTCCAAAGACTGGAACCCATTGGTTTCTCAGTGACAAAATTGGAACCCTTCAAATGATAGAAAGAAAGGAAGATATAGTAAGGGTGAATTCCTAGATCTGATTTCAGAATGACAAGTGTCCACTTGGAATCCAATCTTTTTCAGTTGTAACACCTCTCTCTTCTCTCTACCATTTTGATCTGATTTGTTTCATCATTATTCTGTTATTGATTTGCAAATATCCTTTTTTGAATGATGAAACTCTTAAGTTATCAAATATCTGATAACTTTGTGAAAATGCTAGTGAATTTGAGTTTTACTAAGTGAATCTGATCAAAATTTGACCCAAACTATACTTTCATCACCCTTTAACTATATTCAAGTCATCACCATACTAGGAAACAATTCTGAACTTTCATACCTAAATACAATTGCAATTTGGGTACCTAAGAGATAACCTCGTATAACTCAAATAGACAACTTCCTGTGTAGAAACTGACTCCATAATCAAAAAATTCATTCTCTTTTAGTTTCGGCAATATATAACATTGCATACTTCACTTACCGAAAACCCTCTAGAAGCTAGTTTGAAAAATGTCCCTCTTGCTAAAGGCTCTGGTCTGCATTTTTAAATACTTTAAAAATTTAAAATTTCTAAAGTTTAGACTTTAGAAAATAATATTTTAAAATTAAAAGACCCTGCATGTCTCCTTTTGAAAACAATTTTAAAATAAAATTTTTAAAAATCATTTTATTTTTTCCACCCCCTTCAAATTTGAGGTCAAACCTCTGTTGACCCATGCCATGTGGTGTTCTGTGATTTGTCCACCTCTACATTTCCATGTCACCATCTGCTTGAGGCATACTGCCACGTCATTGTCATGTGCGAGATTTGCTGCCACATGGCAACATCATGCAATCTCGCATTCCTTAACTAGCTTGCATCTTTATAATGTGGGTATGCACTATCCATCGGATGGTGACACGTGTCACGATCTTATGCTTCCTCATAAACTACCTCTAATCGCCACCTTATTGCCAGTCAGGGCCCATTACCATGTGGCGATAATTCGCATTGTCACATTATTTAAACTCTACGCAACTTAGAAATGCGATATTGCACCCACCGTCCGATCTGGATGCGTGGCACAATCTCACGTATCTTGCCACATTAGCACGTCAGTTGTTTTTTGTTTAAAATTTTGTCTTGTCATGTTGATGTCAGTCCACCGCATTCAGGTCAAGTCCCACCTACATGGTCTAGCATTTCCAAAAGCGCTTGTCTTTTTAGACAACATACAATTTACATGGAGAATTATTTCAATTATTGTAAACTCACCCACTTGGTGAATGTGGGATTTATGTTGTTCAATGTTTCTTAGGTCTACTCTACTACTTTGACTATGTGGGAGTTGTCTCCTTTAATATTTTTATTCCTTCATCATCTGCAACTTTCCTTTTTTACTGTGCATGCCTTGGTCTTTCATGCCTTGTTTCCATTTGGTGATTCCTTCTTACATTGGCCAGATTCAAACTATTTGACATGAGCAATTCTGCTATGGATGATGCTCTATTATATGACCTGTGCTTACAATGCATGGATATGCTTATTAGCATGCTAGCTGCCAGCCTCATGTTGACTTTTTCATAGTAGGACACTAGTATGTAATAATGTAATAAACCAGATTACTAGCGCTAGCATTTTTTTGCTTGTTTGTCCTCACATGGACTCTTTCCTCTGAACTGTGGGCTGCTCTTCTCAATGCCTTGTGTGGGATTGCTTTTGAAACTTCTCCTATGCTATTACTCACTTAGACTTCTTTTAGAGAAAATGTGAGCCTCAAAAACTCTTGTAGCGACTTCCTTTTTTGCTTGTGATTGCTTCATGTTATAAATGTATTCCTCCATCAACTACAATGGCAGCTTATCTTTCCCTGATATACTGCTTATGCGCCTCTTTCCTTGGGCATGGGTCTTCTCCCCTGTAGATGCTCTATTCCTTTGATGGTGAATTCTCATTCTCATATCTTTTCAATGCTACCTCTGGTTTCTTTGGTGTGGGGTGGCTTTTCCTATGCATGGATGCTCTATGCTTACTTTGGCAACTTCCTTTGCAACACTAGGTATTTATTTTATAATGTTGTGGCCTTTTCTTTATAATGTTGGACATCTTTACATTACTGCCCCTGCTTCTATCCCTTGGCACCAAGCTTTTTCTACACACGACTTTTCCTCTAGCTGGGTTTCTTTTCTAATGTTGCACTCTTTTCATTGGTATTGGAGCTTCTCTCTTTTTGGTTGCAAGCCTGCGACTCTTCACATTTGCATGGATGTGAAATTTAAAACTCAATACGTGGAGCCCTCATAGCGTAGGGTCTTCTTTTGCATGCATGAAGGCTTGTTTAGATGCTTGGGTGCTCTGTGAGGATTTAAATTGGCATTCTTTGCCTTATCTTAATTGCAGTTGCCCCTTTTAATTGACGACATGTGTTAACTAGTCTTATTATGCAAATTCACCTTTGACTATATGCATTTGCTCCACTTTTAAAACAACACATCCATTTGAAGGTTTCCCAATGATTCTATCATTAGAAATTTTTGAATTTTTTGATACAATGATGGCTCTAGAAGTTGCATAATCTTCATCATGTACCTGATCAAGAAGTCTGCTTCCTAATTCATCATTGCATAATTCATGATTTGCTGATATGGTAGTTCTATTGTCATACTTTGATGCTTGAGTTTTAAGGGCCTCATTTTCATCACCATGGGTGTTAGACCTTGTGGTTAAAAAATTCACTTCATCATTCTAAAAATTGAGGCATTCACTCTAGCTTCATTATTTTCAATTCTTAGGCTTACTCTGTCTAATGGAATTAATTAGACATCAAAGTGGATCTAGCTAAAAAAAAATTCATTTACAGACAACTGAACTTCCAAACTAATCCACTGACCTTCTCGGACCGATTGGAAACAATTTTGATCACAGATTGATCGTTAAAAACTCAATTTGTCACTTTCTTCCAACTGTGAATCTAATGCCAGGAAAACTATTAACTGCCTTTAAAAATAGACCTGAACACCTAATCAAGTATTGAAAACTGACACACTGAATCTTTTCTCTGCATACTCCTACCCTGTCAGATCTCCTCTCATGAAAAATTTTCAATCAAAAGATATTGACTGTCAAAGTTCCCTTCTTAGAATTACCTACAAGCAAACACTATAAAAAACAACAAATTGGATCTAGAATTGGTTTGGAAAACTAGGCAAATGAGCACATGAGGAAATGAAAACTGGGACACTCATTCTATGCCATGAGGACATTATGGATCTACGATTTAGGCTCATGATGAATAACTAGGCACAAATGGCAGATGTTCAAAGTAGGCTACTCAAAATTTTGCAACTAGGAACACTGACTGAAAAGTGATTTTGGCAAACAGAATTGACCTGGAAAAGTGTGCATATGGATTCGTCATGACTTACAAACTGACACACTTGGAGTATCCTCAGAGGAAAACACAATGGTACAATCCATTTGATCTCACCAATCATGGGTTAAGAGTTATAACATGATGAACGGGCGTACCAAACAAATCTGCAAATGCTAACACTAGTAAAAAGATAGAAATTGCATTTGGAATCACATTTGAAAACTAATCAAATGGATTTGTCATAAGTTGAAACTTGAAACATAACAAGTCTCTAATTTCTACAATGCAAATCAAGAGGAATTTCAAAATTTTGGTAACTGGGTCAAAGTTATAGCATGTCAAATAGGGCTTCCCAGAATTAGGCGCAAAGTGCAAAAGCGTGAAAACAGTAACTGACCAACTTTGAAGGATTCAAAACCTAATCAAATGAACTTGAAACAACTCAAAATCTGAAACATAGGTTCTCGAGTATGGACACTAAACACTCCCAAAGTGGTAAGTTAGGACACTTTTTTGGGTGCGAATTATTTAGGTGCAAACAGGGCTTCTTATCGTTGTTTGACACTTGGGTAAAATGCAAATTTGACGATTTCTCAAAATGGGACTTCATAGGATGACTCTGAATGATTATTTGACTTCATGGAATGCTTAGACAGGATGAATATAGGGTGTTAGAAACATTAAAAACCTCATAGGCCTAAAGGGTACAGTCGAGTACAATCTCGTCAAAAAGCATTTATAGGGCTTAATTTCTCAACTATGCTTAAAATTGACCATGCAATTTTTAATGCCAACAGGTCCCTCATTAAGTCCACACACCCCAACCCAATGGTTGTTGAAACATGCTACACCTCCTTTCTCTCCTTTAACCCCTCACCCAAGCTAGACCAAGAAGATTTTGAGACCTCCTCTTCCTCATCCTCCATTCTCCCTTCCCCAAAATTCAATTCTTTCTCTTTCATCCTCCGTTTGGGATGGCCCGTGTCTTCAGAATCTATCTCCTCCTCTTGTGAGGTGGCCTCTTTTAGTTTCCTCTTAGCATTAGACTTAGCTAACCTCCCTAACCTCCTCCTACCCCATCTTCCCTCCTCCTCTAGTTCTATCTCTTTCCCTTTGTCATGTCTCCTTTTTTTCCACAAAGTGGTGGGCTTCAAATCCATAGGGGACCCACTAGGTAAAGGTTGTGGGGTAGGGACTCTGGGACCCATGATCCTAAGGGGAACCAATTGGGTTCAAGGGTTGGAATGAGCTAGAATATCAACATCCACTATGTTAGGGGGGACCAAGGTGAGGTGGAACTAATACAGTCGAAACATTAACCCCTGATGTAAAATGGTAAAATTAACACCCATTCTCATTTTTATTTTACATAAGTAATCATGTCCTCTAAATCATGCAATAGAAAGAACGGAATGGAAATTAAATCATGGTGGAAAAAATAATTTACGAGAGGAAAGTGGTAGTAATAATAGACACCATACCTCCCTTTTAGAGTTAGGTACTTCATCAACATCAAACATGCCTCATTCGATGGCTAAGGGACCTTCTCCCACATAAAACCATCTCTGTGTTGAATAGGTTCCTCCCCATCCAAGATATAGTACATAATCACTTCTTTGGCCACCCTTGTCACCTTCTCCCACTTCGTACCCTTCATGTCCAAACCCATCACTAGAGAAATGACTTCCTTAGAGATATGGAAGGAAATGTCATGTATCCTTAGTCTGCGGTTCTCCTAGGAAATGACAAATTGCATGGAACAATTTTCATCATGTCTATTAAGTGCGTCCATAATAGGAACAAAACCACCTTCCTTGAGCATATACCACACCAACAACTTCCTCACATTCTCCTCAATTATGAGGGGGATTATTATTTCAAGATAAAATGAATCTATAATATGGAGACTTGAGCTAAATGAAATTTCTTCAGAGTTGAGTTATCTTCAAAGATAAAGAAAAGTGTTAAGAGTGTAGAAAATAAACTTGTAGCTCCATCTTGAAAAATTGTATTGCATAAGTGGATAATATTTTATATTTGATCAACTATGTATTTCATTTTATTGAAATTGAGGAAAATGCACAAATTCTCATATTATTGAGAAATTGAAATCAAGCTATCTATTTATTTTTTATTTGTAGTGTTGTCTATGCATACTAGATAGAATAAAACTCACTTATATCTTTAAATAGTACATGTTGTGAGTGTGTTTGAGGAGTCTCATGAATTAATTACATGAAATGTATTGTTTTTTTTGAGTTAAGACAATTTTCTTTCATACTTTTTATTTTTAGTTCCTACAATTAAAAAAACTATGACCATGGCATAGAACTTAAATAATGATTAAACTTTCATCTAAATACCAATTAGATTTAATGTTTTATTATGATTAATATTTTATCTATTATCTCTATTAAAAAATTGACATATTTTTTAACAAGCATGTTAATTCAAATATTATTATTGTTCTCATATGGGTCTAGAGACTATTTGAGGAGATGAAAGAAAGTTCTAGACTCCCAATGCAAGAGGTGTGTCCTTAGATAGAGTGTTCTGCAAAATTCTATTTGATTTGGTAAGTTTAGCCACACAGAGATGTGGTTGTGTAGAGGCAAGAAGTGGGGAACATGATATAGACACCAATCTTCATGTAGAGAGGACGTGACAATTAAAATTTTAAAGCCTTGATCTTCTAAAAAAATGGCCATATCTAACTATTAGGTGAGTAAACTTTCATTTTGATTTCTTAATAATAAACCTTTATCAAAATCAGTTTTATTTTCTAGCACCCCCCCTTAAGTCTAACTATGGAGGCAAAATCCTAAGGAAAGGAAAGAGTTAAGAGGGAAAACCAAGTAGGAACAAACCCCCACTCCCCCCTCGAAATATGCATTAGAAAAGAATCTTCTGAGGGACAACAAAGTGTGGTGATCATTGAATGATAACTATCAGAGTTTTGAATGAGGACATCCTTTGAAACAGAGTTAAAAATTAGGATCAATCGTCATGAGTTTCCCCAATGAAACTACTTGAATAATGAGAAAATGGGAAAAAAAGGAAAAATGCTTGTGAATCGAAGATAAACAAGAAAATAATCTACATTGAAGCTCCCAAACAATGAATAGATTCCAAACAAAGGAAAAAAATATATCACTTATGGATGTAGATGACACATAAATCCCTACTCAACCATGCAAAAATAAATTTCTAGTTGAAAATACAAGTTCGTATTGTCTACAAAATTGATCAACTATGGAACCAAGGAAGCATCAACACAAACAATAGAAAACCCCTCCAAAAAAAATATTGAAGGGAAAGGCATGACAGGTCCTTAGAAATTGTTTTTTACTAAAGGGAACAAGATGGAAAGGCCCATGTGGTAAGAGGATGACCTTGGCCTATATATGGTGTCATCCAACATTAATTGATTGCACATCCAACCTCACCATAGAAAATGTGAGACTCATCCAACTTCTTCATTTTTGTCTTGGATAGTTGATTGGGTTCTAAATTTATCTTCTCACTTATATGCACAAGAGCACATGCTTTGTACTTTTTTGAAAGTACCATATTTATGATCTTATCTTTCCCATGCATTAGAGACTCAATAAAGGCATTGACTTTGGGCATCTTCCAACTTTCTCCTATTGTAATCTTGATAGTGTGAAATGTAGAAATAAACACTGCATATTGTGCATCCAATTTTGATAAAATAAAAAGGATTAATTTTCTTTCTTGTGTGGATTTTTCAATTCCATATTCTTTCAACTGAAGTAATAAATCCTTCAAATTTGTGATGAAGTCTTCAATATTCTAAAAACTAATTCTAACTAATGAGTTGAGCTCATTTTCAAGAATGTGGCCTTGCATCTTGTCTTCCTTCCCAAAAAGGTCCCCTAACATAGTCCAAAACTAATTTGGAGTTGTGCATACTTCAACATGAAATAATAACTTGGGAGACATTGATAAACAAAGAAGAATAGAAGCCTCATCCATGCAGTTGAAATATTTTGATTTTTCAACTACGGAGTTTGGTTCTACCTCTATTGCCATTACTAGTTGATACAAGCCTCTACTTCTGAGTTGAAGTTGAATCTTTGGCTTCCATTCAAAATAGTTATATGGTGTCAAATATGAAGAGGCTAGAAACTCCATTCTTTCTAAACTTCATTAACATGTGTTATCATGAAATGTGTTGAAAGGGGTCATAGGTTAACTTATGACCCCTTTTGACACATTTGAACCAACCAAATAGGTCCCTAGGGGTCTTAGGGCCCCTAGGGACATTTGTTTTCATGAAATGTGTTGAAATGGGTCATAGGTTATCGAATGACCCCTTGCCCCTAGGGACATATGTTGACATGAAATGCATTGAAAGGGGTCATAGGTTAACCTATGACCCCTTTTGATGCATTCAAACCAACCAAATATGTCCCTAGGGGTCTTAGGGCCCCTAGGGACATATGTTGTCATGAAATGTGTCAAAAGGGCCTTTTGATTCATTTGAACCATGAAAATGGGTTCCCGGGGGTCATAGGGGCCCTAGGGACATATGTTGTCATGAAATGTGTCAAAAAGAGTCATAAGTTAATCTAAGACTGCTTTTGATGTATTCAAACCAACCAAATGGGTCCCTAGGGGTCCTAGGGACCCTAGGGACATATGTTGTCATGAAATGCATCAAAAGGGGTCATAGGTTAACATATGACCCCTTTCCACACATTCAAACCAACCAATTAGATCCCTAGGGGTCATAGGGTCCCTAATGACATATGTTGTCATGAAATGCATCAAAAGGGGTCATAGGTTATCGTATAACATATTTCAACACATCTGAACCAACCAAATGGTTCTAGGACCCCCTAGGGACATATGTTGTCATAAAATGTGTCAAAAAGGGTCATAGGTTAACCTATGACCCCTTTTGATGCATTCAAAACAACCAAATAGGTCCCTAGAGCTCCTAGGACCCCTAGGGACATATTTTTTGTGAAATGCATTGAAAGGGGTCATAGGATAACCTATGAACCCTTTCAATTTCCCTAAGGGTGCTAAGGCTCCTAGGGACATGTGCTATCAATAAATGCATTGAAAGGGGTCACAAGTTAACCTATTACCCCTTTCAACACATTCAAACAAACCAAATGGGTCCCTAGGAGTCTGAGGGCCCCTAGGAACATATATTGTCATGAAATGTGTCGAAAGGGGTCATAGGTTAACCTATGACCTATTTCAATGCATTTGAACTAACCAAATGGATCCCTAGGGGTCTTAGGGCATGTGGGGACATATGTTGTCATGAAATTCATCAAAAGGGGTCATCAGTTATTGTATGACCCCTTTCGAGGCATTCAAAACAACCAAATAGGTCCCTGGAGGTCTTAGGGCCCCTAGGGACATATGTTGTCATGAAATGAGTCAAAAGGGGTTGTAGGTTAACTTAGGACCCCTATCGACATATGTGAACCAACCAAATGGGTCCCTAGGGGTCCTAGGGTTGCTAGGGACATATGTTATCATGAAATGCATCAAAAAGGGTCATAGGTCAACCTATGAACCCTTTTGACACATTTGAACCAACCAAATGGGTCACTAGGGGTCCTATGGCCCCTAGGGACATATCTTGTCATGACATGTGCCAAAAGGGGTCATAGGTTATCATATTACCCCTTTCTATGATTTTAAACCAACCAAAAGGGTCCCTAGGGGTCCTAAAACCCCTAGGGATATATGTTGTCATGAAATTGTCGAAAGGGTTCATAGGTTAACCTATGACCCTTTTCAACACATTTCATGACAACATATGTCCCTAAGGGTCATTGTCATGAAATGCATCGAAAGGGATCATAGGTTTACCTACAACCCCTTTCATTGCATTCAAACCACCCAAATGGGTCCATAGGTCTCCTAGGATCCCTAGGGACATATGTTGTTATGAAATGCATTGAAAGGGTTGATAGGTTAGCCTATGACCCCTTTCAATGCATTCGAACCAACCAAATGCTAGGGACATATGTTTTCATGAAATGTGTCGAAAGGGGTAATAGGTTATTGTATGACCCCTTTCGATGCATTCAAAATAACCAAATAGGTCTCTAGGGTTCCTAGGGTCCCTCGGGACATATGTTGTGATGAAATTCACATTGAAATTCTTATTTGTTGGACTTGTCATCAATGCCCATAGATAGCTATTAAAAAATAAAGTGTCTACAATGGTTCCCTATTTTAAAATTCAATGGTGAAATTTTTTAAATTTAGAAAGCTTTGTCTAAATATAAAATCCTATTTTAAAATTCAATAGTATAATTTTTTAAATTTGGAATGCTTTTCCTAAATATCAATTCTCTCTCATCAACTAAATAATAATAGTAAAAATGATAATAATATAATATAATAATTCTATATTAATATATTATATTTATAGGTTATAATAATAATAATAACAATATGTAATATAATAATCATATATAATATCCTATTAAATATAATAATAATAATCATATATATTAATATATTATATTTATAGGTCATAATAATAATATTCATAATATTAATTATATACAAATATTTAATATTTAATAAAATACTAATATATAATAACATTTGTAAAAATTTGTTCACATTGCCCGCACTTTCCATACTTTGACTTCCCTCCAAAATTTTGGCATCCATTTTTGGTACTTGATATGGGATCAGGTACCTGAAATACTAGAATACTTTTTCCAAAATATTCTCTATCACTGCTAACCTGACAATCACATTTTTTGGGGGCTATTGTCAAGGATTTGGATAAAAATGATTTCTCGGGGCCCATACAATTGAAAAAAATTCTATAATGTATGATTAGGTGTTCGATATTATTTTTTGAATGTGGAGAAGTAGTCGTCGAAAAGCTAAATGCAAAAGGAAGGTATTAAATAAAACATTACAACATATAGGGAAAGGGACAAGGTAAAACATCGAAGGAAGAGACATGGTATGTTAAATGTGAGTCAAGTTGATGATGTATTGATTGAAGGTGAAATCATAGAGTTAGATAATGAATATGTACATTTAGGGAATGAAAATGTACTAATTGATAATGATATTGCAGGGACTGAAAATTTAGAGAATGAAAATTTAGAGTGAAATTTTATGAGTTCATAATGTAAATTGCATGATTGACCATGTCAAAAATGATAATGCACAGGAATGTTACATAACTCCTAATTATAATCGACATGAAGGTTCTAGAACACCAAAATGGATAATTGAAATTGATGAAATGATTATTACCAATTTGGAAGGGAAAAAATCAAAAAGAACCATTCAATTATGGGCTTCAAGACAATATAAAATGTTTTATGACAACAAGACAGAGGTGGAGCAATGTCAACATTTTATGCACTTATCAAAAATGCAAAAGATGAGACCTATGCTTTCCAAATTGAAGATTCATGTCAATAAAAAATTTGAATGAAATGCCATTATTGTGAAGAATCTTTTTAGTGCTCTCAATAGCATTGAGAAAAATAGTAGGGAGAAGGATAAGAAAACTACTCAAAGAGTTATTATAACCTCTTTTGTAAGCCATCATTTGAGAAAGAGCAGTTATATGAGATAAACTTGTATTGACTTGAACCTTAATCATACTACTTTGAGAAGACCACTTAGTAGATGAGAGAGAATTGATGATCCACTTCAAAATGAAATATGGAATTTTGGTGGGAGACTTCCATGTTTTGATAATAAGCTATTTGATGATGTGAAGGAAGAAATTACATAGTTTTGGCACTTTAGCTCAAGAGTATCACCCAATTCTAAAGACATGTTAAAGTTGAGAATTAGCATCAGAGACCACACACCACATCCTAAACACTATTTGGAGGTAAGTCAAACTATGTTGTTCAAAGAATTTAGAGAGAGTCATTTAAGATTGCATATATCACAAAGGGCTTTTGAAACTTTGAAGCCATTTTATTGTGTGCCACTTAAAATTCAAAATACATGTTGTTGCAAATATCATGTAAATTTTTCTATGCACTATGAACTATTATGCACCGTCCATTCTACTTTGCATAGTAAAGAAATGTTGGAGAATCGTGGTGCTAGTGGGCTTCCAAAATCATCAAGAAACTTGCTAGATCAATTTTTATGTCATAGAGTTGATGGTTGTTTCTTTTATAAAAATGATTGCTTAAATGAGAAGCATTCAAAATGTGGTGGCTTATCCAAGTTTGACACATGTTTCTATGAGGGGTCCAAACAAGATCTTGGAAAGACAATAGTAAAAAAAATGTTATATGAAATAGTGAAATAGACATTAAAGAGTGGGGGTGAGGCCTCTAGATGTGAATTGGTTGCAAAAGAAATCAGTGTGGCTAGATTTATTTTAGATTTCAAGAAAAAAAATTTCTACAAGTATGCAAGACATAGTCATAGGTCTCAGTGGTTGGATCAACAATTTAGAATGTGTAAGGAGACTTTTCCCATTAGCACTATTATATTAGTTATTGACTTTTCTGAGAACTACACATTGTAACCTCAAAATGAGACACAATCTTTGTATTTCAACTCCATTCAGATTGCTATTTTTGTCCACATAACATATAGACATGCCTCTAATAGTGTAGAAGATAATTGGAAGATTATTAGAGATTACCATTTTTATATTAGTGGTGATAGATCTAACTCTCATGAGTTTTTGCAACATTGTTTCAAGAAATTTTTTGATTTCTCATAGGAGCATGACATTGCTATGTATAGACATATCATTTCATAAAATAATTGCACAGGTCAATTCAATAATGTTAGAATGTTTTATTGGTTGTGTAGGGTGCACATAGAGAGGGGGGTGTCTCATATTTGGAGTTTTGTTTAGTCTAGCCATGGGAAAGGGCAACATGATGGAGTAGGGGCATGTGTGAAGAGAGCTCTAGTTAAGAAGAAATTGAATATTTTAGGAGTGTTGCCCCACTTTTTACCATATTCCAATTTTGCAAAGTGGAGGATGTAACTCGTATTTTGTTTAGGCCAGTCGAGTCAGTTGGTCCTTCCTTCCTCAAGTGTTAAGTTTCTCCATTGGGTTTCCATCTTTTTCCTTTTCTCCCATGATATAGCCGGGTGGGTATTCCTTATTGTCATGAGTCATGCGAGTAGTCTAGATCCTTACTTGATGGAGATTCTTGAATAATGCTACATCAGATGAATTTATTTGCAGCTCATTTGATCCGAGTATAAAGAAAGTTGAATTGGTGGAAAATAAAGTTTCTTCTTCTCCTTAGTAGGTTTCTGCACCCCGAAGGTGAAACTCCACAGAGATCTACAAATGCTATTTATAGGCTAAAAAAAGGAAAGGTGAGTCATAATATGGATGGATCATTCAAGTATAATCATTTTTTCATAGTGGGAATCACTCAGAACTCACCAGGATGATCAAAATAAGCATTGGCAAAAAACTCAGAAATAGCTTCTCCTTTGGTGGGTTTCGAACCAAGAAGTAAGTTTTTCGAAAAGGCCTAAATAGAAGGGTAAAGTTACTAGTGGGCCCCATTTTTTTCTTGCAAAGCCCTTTTTATGTTTTTCAAAGTCTTATAGTAAAGTGCTTAAGAAAGAAAAGGTAAAACAAAAGTGTAAGCAAAAAAATGGAAATCACCTTCTCCATTGCGGGTTTTCTACCCTTGAGAGCAATTTTTTCCATCTAATGAAAAATTGCTATTGCAAGAATGGTAAGTGTTTTTATTAATAAAAAGATGTGTTTGGGATATAAATGGAATAAACTTAGTTAAATTTGTAAGGTATTTTAAGCATAATCTAGCCAAGTAGATTTTTCCCTAGGGAGTACTATGTTCTTGTTTTTTCGAAACTGGGTGAAAATGGAAAGGTAAGTTAGTAATAAAGGAGAGTTACCGTTGCGCCAATGGAAATAGTGAAATGACAAGGAGAAATCTATTAGAAAACTTACATTTACTAATCCAATATATTCATCTTAAATTCGCTTGGTGGCATGGATTGTGGAATTTAACAGGTAGATTAAGGATTCTTATATAAAGAAGAACCTAACAGAATTTCAAATCAATGCTTTACTATTATACTGTTATATTGAATAATGCTTCTAAAAAACTTCAAAGTTTAGGGTTCATTTTATTTTTATCACAATTGTTGAGTTTTTATCATCCTATATCAGGTAAGGTGGCATCAAGATTCTCTGGTTTTGATGGGCAGGGTGGAATCAAGTCAACATGGCAGAGTATCTCTGATACTTCACTACATTTCTTTGATATGCAAGATTTTTAGAGAAGGCTGAGAACTAAGCCGATTCACCCTATAATGGAGAGAATTTGAGGAATTGGAATGATGGAGGCGGTCGGTTTCCTATAACAGTACAAGCTCTGGAGCTAATTGTGGAATGTATCAATCATTACAACCTAGACACCAAGTAGATCTTATTGCCTGATCAAATGGTATCGATTTCAATTAATAGGCAAGTGGTGGTGAACTGTCTACAGATTCTAGAATGAGAGGAGTTCTCTAAGCCAACAATCAAAGGAGCCATGTTTGAATTCTCCCCAAGGAAGATGGTGTGGTGGAAGGAGATCATGAAGTCCTAGTTCCAAAAGCCCAGGGGAGCAAAGAGTAAGGTCCCTAAAACCCTATTTGGCACAGATCTTAAGCCTGAAATTGTGGATATTTTGGTCCTCTTGCATCAACTAAAAG
Organism: Cupressus sempervirens; assembly: GCA_028749045.1. Lineage (NCBI taxonomy): Eukaryota > Viridiplantae > Streptophyta > Pinopsida > Cupressales > Cupressaceae > Cupressus > Cupressus sempervirens. The sequence continues at coordinate 1,012,358,791 of CM053787.1, read as the reverse complement.
GTGAGGTAGAAGCACTCAATTTTATAGAACAATACTTCTTTATGGTGCAAATTATCTACTCAGACACATAGTATGTTGACTGGGCGTATGAAGTTAGTGAACATCTTTCTAGGGCTCTTAGTGCAACCAAATTTTATAACTCATTTTATATGTCATATTTCTTGATATATATGTTAGCTTCCCTAAAATTGTGGTAGGGATTCCCCAAAATAGAGAATTTTCCCAAAAATGTAAAAAGCTTTGAGTTTTATCCATGCTTGCAGTTACAGAATAGCTATGAAGAGTATATTCAGGTTAATGATGCATTCACTATGAGAATCTGCAGGGAACTCCAAGGGTGTCCAGAGTGGAGGTTCAGCCCAGAAGCAATGGTGGTCATTAGCTAGTTTGGCTATTATTTTACTCAATTCTCATCTTTCTCTTATTTGTATCTTGCAGCATTTGATAGATTTCCCTTGAAACTGCCTAGATATCTAGATGATATGATCGTGCTCATCGAGATCGTTAGGCAAGCAATCTAAGTAAATGTGTTGAGCGCTAATTTGAGAAAGAAGGGGTATGAATTCCCCATATATATTGGATCTTATAGTTGTGAATCCAGAACTGATGCAAAGAACATACTCAAAGCTTCCGAGAACAAATACAGACTGGAGGAGTATGAAGTGGTAATGCGCATGTTTGATCCAAATGGGTATGCTATAGATGTGCTTCAAATTGGAAGTGTCATCAAACATTTCACTACTATAGAAGATTACTAGGTTGATTGCAAAGATGAGCTAGAGAGTCGAGACCATGCCTTTGTTAGACTCACAAAAGATCAAATAAAGACCTATGGCATTGACTTCAATGTGGAATGACTAGAAGATGATGGGAAAAATATGTATAGTAATACATATTTGACCAAATTGAGAAACATTCCAATCAGCTCTGAGTCGTGTGTAAATATAGAAGAAGATATTGATGCTATGATGGCCTAGATCATCAAGAGAACCAAACAATGGGTTGAGTAGATAGTGAAAAAGAGCCAGAGCAAGAGAAAGACTACTCAAGCTTCTCCAACCACTACTACTCCCACTTCCTCTCAAAGCACCACACCCAGTGTTACAACTTCAGCTACTCAGGGGCCAGCTCAATCTAAAGGAGGAGGTGATCAACCCTCGAAGAACAATATTTCAATAGCTCCAACTTGCCAAGGAAGTTCTCTACCAGTAATTGGAGCTTAGGCTAGTACTAAAGAAAAAGGGATAGAAGAGCCGAAAGATGGAACCAACTCTCCAGCCTCACCTCCTCAAACCACTCCAACTCCATCTCCACATGCTACCCTAATTCCATCTCCATGTGTTACCCTATTTTCATCTCCTCATCATAACCCTAATCCATCTACAAGTGCTTCTCTTTTGAAGCCAACTGGTTCTCCCATCTAGATAGTAGAAATTGGAGATGATAAGAGCAGAAACAATGAGTCCACTAAATCTGATGAAGCTACAAAGAGAACTCAAGAAGAAGAGAATGTCTCAGGTTCATCTCGGCTTCTCTCTCAAGATCTGAAGAACCCCTTCTCTACAACAATAGTAGTAGTGACTCCAGTAAAGAAGAAAATGTTTAGCATAGAGTCACTTGGAGTGGCATCTAAAGTGATTGGTATGGAGTCTTGGATTGAAGACACCTTAGAAAGAAAAAGAAAGAGGAAAGATGAAAGTGTTCCTACAAAGGATGTTGTGTCTCAAGCAGTACACTCTAGGTCAGCCATAGTAAAAGCTAAGAAGCAAAAAACTCTGTCCATACTTGGGTAGGATCTAGAGACTATACATTTGACTATGGAGATTGCAAGACCAAATAAAGCAAGGAAAATTGAGGATATGACGCCTGAAGACTTCAGTCTACATTCAATTGATCTTGGAGAAGCCAGGCATGATACAAAAGTTGGCTTATGGAGATCAGGCAATGAGATAAAAGAAGGTCAGTTAGAAAGTCTCAAATTATCAAAGATTAAGATGAAAGTTGAGATAGAAGACCTCAAAAGATTCATCAAGCAGCTAGTTGTTCCATTGGAAACCATTACTGGTGTACCTACTACTAAAAAATCCTATAGCAAAGGAAGTGCAAGCTTTCATCTCATAACTTCAAAAAGATAGACATTTTTGGTCAAATTGAGAAAGAGTGGATTGATAAACTCAATGCAGATGGAGTTGGTCTAATTGATCAAATTGGGAATGTTATCCTTTGATAAGAGACTAAGAAAGATAATATCTCATCTAATCAACACACTTTGACTGTGGAGAAAGAAAGATGTGATGAGTGTATTTATCTCCTAAAAATGATTATCCAAATGAAGGCAAAGGAGGTAGTTGAAGTAAAAATTTGGAAGAAAGGAATTGAACCTCTTTTTGAATGGCTCCAGGGTATGCAATTCAAGCTTGAGATGATTCAAGAAGTTGAAAAAGGACTCAAGGAAATAGAAAATAAAGTGAAGAGAGCTCAAAATAGGGTATTTGAACTAATGAAAGGATTATGCACTAATCCACAAGCTAGCGGTCAAGGGAGAGCCCTTATTGGAGTGGAGATAATGAAAAACAACTTCTCCATGTATTTAAATAACCTATCAGGAATGGCTTCAAGTGTTCAAAATAGAGTTATAGAGCTACAGAGACTAGGTGGATGCATACACATAGCTACTGAAGAATTGATAAGACATCTAAATTTTGTAAAAGAGTTGGCTCAAGAAAATTTAAAATGGCTCTTAAGATTCACTAATGTACACGTGCCTAGTCATGAAGAATTAGTTCCCATTATAGTTGCCACTAAGGCATATAGGGAAAAAGTTGAAAAGGGGAAGAAGTCTAAATGATTTGATGATGCCTCCTTTTCACTTTCTTTTGCAGCTTCTAAAAATTTTGTAAATTTTGTAATATAACAAACTGGCATCTTGCCATTTGTCTCCTCAAAAGATGAACCAATTAAAATTCCTATTGTAATGGTCATCAATAAAAATCTATATGTATTAAGTTCAATGATTAATGAAAGGTTGACAAAATTTTGGTGTGAAGTACTATTTGTTGCAGAGAAAATTGAATGGTATTTTATTTCAATCATTTTCCATTCCAGTACGTATTGTGATTAGTTAGTATTTCCTTTCTGTATTACAGAGAACTAAGGAAGAACAGAGTTTCATTTCCCCTATTTTCTAGAATAGAAATGAATGTAATAAGTATTGTTATAATTCATTTGATGAAAATATTTTGTTAGTTTTTCCTGATTCATTAGTTGTAATTTAGATTTGAGTTTGACTTAGTTTAGGATCAGTTGATTATGTGAATGGATTTATGGATTCATGAGATGTGTGGGTACATGAATTTGTTTCAGTATTGAGAGGATATTATCTACTTGAGTTAGATTTAATTTAGGTCTAACTTGGTTATTCCTCTACTATTCTTAGGTTAAGAACATACCACAAAGTAGTTTAGGAAGAAAACAAAATTCATTAAAATTTTTTTTAGGGAGATGTACCTATCAATTTAGAGGAAAGCTAAATTATTCACAAGAGGCTTTCCAACTATTTGTGAGTAGATATTGTTCTTAATTGGGTAATAAAGAGTAATAATATAAAAGAATAATCTTTTTACCAACAAGGAGCAAAGCTTCTTGATGCTCATAACATTATTGATTGGTGTATTTCAACATTATCACAAGGGGGGACTCTTGATTTAGTAGTGCACAAGTTCTTTTGGTTGGTTGAGGAAGGCTCCATAGGTGATAGATCAAATTTTTCTATAGTGAGAGACTCATCAAAAATGCATTGATTATGGAGCTCTGTTTCTAGTATATGGACCATTTGGACATGACAACTAGCTTGCTTTTTTCCTTGTCATTTTCAATGCGATTGGGATCATTGTGAGTTGAGTGAGTGGCTGGACACATGGGCTCCACATTATCTTGCTCCATTGTCTATCATACCCTCTATCAGAATTGATGACATGGAAAGTTCACTTGAGCATAACCATCTATAAGATCTTCTTTAGCCATGACATGTCTTTGCATTGGTTGCACCATAAAGGAATGATGAGAAATCAAATTGTTGGTTAGAAAGTTGTGTAAGAGGTAAAAAAAAGCTTGCATAACTGATCATAGACGATGATGGATTCACATATCCTACTAGTTTAGTGGTTGTTGTTGGAATGTGGCTACAGACATACACGCTTAGAAGGAATAGAATTCTTGCATTCAAAGACTATCAGAAGCACAAACCAATTCTCATATATTCATATCTTAATATAGCAACAAATGTGAACTTGTTGAAGCATAAAGGAAGACCAAAAGTAAATCAAATTTTTACTATTACTAATGTTGATCATGAAGCACTATTGGAGACCCTAAAATAGAGAGTGGACCCTACTAGAATGCTCAACTAGGTATATTTACTTCTTATGCTATTTTGTTCATAATGATTTAGTAAACAAATAATTATCTTGTTTAATACAATAAGTTACTAATATTTTTTATGATATTGAAATGTAGGTACATCATGAAGAGTATAGATGGATGAAGATAAAAAGCTAAATAAGGAGCAGAATGAAGAAAAATCTATTCTATTTTTGACACTAGAATTTTTGACAATATGATTTTTGATAGTTGTGTTTTGATGTAATAATTATGAAACACTTGATATATTGTAAATTTAAACTTGTTGATTTAATGTAAGAAACATAGATGATTTTACTTAATGCAATTTATGTGGAGGGACCTAAAAAATGATGATTTTAATACATACTAACACCAAACTTGCACTATGCCCAATGCCAAAAACTTGAGAGAGGTAAAAAGTAATGTTTCTACTTTCAATACTAACCCTAGTGTCACCCTTTTTCTAGCTACAAAGAGCCTCCATCATTCGCGGTCGTCCTATATCGAAGACTCTCCAAGGTCCTCTAAGTGCATTTTGAGGTCTATCTTCTAAGGGTTATAACTTAGAGCTCATGAGGGATATTGATGAAACATTGAATGCTATAGGACTGTCTTGTTGAGGCCTAAAATAAACTATCTCATTTTTGAGAGATCACATTTCATTTAGATTCAGCACAACAATCTCACTCAATGCCAAAACTTGTAGTGCACCTCAATTCAGAGGTGTATCACAGCATAACTTTGAAATCGTTGATCTTGGCATTGAATTGTTAGCACAATTAGCTCTAGATGGGTGGGTAAACTCCAGTCACACCCTTGTTCTAGCCATGGAGAGCCTCCATTATTCATAGCCACCCCATACTGAAGAGTCTCGAAGGTGCTCTAAGTGCATTTTGAGGTTAATTTATTGAGGGTCATAACTTAGAGCTTGTGAGGGATATTGATGAAACATAAAATTGTATAAGATGGCCATGTTGAGGCCTACAATAACTTATCTCATTTTTTAGAGATCACATTTTGTTTGGATTCGGCACAGTGATCTTGCATGAAACATAAAATTGTATAGGATGGCCATTTGAGGCCTACAATAACTTATCTCATATTTTAGATATCACATTTTGTTTGTGACACAGTGATCTTGCTCAATACCAAAACTCATAGTATACCTCAGTTCATATGTGCATCAGAGCATAACTTTGAAACCACTAATCTTGGAATTAAATCATTAGTGCCATTAGCTCTATATGGGAAGTTGAACCCTAGTCATGCCCTTGTTCTAGCCTTGGGGAGCCTCCATCATTTGCAGCCATCCTGTACCAAAGAGTCTCCAAGGTGCTCTAAGTGCATTTTGAGGTTGATCTTTTGAGGGTTGCAAATCAAAGCTTTCTAGGGCTATCAATGAAACTTCAAATTCTATAGGAAAACCGTTTTAAGGACTATAATAAATAATCTCATTTTCAAGAGATCACATTTCCTTTGGATTCGGCACAACAATCTTGCTTAATGCCAAAACTCGTAGTGTGCCTCAGTTCATAGGTGCATCACAGTGTAACTTTGAAACTATTGATCTCTGCATCAAATCATTAGTACCATTAGCTCTAGATGGGTGGGAAAACCATAGTGACACCCTTGTTCTAGCCATAGAGAGTATCCATCATTTGTGGCCACCCCATACCGAAGATTCTCCAATCTTCTGAGGGTCGCAACTTAGATCTTGTGTGGGCTATTGATAAAATGTTGGATGCTCCAAGATGCCCATGCCAAGGCCTAAATAACCTCTCTCATTTTCAAGATATCACATTTTGTTTGGATTTTACACAATGATCTCACTTGATGCCAAAACTCACAGTGTGCCTTAGTTCATAAGTACATCACAACATAACTTTGAAACTATTAATCCTATCATTCAATAATTAGTTCCATTAGCTCCAAATTAGTGAGTGAACTCTAGTGACACACTTGTTCCAGCTATAGAGAGCTTCCATCATTCATAGCCACCTTGTATCAAAGAGTCTCCAAGGTGCTCTAAGTGTGTTTTTAGGTCAATCTTCTGAGGGTCATAACTTAGAGATCCTAAGGCTATCAATGAAATGTTTAATGCTACAAGATAGTCTTATCGAGGCCTAAAATAACCTAGATCATTGTTGAGAGATCACATTCTATTTGGATTCAGCACACTGATCTCACTTGATGTCAAAACTTGTAGTGTACCTCAAATTCATAGTTGCATTATAGTGTAACTTTGAAACCATTGATCTTGCAATCGAATCATCACTAAAATTAGCTCTATATGGGTGGGTGAACCCTAGTGATACCCTTGTTCCAGCCATAGAGAGCCTCCATTTTTTGTGGTTACCTTGTACTGAAGAGTCTCCAAGGTGCTCTAAATGCATTTCAAGGTCGATCTTTTGAGGGTCATAACTCAAAGCTTGTGAGGGCTATCAATGAAATGTCAAATGCTATAGGATGTTCATGCTAAGGCCTAAAATAACTTATCTCATTTTTGAGAGATCACATTCTTTTTGTATTTGGTACAGTGATCTCGATCAATGCCAAAACTTGTAGTGTGCCTTAGTTCATAGGTGCATCACAATGTAACTTTGAAACTTCTCATCTTGGCATTGAATTGTTAGCACCATTAGCTCTAGATGGTCAAATAAACCCTAGTGAAACTCTTTTTCTATTTGTAAAGAAACTCCATCATTCATGGCTTTCATGTATCGAAGACTCTCCATGGTGCTCTAAGTACATTTTGAGGTCAATCTTTTGAGGGTTGTAACTTAGAGCTCATGAGGGATTTTAATAAAATGTTGAATGCTATAGGATGGTCATGTTGAGGCCTAAAATAAATTATCTCATTTTTGAGAGATCACATTCCATTTAGATTTAGTACAAAAATCTCCCTCGATGCCAAAACTCATAATGTGCCTTAGTTCATAGGTGCATCTATTGGAATTTTCAAGTGGAAGATTTACTTCTAAGGGTGGGGGGGGAGGGGGGGGGGAGGAGTGACCCAAAAGAGACCAACTTTAACCTCTTTAAAACATTTTAATTGAAAAAAAATGTATAAAAATAGATAACATAGAATTTGGCAACCCAAAAACCCTCCAAAATGAGAAGGTAAAACTAGGGTGGGGATGATACCCACAAAGTATCACTATAGCAATATTCAACTATTTAAGGTTACAAAGTTTAACCAATTTCAATGGTCTACCTTATGAGAGGCCTATCATTTTAAATACTTTACACCCTTTTAAAAGTGACTTGGTTAAAGGATTTACAAACATTCACTTAGAATGCTACCCTTTTAAAGGATTTACAATCCTGTTAAGGATCTACAATATGGCTACTAAACTAATATAGCTACTCAACCAACCTATCAACATAGGATTTACATTCTCATAATAAAATGGTTAGAAAGTATGGTAGAATGTCGTGACCTAATGACTTGCAATTCTTAATTATTGATTCCAGATCCTTGTTCAACTCTGTCTACTCTGATCCTTGCTTAATCTAATATGTCATTATTTGAAACTCTGATACTCTATTCTCAATCAGCTAGATTCTACAATGTTATTCTGCTCTTCTCTAAGTCTTTATACCCTTTTTCACTTCTCTATAATTCACACATACACTTCTCTCATATGCACATACAATGGAGTTTCATCCTCCTTTTAAAGATTTTGAAGACTGAGGGTTATGTATGAATCTATGATCAATATTTACTCTTCATTTCCTGCTCAATTCCTGTACTTTTCCTATTGGTTGCATGCATTCTCCATTTTTCTTAGTGGTTTCATGTTGATTACATAGGTAATGCAAAAGATTTGATCTTATCTTCAAGATCCTTTGAGATTCATCCTAAGTCAGCTCAAAAATGATTTGCATCTTAGTTTGTGAAGATACAAACTCATATGTTAATTCTATGTTACTCGACACTTAATAGTTGTTGATGCTTGGCACATATAGGAATTTTGTCTCACTCAGCTCCTATTGAAATTCTTCTTCACTTAGCATCTATACTCTAATCAGCACTTATAGTGACTTGACATCACTTATCACTCGGTACTTGAACTTCACTTAGCATCTGAAGATCACTTGGCACCTAAAGTTCACTTAGCACCTATCAAATTCTCTGGCTCAGAACACATTGCAGCTCAAATTTTGTATTATACTTAGCATCATCTTAAGAATTGGTTAAGTGAGTTGACACTTAAGTGTCAAAACCAATCTGAAACCAAAAATCTCCCCCATTGATATGAGTGGCAAAAACAATATCTATGAGTATACTACTCATTCTATTTGGCATATGTACAAAACTCCTAAAACTTGTTCAAATTTTGTGTACCTCAAAAATTTTGTAACTCTCCCTAAGCTGATGTGCTAATTCTATAACCAAAATTCCATTCTTGCAACCAAAGATTCTTGTGCTGAATTTGACTCATGCTAATGTATCTAATACTCTTTGTCTTGTTAGCCTTATCATTCTTTTGCCTCTTTTTCTTTGTACCCTATTTCTTCTTTGGTTGTACTCTACCTTTTTTTTTGTTCCCCTTGTCACATCTTCTTGCATCCTTTTGGTTGTATCTCCTCATTACTTCCACAAAATATGAATTGGAATATCTCCCCCTTTGGATATTCTTTATGACTTCCATTAAAGAATGTATTATCTCCCTCTTTTATCTACTATCTCCCCCATGCAATGAATATCTCCCCCTTTTTTGAAACTTATGTCAAAGTGTCCTAAGAATGAATAAAATATTTAGCCAAAATGTTTTGTTTACCTCCATGATCATCTTCAAAGAAGCATCCCAATTATCTAAAGTGATTTCTAGTGACTTGTGCTGGATGGTTGTCTCTACTGCAAAATGTACTAGGCCTTCTAGGGTAGAAAGATTAGGGTCTTTCTTTAGAATAATTTCTACATAGGCCATTTCTTTATGGAGCACTTCTAAATGTGGGGTAATGGTAGATTGAATTTGTATTAATCTGGTCTTAACATTGGCCTCTTTTGTTATTAATACAACTACCTCTTTCTATTTATGAAGCGTATTTGCAAAATGCTTCTCACTTTGAGCTAGATCTTTCGGTAGCTATGTGCTAGAAATCTTGAGATTTCATTACAAACTCAAAATCCTTGGGCTAGTTTCTTATGTGAAGAATGATGAGTTACACAAATTTTGAGTACAATGAGATGATAGTCTCAAGTACTATTTTCACCTTTTCAACCTTCTTAGCCAATTCAACTTGTGAAAGTGCTATTTCACAAGATATTTTCTCATTTAATTTCATTTGAAACTTCTTTTCTAACCATTCTAATAACTTAACATTAGTATCAAGGTCTTCATTCTGTACCTAGTCCACTATGTTGGACAATTGCTCCATGATGGGCTAGGTTTCATAAGGTACTTGCAAGCTAAATGCATCAAGGAATATGTCTTTGATTTTCACAAGTGCTTGCTTTTGTCTACACTCATTTCTGAGTATCTCTTGTTTCTTCCTTCTCTCCAATGGCTCTTGCACTTCATTTATCTATGCTAGGTTCATTAATATAGAGTCATAACTAAGTATGCCTATTTTTTAATCAAGCACAGGGTCTTCATAGTGAATTACCCTTGCAACTTTGGTGGAGTTTGAGCCTAGTATTGAAATTTACAATGGTACTACATCAGTGCTCGGCTTCTTGGTAGGAATCCCTGAAGTAGGCAAGTTCACAAATCTCTATATTGCCTCCTACTCCTTAGGGGTCTTCACCTCTTGCTTTTTTTTCTTTCCACTTCTTTGATCAATGATAATGATCTAAGGAGGTGCACCTTGGATTTTTGCTATAGGAACATCTTGTCCTACTTGTTCCTTTACTAGCTCCTTGGCAGTTGTTGTTGCTATAACTATATGATTAACCCTAGTAGTTATATCATATTCTTATTACTCTTTAGGTTGATATTTTGTAGTTTTGGGAGGTTGTGAAGGTGATTCTTTTGTGTCAACCTTCTCCTTAGTTATCTCTGATACAACCTTCTATAATTCTTTCACACTCACCAAAACTAGATTTGTGCATAGTTGTCATTGCAATGTAGTCTGGTGAAGGATCTTTTTGAGATCCTTTATAGTGAGTGGATTGATATTCTAATCTAAAGTGTCAAGAACATCTTTGACAATTACTATTTCTAGAGGTGTTGCATGTGGAGGACTTGGTGGTGGCATTTGGGTGTCTTGGACACTATTTTGGTTGCTGCTCTTCAGTTGTTGTCTCTTCACCTTGTATCTTCTCCACGGTTTCCTCTTCTTTTTCTTTCTCTACCTCTTTTGCTTACTCATTTTCCTCTTCTTCTTCATCATTTCTCCCTTCAAAGGAGTCTTCCTTCCCTTCCTTGACACTTGTTAATATGTAAATTAATTTTCACATCTATGTGGATTTTTGCACAACATCTTCAATTTGGTTTTACAAAATTCTAAAGGCTATGTATTTGGATGCAAATTTGCTCCCATGTTTCTTGTTACCCTTAGTTAATTGAACTTTAGTTAGCTCTAGAATTACATGAGCCAATGTAGACTCTCTTATTTCTCTCTCCATTTTGAGAAAGTAATGCCATTTATTTTCAACTAATGAGCTTAGCTCCTTAGGCATTGAGTTGTCTAGTTCAAGTGGAGTGGTCTTGAACTTAGCCATCATAGTGTAGATGGACTCTTCCACTATGTTTTGTTCTTCCTTTGACAACTTATTAAAATCTATGGTCTTTAAACTAGTTAGATCTACATTATCTCTAATGTTATTGCAAACACTTTCCAATTTAGACTTGGCAGAATGTTGTACAAATCTAAATTGATCTTCATCAAACTCTGTCCTTTCTTTGTTTGATTCAGGAGGTGCAACACACTTTCTTCTTTTCTTTTGCTCTACAGGCCCTCCTTGCTTTGTTGCTTTTTTCTTCTCCTATTCTTTTGCCACTTGGGTTGTTGCCCTAGTATCCTCCCTTGTAGTTGGCTTGGCTAGGCTTGGCTTTGTTGCCTTCCTCTTCTTCCCCTTTGGTTGTGCAACTAGCTATTTTTGTGTCATTCATTTCTTTGGCTCAGCCTTGGGTGCTTCTTGCTCAGCACCTTCCTCCTCATCTGCATCCTCCCCCATTCCTTGGGTTAATGCAAGTTTTTCCTAACCTTGTTCCTCTTCATCATCCTCGGCTTCTTCACCTTCTTCTCTTGCCATGCCTTCACCAAATTTTCCTTTTAACATCTTAACAAGTTTTTCCTTCTTCTTCAATGTGGAGGCAATCTTCAACTTCATATCTACCTCTAATCTAACCACGTCATAGGTTCTAAAATGTGGTGCACTTTTGTCCACTTCTTTTGCTAGTAGTACAATTATTGTTGTTGATGCCTCATCTATATTTATTTCATAACCAAGAGGTCTTAACCATCTAACTCTTGCTATGGAAGCTTGTATGTATGTATAATCAATATCTTCAAGAAAGCAAACATCATTTACATGTTTCTCTACTAATGACACTAGAATTCTTAGCCTTTGCTTCATTCTCTTCTTGAAGTCTTCAAAATAGCTAGTCATTCAAGTCTCAAAATTAGCTCCCATTTGTTTAATGTATTCATTAAATTGAGTTATGATTGACCTATTTTTTTTCCATGCAACTTTCCCAAAAGAAGGAAACTCATTCTAAACATAAAGAGTATACAAATCAAAATAGCACCAAATTTGCATTGTGCTCCCTTGGTTCTTCTTATAGCTGCTAGATTCTCATTAATCTATTGTAATTGTAGATCTACAAGATCATAATTATGATCCTTTTTCACTAATTTGTAGCCTACATCCATTGCAATGCAATGCACATTGTTAAGTCTATTGGATTGGTAGAATTTGTGTGCAATGACTCTGACAACAAAATTAACAAGAGAGTCTTGAATGGTATCAATTATCATCCCTCTCTTGTTCCACTTAGAACCAATATTTTTCTCAATTGCCTCCTTAGAACCACTCCTAATAGTCTTTGGCCAATCTAGGTTTAGGTACCCTATCACTCTATGTACAATTATTTTTGTGATTTTTACTAGGCCATCCTCCAACCATAAGCTTCCATCATGTATTCTGCTAAGCACTAGTCTGATCCATTCAGTCTTGAAAATGGTGGGGAATTCTAGGGCACAAATAAAACCCTTGTTCTAAATAATCTAATATTATTCCTTCAACACTATATTTTCACACAATCTCTCATAGGATTCCCTCATTTCCATGTTTCCTATGGCTCCAATCTTACAATTGTAGCATCTCCTGATGTCTTGAACCATAACTACCTTAGGGGGTATGATAGATAGGGCTCCAACTAGGTCATTTTTATCTACTAATTCTAGTATTGGGTGGAAATAAGGTTTTTTTACATCATTTGACACTAAGTAGACCTCAAATGGTTCCTTCTCCTAAGCTTTCCTAGAGCTAGAAGCCATTTGTGCCATCTAGGGTTTGTACACAAATAAAATTTGAAATTACATAGCTTGGCACAAATGTAAATACCTCAAAATCAATGAAATTGTGTTGAAATGTTGTTGAAATCTACTTAAAACATTGGATTCTCTACTTTGAGGTCAATCTACACTCTTTTTCATCTTTTCTCTTCGTTTGTGGTGAAGAAAAATGATTGAAAATGTGATAATATACCCTATTTTCATTGTTTTTAATGCTTAGTGCATTTATAGTTGTCCACTTGGCTTCTGAAGGATTTCTACATTACTTGGTTTCTATTGGCTTTTCGTCACTCAGCATCCATATGAGTATTACCCACTTGGATTCAACTAAATTTTCCTCTTTTCTTGGCTACCACTACCAACTCAACTCCAACTGATCATTCAGCTTCTATTATCTTTAACAATTAGCTCAACATGCACTAGGATTTTACTTGGCATCTAAGGGCAACTTAGAAACACTTGTAAAATCTTGAATATTTCACTTTGCATCTCTAATCATGCTAATCTCTTCTTTTTAGTACTTTCTTGTTTAGGAACTAATGTATGATAAAGCTCATGTAAATTAGTCCCTCATGCCTTCTTGTGCTTAGTTTGATGAAGTGTGACCACTTGACCTTTTAGGTGATGTGATCCCTTCATTTGATGTGCTAATCCCATTTTTCTTCATCAATGTTTTATTCGTTTCTCCTTTGATGTGTTCAAAATCTACCTTCTCTTTACCTTTATTATTCTTTGAGTTGGGTGTCTTTGACCTTTTTGGGTAGTTCCTACTAACATGACTAGTCTTCAAGCAACTAAAACATGTGGTTTGGCTCAACCATCTACTGTAGTTTCCTCTAAAATGAGTCCATATTCCTAACAGTAATGATAGCTATACCTAGTAATGTAGTCCCAATTGTAGTGATGTCCATGGTAATTTCCCCTAGCTAGTTGATTTGGTATCCATAGGCTTTGATCTACACTCAAAAGCTCTATGTCCATACTTCTTGCAATTGAAGCAATGACCTTCAAATCTTGGTGTTCTTACAGTCCTAGTCCTATAGTTATGTACTTGATGTCCTTGCTTTTAGAATTTATGACAATGACTCACATTCTTAGGTTTTTCATACTGATGTGTATTCTTACTCTTGCATACATTAGAGGTATGTTATTTTTTACCACAAAAATAACAAGTAGGTTTAGTGTTCTTACCTATGTTACTCCTTTCTTCTACAGTCTTGGATGACTCTCCCTATTCAGTGCTAGTGTATCTTAGTCCAGTAGTATCATTGCTAGCACTTGGTGATTTTAGTAGTTGCTCAAGGTACTTGATGGCCTCATTGGATTTGTTGAAGCTCTCTGCAATCTCCTTCTCTATTTTCATATCATTTTGCAGTTGTTCATTTTGAATCTTCAGTGTAGAGATCTCAATGTTCTTGATATTCAATTCATGATGTGCATTCATCATTTAGCTTAGGGTGTCTAGCTACGTTTATGAGATTCTTGCAAGCTCAATTAACATTTCTTCTAGTCTATTGGCAAGATTTCTCTTGTCTTCTTCTAGCATAGCCTTGTCTTCAATAACTCTTTTCTTTTGTTCAATTACTTCATAGAGCATCATGGCTTGTAATTCTTGTTCAAGCTTGAGTGTTCTAATTTCTTCTGCTTGAGCTCTATTCTTCTCCATTAGGTCTTATATTGCTACATCAAACTCTTTGGAATCTCCATTTGTAAATAGATTTGAGGTGTCAATATCCTTGTCCTATGTATCATTCTTAGCTATGGAAATCTCTCTTCTTCTCTTTAAGAATTTTCTCAGTTCCTCTCTAGCTTCTTCCAAAGCATGTAAAGCAAGTTGTATGTCAATTGCCTAATTTTCTATGATCTTCCCAAGTTTTTAAATTTTAATTTCTAGATCTTTACTCCAAGCTATAAAGCTCCTCCTTAAGAGAGCATGGCTTTGATACCAATTGTTGGAATTTACAAGTACGGAGATTTACTTCTAAGAGGGGCAGTGAATCAAATGTAACTAACTTTAACCCCTTTAAAACCTTTTAATTGAAAATATTCACATGCATCTAATTCATCTAATAAACATAAAAGTAAAGAAATGCATGAAAATAGATAACACAAAATTTGGTAACCTAGAAACCCTCCAAAATGAGAAGGTAAAACTGGGGTGGGGATGACACCCACAAAGTATCACTACAGCAATATGTAACTATTTAAGTTTACAAAGTTTGACCACTTCCAATGGTCTGCCCTGTGAGAGGCATGTCCTATTAAAGACTTTACACCCTGTTAAAAGTAACCTAGTTAAATAATTTACAAACATTCACTTGGAATGCTACCTGTAATAACCCAAAATTGGCTCATTGCCATGATACCAATTCTGGTCTATTTCTGACCAATCCTAAAGTCCAATTCCATTAGGCAAATTCTTATTTGGTTACTCGCTACTTTACTTAATTGTCAGATTTAGAAAACTCTAATCCGCATTCATCATGCTTATTATTTAATTTCTATAGTATTTACTCATATTAGTCACATTAAACCTATTGATTAATATTTAATTTAATTACTAAGTATTTATACTTTGATTAAATTAAATTATATCCTAAGGCTAATGTACTATGGAATTAAATTTATTTAATTTAATAAATGTGCTTATTTTAATTAATTAAACAAAATTATTTAATTAAATGGAGAACTTACTTCTAATTAATTAAACAAAGTTATTTAATTAAATGGGAAGCCATTCCTAATTAATTAAGTGAAGTTATTTAATTAAATAAGAAAAGTGTCTCTAATTAATTAAATATAATTATTTAATTAAATAGAAAAGGTAATTATGAGATCATATCTCATTTTATTAAATTAAATATCTCACCAAAATCTCTCTTCAGTTCAAAAAGGGAAATTTCTAGTTCATTGTTGATCAAAAAGGAATTAAATCAGTTAACTCCTTATTCTACTCAAATTAAATTAGTTAACTTCCCCTAATTTTGGAATCTTCCTTTATGACTGAACTTCATCTTCAATCCTGACTATTGATTGAAATCAATCTCAACCATTGAAGGTTTTCAGGAAAATCTATATAAGAGACCCTCCTCTCTTCATTTCAGGGAGAGGTTGAATGAGAATTTGCATCAAATTGCTGCTGGATTGTGCATTCATTTGAGCTCATTACTTTCATAAGATATTCATTTTCTAGTTTAATCTCATTTAGCATAATATGCATACATTTTAGCATAATCTTCTTTTACATGTTCTTAGATTAAATGTGCATACTCCATTCTAGATTAATTTGCATTCTCATATAGATTAGTCTCATTTTCTTTTAAATCCTTCATTCATAGAGGGTCTGGTTGCTTAACACCTCAAATCTGAGGATATCTAACAAGAAATTCCCTTTAGATAGAAGCCAATAGGTCGCCTTGCCAGCTGATTTTCGGATGAATAATCCAATGTTCATTCTGGGATGAATCTGCAAATAAGGACCATGTTGAAGTGTGTGTGTTAGCATAGGCCGCATTTTCACATATACATTTCTGGCACCCACCATGGGGCAGAAAAAATCAATTTTTCTGGCTTCTTTCTGCATCTTTTTAATCATTTTCATCTCTGTCTATACTGTTCTGTACAAATTCAAGAATCTTTAGGTCAGACTGTTCATTTTTGCATGAGGATCTAGAATCTTTGCATGAAGATTCTCTGTGTACCATGTGAGAAAGTGCCTAGGCACGCAAAACTTCCCGTAGCACCTGTTTCTTCGTGCGGGCTATATTAGAACTTCACATGGGTCATAAAACTTCTTCGCATGGACTGTCAGGAATTTCGCACGAGACTCTACTAACAAAGGCTATTTTTTTGCATTGATTTTCATTTTTTTTGGTTTTTTTGCTAACTGCTCACTATTTCTAGTTTTTCTATGTTTTCTAATTTTTTGGAACAACATAATAGCAATTTGCAAGACAATTGGAAAAGTGTGATAAAATTGCTAAAATAGGTAAAACATCTACTAAGCGCATTTGCAAGGATTACCAAGTAATTCTCTTTGACTAACAACATTTCATTTGGACCTAAAACAAACATCTCTTATGTCAATATTGTGTGTGTTTTTTGCCATGTTCTCATTTTACAACACATAGATAATTTGATACTAGGTTGTAATCCCCATTAGTTTTCATCTAGCAAGCTTAGTTACTAGTGATAGATCTAATTAGCTATCTTGGCTTATTAGACTCTCTAATCTATCAGCTCCTCATTTCACCCTATGGTTGCAAGATCAGCACCACATTAAAGGGGAGGGGTCTACAGGAAAGAAGCATTAAATGCTCCACTAGGCAACCCTTTTGTGCTTTCTAGAACTCACTAGTTTTTGAGTTGTGGACTTGTGTTGGCTTGTGTGAGGGGTTAAATGTTCCACATATTTGGACTCGCCTCGCAATTGTTAAAGAATTAAGTGTACCACCTTGTGCTCTTTGATTGCTTTTGGATAGATTTGCTTTCGGGAATTAACATCTGTAGACACATAGTAAATAGGCCCCATGAACACTATTTGTGGATCTTGAGAGAGTGGGTTCTTAGTGAAACTCCTCTCTACAAAGGATTCCTTGTAGGTGGGGAGGATACTTTGAGAATCTCGTAGATAGATGAATCTTCAACTTGTTGATTGAGGCATCCTTTGTTCGGAGAGGTTGATAGATCACTGGGAGTTGATATCATAGATCTTTAAGAGATACTCTTAGTTTAGCATGTCAGATTAATCTGTCTGCTTTTATTGGGCTAAAAGTGAAAAGGTGTCAAAACCTTGAATTTGGAAGCTAAGTCCCCTTGTGGTACATTATTGTGTGTCAATCACCTTTAAAGAGGATTAATCGTAGTAGACAATCCCTCCACAGGGAAAATTGTGTGGACAGAACCTCGAGCAGTAATAGCCATTTTTGACATGGTAGTGACAACTGCTATAGAAATGTCCTTGTGGAAGAAATCTCCATGGGTGTGGTTCATTATGGGTTGTTAGATCTCCCCAATAGCTCTTGAAGATTAAGTTCTTAGACTATGTTGAAACCTCAATGCACCAAGATTGGAGGTCACCCCCATGAGTCATAAAAGTTGCAGAGTCAAAACATTACTAAAAACCTTAGAGAGGCCAACTTTTATTTTCTAGGGATGTATGCATAATTGTAAAACCTTTTGAAAACATACACAAATAGCTCTCCTAGGGATTAGCACAAACTAAGTCACTTGATTGTTCATGTGCAAGGATGCTTTTTCCCTTGCTCATTATTTTTAGACGTGCTTGAAATCACCTGCTTGCTGTTCTATGTGCCTGTTTACCTAGTTACTAAAATGATTAAAATTTGTCAAAATCAGTTGCTGTTGTAAAATTGGTCTACCTTCTCACACAAAATCATTTGGTCTCACGTGAAATCATCTCATTCTTGCATGAAATCATTTGGTTCTCACGCGAAATTAAATTGCTATCATGAGTCTTTGCATGGCCCTGTAAACTTCTTCATGCAAAATTAAACTACTGTCACTAACCTTCGCATGAGCCAGAAAACTTCTTTGTGCAGTCTGTAAAACTTTTTCGCATGGCCTATAAAGGTTTCTTGCATGAGTACTTTGTGTCAACATTACCAATGTGGGTCTATTTTAGCTATATGTGGCCTACACGCTATGTTTTTCTAGATTTGTTTATTGCTCTTTGTCTGCAAATAGTCCTAAAATAGTGACACTTTGCTTAGCTAAAGACTTGTGTCTTGCACCTTGACTAGTCTCATCTCATAAGTAATTTTTGGTCATTGTCTTAATGATTGTCATACTTTGTGTCACATTGGTCATAATCTCTGGCTATTCTAGCCTTTAAACCAGACCATTTGTGCCTTAGTGAACAACATTCTTACTATTATCTTGTCCTTTTTGAGACTCAGTCTTAGTGTAGTCCTTGTCCAGGTTCTAGCTTCTTTTCCTTGTCTATGACTGTCACAACCAGAAGTGGCAACATGTTTTATCCCTATAACCTTAGATGTGGTTGTGCTAGGGGTCATAATCACAATAGAGGTTGCTTACCTTTCATTATGCAATCTGTATCCAATTTGGCTAGTGAGGCATCTTCACAATCTCCCTCACCTGCCAAGTCATCTCAAGTTCAACAAACATTTTCCATAAATTTGCAACAAATTGGGAATCCTTTTTACCAAGAGGACACTGAGATAGGTAGAGGTCCTGGATTTCCAAACATAATGTATGATCCTTTCTCTAGAAACCCTTTTGAAACACAACATACAAAAATTGAACATATTCCTATAATGACTAACAGTGAACCTGAACATGGTAGTCATAGTCGACATCAAGAACCACCTAGGAATGACAAAGAGAAAGAGAAAGACTATGACATCGATGAGGAACAAGAAGAGGTGGAAATCCTCCCTGAACACATAGCAAAATGTCAAAGAAACAAAAACTTTCAAAAGGTCATAGGAATCCTAATCAACGAAGAGAAAGAAAAATACTTTCTCAAACTTGCCCAAGAGGGAGCAAAGTTACCTTCTCATTTCAATGTAGAAACCATTGTCAAAATTGAAGAAGAAACTAAGACTTCCAATCTCTAAAAACAATTGAAAATTATGCAAGACAAATTGGTTCAGATGATGCATGAGAAAGAGAAAACCACAAAGACATACACATTGGACAGTCTTTGTTCATTTCCATTTGACAAAAGCATAAACATGCCACCTTTTCCACGAGGCATAGAGCTACCCAAATATGATAAGTACTTTGGTACTACTGATCCCCAAGATCACTTGTGGGAATTTGGTGCTTTGTCTATGGAGTTTATACATGATCAAACTTATCTCATGCATTTATTCCCTAGAAGCCTAGGTGGTCAGGCTTTGGAGTGGTTCTCACATTTACCTCTTGGTATCAAAACATTTGATGAAATTGCCAATCTCTTTGTTTAGCAATATTCTCATAACATACAACACCTTGTTAATATTCAAGATCTATGCAACCTTAAACAGAAGGTTGGTGAACCTTTCCTCAATTTCCTCCAAAGGTGGAGACAACTATATACTAAGTATTCCCATAAAATCCCAAAAATGGAGAAGCTTGACATTTTCACTAATAACCTCTTACCTAATTTTGGGTATAGAGTCCAACTACAAGGTCCACGTACCTTTGAAGACATGATTACATGGGCTATCCGTATCGAATAATTTATGGTCAAGAAAGGTGAACTCACTCTTCAAAGAGACATAAAACAAGGTTCCACTTCCAACACAAATAAAACCAAACATGTCAACAAGAACTGAGAAATTGTACATGATGGAGTTGTTGACAATGTCAAACCCAAATTGGCTAAAGTAGTGCTTAATCTCACAAACTGCCTCAAAGTGGCCAAAAATGTTGAGAAACCTCCCCCTGACAATAAGACATATGGGAACAAACTAAGAAACTCATGGACAACATGCCCCAAGTGAGAGTATACGCCTTTGGAGGAACCTTTGGATGTGGTTTACAAAACATTGCTACAACATAAGCTTATTTCACCAATGGATAACCCTCGCCCCTATGATCCATAACCATGTCCACCATGGTGGAATGAGACCTCATTTTGTGAGTATCACCAAAACAAGGGACACAAAACCAGCAATTGTATACACTTGCATCATAAAGTCCAGGACATGATTGATTCTAGTGATCTTGTGGTAGATGGACATAACAAAAACTCGGACCACAATGTGTTCAAAAAACCTTTCCCAGCTTATGAAAAAGGAGAGACTTTGAAACCAGAACCTTCAATAAGGTCAACTATACATATTCCAATGATTACAATGAAATTCGCATAGTTGAACCTGTAGATTCTGAATACTGCGACATTATTACCATAAAGGGGAAGAAAGATAACAACAAACCCAAGACACCATTTGTCTTGAGGGGCCCTACTTCCAATGACATAGATAATATGCCTTCATAACACTGTGCTAACACTGTTACTCACTCTCATGCCAAGTTGGTGCTCAAAGGCCCTATTCCTCCTACTTCAAATCTTGAACAACACAAAGACAAAGCCCTTGCTGGTCCATCCAGTAAAGGTGCAAAACCCACAACGAACTTGACTGTAACCAATTATAGTGTTCTAAATTAGTTGAAACAAACTAATGCTCAGATTTCCATATTTGAATTGCTTAAAATCTCACTTGCTCACAAGAAAATTCTCGACAAAGCCCTCACTGAGGAAAATGTTCCTCAAGATCTTAATCTTGAGTGATTTCAATCCATGGTAGGTCACCTAACCTCACCTTATCTTATGACCTTCTCCAAGGAGGATGATAACTTGTTGAATCACCCACACAATCAGCCTCTACACATTGAGGTTATGATCCATTAGACATATGTTCATCGGGTACTCATTAACAATGGCGTTGGCCTAAATATTGTCTCTACTACTCTTCTTAGACAATTGGATTATTCTGAGGACTCTGTTGATCCCTAACAAAAGATCACTATTAAAGCATATGATAAAGTGGAATGAAAGTCACTAGATCTTGTGGTTTTACCAATTCACAGTGGTCTTGTCAAAAGGGATGTCACCTGTCAGGTGCTTGACATTCCCTTGGCCTACAACATTCTATTGGGATGACCATGGATACATGAGATGCATGTTGTGCCATCCACATACCACCAATGCATCAAATTCCTATTTCATGGCTCTGAAGTTACTATTCCTACCACTACTAGCTACACCTGCAATATGCTCAAAGCTATTGAAACTTTCATCCCTGCTAATCGTGAGTCTACTAATTGTCATGACAATAAGCTGAAACAAATTCAGTAGTCATTCAAACTGAAAGAAACTAGTATGGGAGAGTACCACATTGAACCAATGCTATCATTAACGTCTCTCCCAGAGTCCCCTCGACATTATGGGAGAGCCTCAGAGGCAAATAATTCATTCATGCTAACACCTTAGACCAAGTATAATGGTGTTTTTGTCAAGGCTATAGTTCCCTTAGAAGATGAAAGTGAAAACAAAGCCATTGCTACATGGCTTTATAGAGAAGAGGCTCCAATGGACCTGACAGAACAAGCTAGAGAAATCACTCCTAAGAAATATGGACCTAGTCTTAGGCTTATGAAGCATTTTGGTTACAAGGGAACTAGCCCTGTTGGGTGAAATAACAATGGCCTAATTGATCCTATCAAAGCAAAAGCTCAAAGCAATAGTGATACAACTAGCTTGGGGTTTAAGAAGGTCCCTTTCCATTTGGGATCAAATCAATTCATCCCCAAACCTAAGAGTTCATCTAAAAATGAGTCACAAGCCAAGTCAGATACTCAAGAGGAAGAATCTGATGATGAGGATTCCTACCCTCATCCTATTCCTTATGATCTCACTAAATTATTTCCTAAGCTAGATGACTTTGTGCCACGTGTTAGCACTATGGATGATACTAGTGATTCTTCTGAGGACAATACTGAGTAACTCAAATATCATTTAGAAATGGGAAAATCTAGTCAGTCATGTCGTATTGAGTATTTGTGTAAGAATCCAAAGGCTGAAGGAGAGTATGTCCCTATCACTATTGGGGAGTTCTAGAGTCTCTCACCATGTAGCATTGGTTCTCATGAATATGAATTTGACTCTCTTTCAGAAGCTACTACTGATAAAGAAATTGACCAAGTGCATGTCTATGAAAACCAAATCAAAGTGGGTGAAACTTCTAGGATTAGGTCACATGGGTCTAATCCAACTAGTGTCCTAGAGTCATCAGTTCCTAAAATTAGTATTCTGAGGTGTTTGAACACACCTATGGATGAGGTTGCTATAGGTCTTGAATTTACAGGTCTACACACTTAATGATTATACTATGAATGCAATTGAACCAACCACTACTCTCTCACTCACACATCTCAAGCTTATAGACTGGAACCCCAATGCATCTAACAAAGTCCACACATTCTACAATGACAATGCTCTCACCTATTACCTAAACACTATTGAACCTATAACGTCTTCCACCAATGAGCAGAGTATCAACATGACTGAGACTGACATCAACTATCTCAGTCACACAATTAAAAGGAAAAAATGCAAGAGGTTCAATGGTGAATACCACATTGTGGTAGTGTCAGATCCTAAAAAAGTAAAAATAAAAGAAGTATCCAAGGGTGAAAACCTCTCTAAGGTTCTCATAGATGAGATATTTGATGTCCTTCCCAGTAACTTTTAGGAGAGATCATCAGTGTTAATAGATCCAACATAGCCAATTAACCTGGGCATAGAAGAACATCCTCATATGATACATCTGGCGTAGTCACTGTCACCTGAAGAGAACAATTCATTGACTTTTTCAAGGAAAAGAAAATATTTTTTTCCTAGACATATTCTAACATGCCAGGATTAGATCCTGATCTTATCATGCATCATTTTTCCATAGCACCAAGCATCAAACCAGTTAAATAGAAGCTTTGGAAAATGCACCCTCATGTTGCATTGCTCGTCAAAGTAGAATTGGAGAAACTCCTAAAGGCTGGTTTCATCTGTGCATTTGATTATGTTGAATGGATATCCAATATTGTTCTTGTATCCAAGCATGATAAATCTATCAGGATTTGTATAGACTTTTGTGATCTTAACTTGGCATGTCCTAAAGATGACTTTTAGCTCCCTAATATTGATATGATCATAGACATGACGGTTGGCTATGAGATTTATTCACTTATGGATGGTTTTTCTGGATACAATCAGATAAAAATTGCACCAAAAGATCAGGAGAAAATAGCTTTCACATGTGCATGGGGAACCTTTTGTTGGAATGTGATGCCATTTGGTTTAAAGAATGCTGGTGCTACATATTAGCAGGCTATTACTACAATTTTCCATGACATGATGCATAGAACCATGGAGAACTACGTTGATGATACCTTGGTCAAAAGTGCTAAATGCAATACTCATTTGCAAGATTTGGGACCCATCCTAGATCATATGGAAAAATTTAGTCTTCGACTCAATCCTAAGAAATGCACATTTGGTGTCACATCAGGAAAATTGTTGAGATATATTGTTTCTGCAAAAGGAATTGAAGTAGATCTAGAGAAAGTAGAAGCAATAATGGACATGTCACCACCTCAAAACATCAGTCAGATGAGAGGACTACAGGGAAGGCTTCAATCTATTTGCAATTTTATTTCACAATTGGTAGATAGATCACAACACTTCACAAAGACCTTACATAAGGGTGTGAAATTCAATTGGAGCTAGGATTGTGAGCAAAGCTTAACATAGATCAAACAATATCATGTCAATCCACCAATCCTGATGCTTCCTATGCATGGGAAACCTTTGCTTTTATATATTTCAGCCACTGAAACATCTCTAGGAATCCTGTTGGCTCAGGAAGATAATGACAACAAAGAAAAAGCTATTTATTACTTGAGCCGAACATTAGTCTCTTATGAGAAGAACTACAACATTATTGAGAAAGCTTGCTTGGCAGTTGTCTTTGCTTTCCAAAAGTTGAGACACTACATGCTTGCCCACACTACATGGCTTGTGGCTAAAATAGATCCATTAAAGTACTTGCTCAGTAAGGTAGCTCTCACAAGAAGATTGGCTAAATGGGTCATGATACTCAGTGAGTTTGGCATCCAATATGTTGAATGCAAGGCTATAAAGGGATAGGCAATTGCAAACCAGCTGGCCAAGGCATCCATATAGAGTCTTCTACCAATGAACATTGATTTCCCAGATGAGTCAATTCTAACACTCACGCACCATACATGGGTTATGTTCTTCAATGGGTCCTTCACACAATAGGGATCAGGTGTGGGATTACTCTTTATTACACCACAGAGATACTCATTGCCCAAAGCGTACAACATTTTGTTTCCTTGTACAAATAAAATTTTTGAATATGAACCTTTGATCAATGGCATGAAAATTGCAGCAGAATGGAGAGTGGATTAGTTAGACATCTTTGGTGACTCTCAGCTTGTCATCAACCAAGTTAATGATGTGTACCACACAAAGGATGAGAATCTAATTCCTTACAAGTACATTTTGATGACTTGAAGAAGTGTTTTGCACACATTACCTTCGAGCAAGTTCCATGAGTAGATAATAAAGTGGCTGATGCCATGGCCACTCTGGCCTCCCTGCTACAAATTCTTGAATAGTATCTCTGACATGAGTTCTTGGTGGAAGCGTTGCACTACCCAGCCTATGACACACCTGATTCCAAGATGATCTATTCTATTATAGGATGAGAATCATCCCACCACCATCACATCTATTCCTACCTTAGGAATCAAACCATTTTAGAAGGTCTGACCCAGAATGAGAAACATTACCTAATCCATAATGCTTCACATTATGTCATTATTGCTGACAATCTATATAGGAGAGGGCTTGATGGAACACTCCTTAGGTGTTTAGAACCCGATGAGTCCAAATGCGCACTAATTGGCGTTCATGAAGGCATTTGAGGATCTCATTCCAATGGCCTGACACTAGCTCACAAACTCCTTCATGCTGGTTACTACTAGCCTAAAATGGACCAAGAAGCTATCAAGTATGCTAGGTCTTGCAAGCAGTGTCAGCTACACGGGAATCTCATTCATGTTCTAGCCAAAGAACTGATTCCCTCTACTACAACATGGCCATTTCAACAATGGGCCTTCAACTTGGTGGGACAAATTCACCCAAGCTCTTCTAATGGACATAAGTTCATTATCATGGCTAAAGATTATTTCACAAAATGGGTAGAGGCAGTCCCTCTCATAGTTGCTGATGGAAAAACTATAGTGCTTTTCATCACAAACTACATCATCTATAGATATGGTGTACCATCCTTAATCATTACTAAAAATGGAGGGAAATTCAAGAATAAAGACCTCAAGGAACTATGCAAGAAATTCAAGATCACACAACATTGGTCTTCCATTTATTACCCCTAGGATAATGGCTAGGCTGAGGCATCCAATAAGGTGATCCTCAAAATTCTTCATCGCATAGTCAATAAGTCAGGGAGAGACTAGCATCTCCAGATCAATCCAGCCCTATGGGCATATAGGATAAGCGTTAGAACTCCAACGGGCATGACTTCCTTTGCAATGGTGTATGGGACGGAAGTTGTGCTCCTAATAGAGGTTGAGATTCCTACCTTGAGAATCTCTATGAAGGGTCTTATCACTGATGACAACCATAGGATAGCTCAGCTTCAAGAGCTTGTATTACTAGATGAATGATGACAAGTGGCATGTGATCATCTGCGAACATATCAACAAAGAATGGCAAGAAGCTACAATCAGAAGGTCAAGCCACGTGACTTCCAGCTGGGTGATCTCATCCTGCACAAGAATCCCAAAAATCAACAACAACGAGTGCAAAAGGGAAAGTTTGAACCAAACTCACTTGGTTCGTACATCATTACTACAGTATATGGATCTGGTGCTTATCAGCTTTCCACAACTAAAGGAGAAGTGCTCAAAGAACCTATCAACACTCTCCACCTAAAGCAGTTTTACAGTTGATTTAATCTTAGCAAGCTCTTTGTACATATCTATATGTCTTGAAAAAAATCATAAAAATCAGAAAAAGTCCTGAAAAAAATTGTTGCCCTGGTGAAAACCTAACAATAGGTGCCTTGGTATACCCAAAAAAAAAAAGTGAAAAATCTCAAAAAAAAAAAAAAAAAAAAAAGAGGGACATTGGTGAAAACTTGGAAACAGGCATCATGGTAGCAAAAAAAAAAGAAAAAAAAATCTTGCCAAGAAGGTGAAAACTTGGTAAATAGACACCTCTTATTCCCAATGCTCCGTCTTGTAGCGCATCTTCTGGCTATTTTGTATAGTAACTTTCATGCTTTTGCTTTCCTGCTTTCCGCTCATGTATCCATGGATTGAGTCTTGTCAGAGTTCAGGGGCATTCCCCCTTTACTTTCACTATTTTTGAGATTCTCCTCACAAAATCTCCTTCGTGACAGTCACTAGTGGTTCTCACTAAATCTGTCTACTATCGCTAGTGTCACTATTTTTGAGATTTTCCTCATAGAATCTCCTTCGTGATAGTCACTAGTGGTTCTCACTACATCTTCCTACTATCGCTAGTGTCAATCTTTAAAAGATTTTCCTCATAGAATCTCTTTCACAATAGTCACAAGTTGTTTTAGCTATGTCTGCCTACTATTGCTAAGGTCATGTCTCCAGATTCCTTTATGGAAAATCTCTTGCATTGGTCACCAATTGTCCTAGCTATGTCTATCTACTATTGCTCAGTTCTTCTTAGGTTCTTCATCATGAAGATTCCTCTTTGACCTCAATCACCAGTCATTCTGACCGTGTCTGCCTACTGTTGTCACCTTACTAAAGAGATTTCTTTCAAAACATGTTCTGGACATTGACACTTGACATCAATCCCAGAACATTGAACTCAAAAATGATATACTTGTTTCGATATGCTAAGCATTTTCTTTGTTTGCTTTTATTTTCTTTATCATATCCCCTCGAGCAACTCTATGATGTCATCTTCAACTAGAGAAGTAATGACTTGGAGCATGATCTTTTCTTTGCTTTCTATTTGTGGTTTAGTTCTAATAAGTTAATCTATTCCTATAAGAGCGGTGTCCACTATAAGAGCCTCCATCTCGTATTGGATGGCCATGTGTACCTTAACTCCTTTTATACGAATATGCCAATAACATTGGTTCTTCTCTTTTTTTGTTGGAATAAACTCTTCATGCTATAGTAAATAATCATTGTTGGAATAAACTATTCATGCTATAGTAAATACTCATACTTGTCCTGCTAAGTGAACATATGGGTCACTGTGAGTATATCTAGCACACTTCTATCTTAGGTTATAAATGCAAGGGTCATTGCGGATAGAATAAATATTGAATTCTTAGCATAAGATGGATCTCCCATGTGTTTGGTGTGTCTTTTATGCAAGCAACATTCAAGTCATCCTAGCATTTATACTCTAATGCTTATGTTAACTTGCTACATTAAAAGGGACAAATGTTCTGGTCATTCTGGCTTCTTGTGCCTTGAATGCTTACATTTAATCCTGACAAACCAATAACATATGTTATATTCATATTTCCATGATTGCAATATCAGTGGGAATTGTATGACCTATGAGTTTTGTTCTATGTCCAGTGATGATAAATTGTTCAGGCTCGATAACCAGACCTAGGGTTGCATTTAACATAATCTTGCATTACATACTTCATTTACATAAGCATGCAATTCGATGGTCATTATATTCCTACCTTTTGTAATAAAGGATTGGGAGGCATCTTCACATGTATCAAAATTCCTCCACGGCTGCACAAGCATTTGGTTCATCGATTCATGCTCCTCAATGGAATCCCTATCACTGTCAAGAAAAAAAACATGCAACACTACGTGAGATATCAGTCCATGCATATGCATTCTATGCAAGTACAACATACATCTCATGTACATCAAAGTAAAGCAAAGAAGACAATGACATGTACATAGGAATACTTCACTCAAGATCTCGTATATATATATAAAAAGAATGGGTCAGTATAAAAATGGGCACTACTCAAGCGTAATCAATCAAAAATGATACATGTGGTGATGGCACACCAATCGATACATAGCCACAGATCAAAATCAAAGATCAAGCACAAAGCATCTAACTCTGTCCTATATCCTCACCTCCAGGAGGAGTACGAGCAGCAGGTGGCAAAGGTGGCAATGACATATCTAGTCTAGTAGGAGGTCGTGCACTCCTAGACTCTTGTGCATACTGAGAAAAGTGCTACACCTAGAGTGTCTCATCTGGCACCGCACTAGTATATGCAACATAGTAATACACTGTCGAAGCCAACTGAAATCGGATCTCATCCTGTGCTAGCTCCAATATCTACTCTATAGTCTCCATGTGCTCTCTCCAAAGATCTGTGTACCACTATCGCTCCACCAACTATGCATCCCAAACTACCACTACAATCTATAGGTCCCCCAACTATCAGGAAGCCTGATGGGTCCACTCTCGATACTACCATACTGCATCCTGTACCCAACTGCAAGCTAATCCAGCATGTCCTCATCAAGCATCTTAGGTGCCTATTAGTATGGTGGCACCTCTGTGGGGCCTCCTCCTCTATCCTCTACCTACGGTGCCAATTTTGTCTAGTCCCACTACCCCCGGCACCTGCATTTGATCCCATCTGACATGGGGAATCAAAATCTACTATACCTGATGTCAGACCCATGACTGCTACTATGGTTGAACTAGCAGCTATGGCTGTGCCTGCT
Organism: Cupressus sempervirens; assembly: GCA_028749045.1. Taxonomy (NCBI): domain Eukaryota; kingdom Viridiplantae; phylum Streptophyta; class Pinopsida; order Cupressales; family Cupressaceae; genus Cupressus; species Cupressus sempervirens. The sequence continues at coordinate 1,012,329,640 of CM053787.1, read as the reverse complement.
ACTGCTGGGGCACTTGTCTCTCTGTCTGCCCTACCATCCCCACTAGATCTATAAAACATGGGAATGGATGGCTAATCAAAAATGCCTAATATACAGGTGTCATCCCTACATCTACTACCTTTGGAAAGTAGTCCCACTAAATTATAGCTAAGCTGCGAATGTCTATCATGGATCACCTTGGATCCATCCGTGCTAGCCATACCTACTCAAAGTCCTTCTGCAACTTGGCATAGGCACAGTACTCAATAGAAATGTCTTGTGGTCAGCCATACTACTGCCACACTTGTGAGATCATGAATATCTTGATAATAGATGTCATACTACCCACTAAAGGTCAAGAATTGAACATCCATGGTAACTCTCTAGGAGCATCATCCTAGTCCTCTATCTCTTGCCATACAATAGACACCAGGTCATCAAGACGTATCCTCCATTGCTCTATCTTACCCAGGTGGGCCTGGGTAATGTGTCTTTTATATCTACATATATAGGGCTCCATGGGCTCTCAGGCATCCTCAAAAATTGGCCTACATATGGGAAGATGCTCCCAGGCCTAGATCTGCAAAACATATACTCCAACTGCCATGGTATTCTTCTCATGGAAGACAACCTCGTGCATCTCATGGAAAAGGTGAGCCAGCATGCACTGACTCCACCCAAAGATCTCAGGTGCCTCTACCATCATGCAAAGCATCACTCCCCACCCACACTCCAAACTATGTTGTCCTCTATCAAGACATAGGAAACAACTCAAAAAAAAGCCAGCACAGCTGCCAACCTATGTGTTGGTCCATAAGTGTGCCTAAGCTCATCCCAGCTAATGGACCTACCCCTTGGTAGTTCTCACCCAAATACAATGGATAGTGCCTCTGACCCTACTCTAGGCACTATATCATAGATGACCTAGGCACCGTGAAATGGAATCCACAAAATCCTCCATATCTCCTCTAGTGTGATGGTCATCTCACCCATCGACAAGTGGAAGGTGTTCGTCTCTGAATGGAAATGCTCAACCAATGTAGTGAAAAGGCCATGATTCACCATCACGACTGGAATTTGGCACAAAGATGACAAACCCAATTGGGCAATGTGTGCCCAATCAACGTCATTGAGACTCTGCAATAGGTCCCCATATGGTGGGAAATGTGATCTGAATGCAACATCACCAAAGACCTCCTGCACGCACAACAAGAAATAACAAAAAGAAACAATTAGTATCAAGTCAAAATGATGCATCAAAACAAATTAAAATGCAATTTTTGAGTGCAAAAATCAAATTTTTAACATAATTGTCATGGGATTTCATGCGAAATTCGTGAAATCTCATGCAAAGTTTTCCTAATTTCGTGCAAAAACATTCTTTCTTTGCATGAAGAATCACGTTGTCGCACAAAAAAAGATTTGTTCATGTGAGAAAATAGCTATTCGCATGAAAAGAGATTTATTCGCATGAGAAATGAATCGCCTCCCATGAAGAATCTCGTTCTTCGCATGAAGCTTAATGCTTCTCGCAGGAAGATCCTTCCGCCGTGTGTGAAGAAATAGCACACCCTATTTCTTTGCATGAAGAAAGAATATCTTCACACGAAAACTAATAGGTCTCGCAATAAGAGAGATTGGACCCCCTAAAAACATGCTAAAATGTGCAATAAATGACATCAAAATGCGTGAAAGTGAAAGTATGACGGAAGGGAGTCGATGACTCATCAGTGGTCCATAGTCTGCTAGGCAGCTGTGACGTCTAGAGTGCTCAAATCAATGATGTCTCATGCTAACTACCATGTCTCTCTTAGAGCTCAAATTAATAGAAGACAAAAAGCACAAATGAATTGAAGACAACCTCTTGAGCCCTTATATAGCTTTTGACCCAAAAATTTCAAAGTGCTCGGATTTGTGCAAAAATCACACCCCTGGCTAATTTGATCATTCTAAATCCATTTTTGAAATCGAATTCAAAATTTGACACACCTAAGAGCCTCAAAAATGCATTTTAAAATTTTGGGGACCGACATGATTGAATGCTTGTGCAACCCAAATCTTTCTGATACTTTGTGATTCTTGGAATCTTTTCATCTCTACATTCTCCATATTTTCAAAATCCATTTTGGAAATAGTTAACTCAAGTCAACTATGGCTAAATCTGATCAACTTTTGGTCAAACTTGGTCTTTACGACTTCGCAATCATTTCAAATCAAATCTTAATCTTCTTTCGATCATTTTGATCTCTTCTATATTCTGCTAAATGTCAAAAAAAAAATCTATATCTCATGATATACTACTTCAAATCATATTTCTGGTGTGTCATCTTTTGATTTCACTCTCGAGGGGGTAGGATGATTATATCATTGAATACTTATTGCTTAGGGCATCTCATTCCCATCTCATGTCCTCGTCACTTGGGGCATCTTGTTCCCTTCTATCTGGCATCTTTTCCATCTATTTTATCTTGTCATCAATTGATCAACCTTATAACAACTCTTCTCAAAGTTCGATGGATAGGTATTGGGATAGCCTAAACCTCGACTCCTGAGGATCAAGCCTCGTTCTGGGGATGATTCTATGACTCATGATTGGACCTTATTATCTTTTATCAATTTTAGGTATCTAGGAATTCTATCTGGATCCTTGAAGGTTAAGCTCTATTTTGGAGATAGTCTTCTAAATGCTTTCAATCTTAGGTATCTAGGTGTTCTATCTGGATCCTTGAAGGTTAAGCTCCATTATGGAGATAGTCTTCTAAATGCTTTCAATCTTAGGTATCTAGGTTTTCTATATGGATCATTGAAGATTAAACTCTGTTCTAGAGATAATCTTCGAAATGCTATCAATTTTAGGTATCTAGATGTTCTGTCTGGATCCTTAAAGATTATGCTCCATTTTGGAGATAATCTTCTAAATGCTATCAGTTTCAGGTATCTAGATATTCTGTCTAGATCCTTAAAGATTACACTCCATTCTAGAGATAGTCTTTTAAATGCTACCAATCTTAGGTATCTAGGTGCTCTACTTGGATTCCTTGGGATTAAGCTCTATTCTAGAGATAATCTTTAAAAGCTTATCAATTGGTCTTTGTGTCATCAACTTTGGAACCAATCTCATCTTTGCATCATGCTTTCTAATTTTCTTTGAATTGAATGTGTTGCTCACACATTCATTCAAAGAGGGGCAAAATGTAATACCCTAAAATTGGCTCATTGCCATGATACCAATTCTGGTCTATTTCTGACCAATCCTAAAGTCCTATTCCATTAGGCAAATTCTTATTCGACTACTCACTACTTGACTTAAATGTCAGATGCAAAAAACCCTAATCTTCATTCATCGTGCTTATTATTTAATTCCTATAGTATTTACTCATATTAGTCACATTAAACCTATTGATTAATAATTGATTTAATTGCTAAGTATTTATACTTTAATTAAATTAAATTATATCCTAAGACTAATGTACTATGGAATTAAATTTATTTAATTTAATAAATGTGCCTATTTTAATTAATTAAACAAAATTATTTAATTAAATGGAGAACTTACTTCTAATTAATTAAACAAAGTTATTTAATTAAATGGGAAGCCATTCCTAATTAATTAAGTGAAGTTATTTAATTAAATAAGAAAAGTGTCTCTAATTAATTAAATAGAAAAGGTAATTATGAGAGCATATCTCATTTTATTAAATTAAATATCTCACCAAAATCTCTCTTCAGTTTAAAAAGGGAAATTTCCAGTTCATTGTTGATCAAAAAGGAATTAAATCAGTTAACTCCTTATTCTACTCAAATTAAATCAGTTAACTCCTTATTCTACTCAAAAGAAATCAGTAAACTTCCTCTAATTTAGGAATCTTCCTTTATGACTAAACTTCATCTTCAATCCTGAACGTTGATTGAAATCAATCTCAACTGTCAGAGGTTTTCAAGAAAATATATATAAGAGACCCTCCTCTCTTAATTTCAGGGAGAGGTTGAATGAGAATTTGCATCAAATTGTTGCTGGATTGTGCATTCATTTGAGCTCATTACTTTCATAAGATATTCATTTTCTAGTTTAATCTCATTTAGCATAATATGCATACATTTTAGCATAATCTTCTTTTACATGTTCTTAGATTAAATGTGCATACTCCATTCTAGATTAATCTACATTCTCATATAGATTAGTTGCATTTTCTTTTAAATCCTTCATTCGTAGAGGGTATGGTTGCTTAACACCTCAAATCTCTAGATATCTAACAAGAAATTCCCTTTAGATAGAAGGCAACAAGTCACCTTGCGAGCTGATTTTTGGATGAACAATTCAATGTTCATTCTGGGATGAATCCACAAATAAAGACCATGTTGAAGTGTGTGTGTTATCATAGGCCGCATTTTCACATATACACTACCCTATTAAATGATTTACAATCTTGTTAAGGATCCACAATATGGCTACTAAACTAATATAGCTGCTAAGCGAACCTATCAACATAGGATTTCCATTCTCACAATACAATGGTTAGAAAGTATGGTAGAATTTCTTCACCTAATGATTTGCAATCCTTAATTGTTGATTCCAAATCCTTGTTCAGCTCTATCTACTCTGATCCTTGCTTGATCTGATATGTCACTTTTCAAAACTGTGATACTCTATCCTCAATCAACTGGATTCTGCAATGTTATTCTTCTCTTCTCTAAGTCTTTACACCCTTTTTCACTTCACTATAATTCACCCATACACTTATCTCATACACACATACAATGGGATCTTGTCCTCCTTTTAAAGATTTCAAAGACTTAGGGTTAGGTATGAATCTACGATCAATATTTACTCTTCATTTCTCACTCAATTCTTACACTTTTCCTATTGGTTGTATGCCTTCTCTATTTTCTTATTGGCTGCATGTTTATTACATAAGTAATGCGATCAAATTCTATTTAGATTTAGCACAGTGATCTCGCTCGATGCCAAAACTCACAGTGTGCCTCAGTTAATAGGTGCATCAAAGTGTAACTTTGAAACTGTTGATCTTGGCATTGAATCATTAGTGCCATTAGCTCTAGATGGGTGGGTGAAACCTAGTGACACCCTTGTTCTAGCCATTGAGAATCTCCATTTTTCATGGCCACCCTGTACCAAAGAGTCTCCAAGGTGCTCTAAGTGTGTTTCAAGGTCAATCTTTTGAGGGTCATAACTCAGAGTTCATGAGGGAAATTGATGAAATATTGAATGATAAAAGATGGTCATGTCAAGGCCTAAAATAATGTATCCCATTTTCAAGAGATCGCATTGTATTTGGATTTGACACAATGATCTTGCTAGATGCCAAAACTCAAAATGTGCCTCAGTTCATAAGTACATCACAATGTAACTTTGAAACTATTGATCTTGGCATCGAATTGTCAATTCCATTAGCTTTGAATGGGTGAGTGAATAATAGTGACAACCTTGTTCCAACTACAAAGAGCCTCCATCATTTATAGCCACCCTGTATCAAAGAGTCTCTGAGGTGCTCTAAGTGCATTTTGAGGTTGATCTTCTAAGGGTCATAACTCAGAGCTCGCGATGGCTATCAATGAAATGTCTAATGCTACAAGACATACATGTTGAGGTATAAAACAACATATCTCATTGTTGAGAGATCACATTTTATTTGGTTTCAACATAGTGATCTTGCTTAATGCCAAAACTAATAGTGTGCCTCAGTTCATAGGTCCATCAGAGTGTAACTTTGAAACCATTGATCTTGGCATCTAATTGTTAGTGTCATTAGCTCTTGATGGGCAGGTGAACCCTAGTGACACCCTTGTTCTAGCTATAGAATGCCTCCATTTTTCATGGCCACCCTGTACTAAAGAGTCTCCAAGGTACTCTAAGTGTGTTTTGAGGTCAATATTTTGAGGGTTGTAACTTTGGAGCTTTTAAGGGCTATCATTGAAACATCAAATTCTATAGGATGGTCATGTCGAGGCCTAAAATAACCTATCTCATTTTTGAGAGATCACATTCTATATAGATTTGGCATAGCTATCTCACTCAATGCCAAAAGTCATACTGTGCCTTAGTTAATAGGCGCATCACAATGTAACTTTGAAACTGCTCATCTTGGCATCAAATTACCAATGCAATTAACTCCAGATGGGCAGATGAACCCTCATGATACCCTTTTTCTATCTATAGAGAGCCTCCATTATTCATAGCCACCCTGTACCAAAGAGTCTCCAAGGTGCTCTAAGTGTGTTTCAAGGTTGATCTTCTAAGGGTCGTAGCTTAGAGCTTGTGGGGACTATTGATGAAACTTTGAATGCTACAAGACACTCATGCCAAAGCCTATAATAACCAATCTCATTTCCAAGGTGCTCTAAGAGTGTTTGGGTGGGTGAACCATAGTAAAATCTTAAGGGATCACACAAATTATTTCAAATTAAACATATATGATAACATTTCAAATTAAACATTCACCAAAATTTGATAATAAAGGTTGTTAAAATGTTATTAACAAATTATTGCATTTGAATCAAATATAAAAAACATGATGAAAATGAATGATATTTCATAAACATGAACAATACACATGATCCATGATAAATTGAATGATACTATACTAAATTAATATGGATATCATTGTGCACATATAAATGACAACAATATATATCAAAATACATAGATCCATATACAAAATATGGTTGATCATGCCATCAAAATGTGTATAATATTAATGTTTTAGTATACAATGTGGCATATGCCATCTCAAAATGTCTCATGATGCATCCTATGACAACTACACTATCATATACTGCTGGTTGATGATCAAAATGCAATCTCCTCACTACACTAGGTGGATTAGATGCCTCATACATAAACAAAAAAAGAAAACCCAAACTTAGACTACTAAATTTATATGATTCTATGTATCTAACATTGAATTACTCAAATGCATTATGATTTTTTTTTAATGAATATTTATAGTACTAAAATTTCACCATAACTACCTTTCTCATTGACCTCCTACATCAGTTACGAGTCCTCTCATATGTCCTCGACAATTCTTGAACCTCATTGATTGTGGCTTGTGTATGTTCAAGTATATTTCTCAAATGAAGCTACAACTTAAACTATAATATTATAATTCACAACATGCTAAATTTATAACATATAATTAAGAATTCAAACTACAACTTACCTATGTCAACTCCTCCTCTGGATATAATGGTTGTGTCAACAAAGATACAAAACTCTAGTGTCCGACCTCCTATGCTCTAGGTGTTTCCTATGAGATGCAAAATACTAGTTGTTAATATCATGAAAATAAGTTTTGAATTTCTTTATGAAAATAAGAAAAATAAAAAATAAATGATACTTATACATATGATGGTGCTCTCACTATGAATCGAAATGTTAGAAGGTTTGCGATGTGGAATCTGCCTAGACTCGTCACCAGTAGCCATGCCCTATACAATAAAGAATGTAATTGAATTTCATTACCGCAAATATTTTACAAGAATGCATTGATATTTAATAACTTTAAAAACACCTAATTACCATTCCCTTGTCAATGGGTTTTGCCTCATCCCCCACACTTAACCCCCCACTGACAAGTGATACCTACAAGAGAAAAGAAAGATTAGAAACCATATATGCTCCAATATCAAATAGAAAAAACAATGAGAACATAACATAATATACTATAGATGTCTCAAGGCCAAATGAAATAGCCAAGAGTGTGATATTATCAACTGGTCTGAGCTCCTCCTCAGTCATCAACTAAACATGAATGAAGATCACATACATGTATAAGTCAATATGGGTTAAAAATTAAAATTAATCTATTATAAAGATTAACCTTAAATCACATATGTCATAACAAAAAAATGTATACACATATTGACACAGAAGGATTCATTGTTGACATTTTAGTCAAGTTTGTTCTTAGTGACACACACTTAGTCAAATTGTATATAGCTAATATGCTCTTTGTACAACTATTAGTGTTTTCCAAGTATTTCAGTTGTCACCAAGCTCTATAGTTACTACCAAGTTCTTTGGACAAATCTTAGTTGTTACTGAGCAATCACAGTTACAATAAAGATCAATAGTGTAAACCGTGCATCTTAGTGTATGTCAAGTTTACCAGTCCAAGCCGAGCTAAGCAATGCTCATCAAGTTTGCACTGTATAAGATGTGAGTCTAGTGTTAATCGAGCTACTTAGTATTAACTAGTTGACTTAGTTTATACCAAGCTCAAAGTGATAGTGTTTATGGAGTCATACAATATAAATCAAGAGACTCAATTTATATGACGAGTTTCATAGTATCTATTGAGCCACTAATGCAGACCAAGTTCAAGACTACATACAAATGATCAGTATGGACCGAGCTTCTATGTCTACCAAGTGCATGATGATGTCGAGCATTGATAGTGGATGTTGAGTATCAGAACCTCACTAAATCAGTCTTCAAAATGTGAATGTCTTCATCTGATCCAACTTTGTAATATTTGTGCTAACTTGTATTGTGGGTGACTTTGTAATTTATATAATTGGATTATATATATATATTGAGTATCAGAACCTCACTGAATCAGTCTTCAAAATGTGAATGTCTTCATCTGATCCAACTTTGTAATATTTGTGCTAACTTGTATTGTGGGTGACTTTGTAATTTATATAATTGGATTATATATATATATATATATATATATATATATATATATATATATGCATGCATGCATGCATGTATGTATGTATGTAATTCATTATTTCATCTCCAAATATGAATAGGAGCATTGACTTAATGTAATCATCAAAGAACAACAAAAAGAGCAAATAAAAAAGGCTACAATAGTATAAGGAGAAACAAAGACATATCTATCACATCAAGGTGATTAGTACATAAAGGAATCTCATTTAGTAAACCAAGTTGTAGATTAGAGATCATCTACTATTTCATCCTAATAGTTGGATTAGTCAAATCCTTTCACAAGGTAAACCTAATACTCTTTTTTAAATCTCTTTACGAGTGCATACTTAATTGTATGTTTGTAAATCCTTTCACAAGGTGGACCTTGCAGTCCTTATTGATCCTATCAGGTAGATCATCAGAAGTAATCAATGTAATATTTAATAGGCTAACTTTATACTATAGTACTAAATTTTTTGGGTATCATCCCAACCCAAGTTTTACTTCCTATTTGGAAGGTTTCTGGGCCACCAAAACCTCATGTTACAATGTTATGAATATTTTAAGTTTCTTATGTATGCAATTAGATCAGATTATATGTAATGGATCAAATGATAATTAGATTATTAGATTAGAGTTCAAATTGTTCAAGTTTTAGAAGTTATTGATTCAACCCTCCCTTATTAGTAACTTAGCATAGTCTTGAGTATTTCCAATAATTGGTATCAGAGTGTGGTTCTCAAGAGAAAGCTTAACAACTTGAGCAAATGTAAAAGCCATGGAGATATTTAGACTTGAAAAAGCTATTGAAAATGAGAAGCTAAATTTGGAAATGGCCATTGCCCAAATCAAGAAAGCAAAGGAGCAACTCTATCAATCCTTGGAAAGAAGAAAATAACTTGTAATTCAAATGAATGATCAGCTCTATTAGTCTTAGATTGGTTTTAAGAATTAAGTGTCAATACAGTTAACCAACTCTCAAGACGATCCCAAGTATAATACAGAAGCTAAGCTACAGTGTATGCTAAGCTAGAGAATTCAATAGGTTCTAAGTGAACTTCAGGTGCCAAGTGAAGTTCAAGTGCCAAGTGATAAGAGATTTTGAGTCAATATAGGTGCCAAGTAGAGTATAGATGTCGAGAAAAATAGAATTGCTATAGGAGCTGAGTGAGATAGAATTCCTATATGTGTCAAGCATTAGTAACTAGTAAGTGCCAAGTTACATAGAATTAACATATGAGTGTGTTCCTTCACAAACTCATATGTAGACCATTTTTGGAGCTGACATAGGATGAATCTTGAAGTATCTTGAAGAAAAGAATGGATCTTTTGCATTACCTATGTAATCAACATGCAACCAATCAAAAAAATGGAGAAGGCATGCAACTAGTAGAAAAAGTGCAAGAAATGAGTGAAAATGAAGAATGAACATGGATCATAGATTCATACCTAACCCTAATTCTTTGAAATATTTAAAAGGAGGAAGAAACCCCATTGTATTTCTAGATGTGAGAAGTGTATGGGTGAATTATAGTGAATTGAAAAAGGGTGAAAATACTTAGAGAAGAGTAGAATAGCATTGCAAAAACTAGTTGATTGAGAATAGCATATTAGAGTTACAAAGATTGACATATTAGATCAAGCAAGGATTACAGCAGACAGAGTAGAACAAGGATCTGGAATCAGCAATTAGGGATTGCAAGTCATCAAGTCAAGAAATTCTAATCATTGTATTGTGAGAATGGAAAGCCTATGTTGATAGGTTGGCTTAGTAGCTATATTGATTTAGCAGCCAAATTGTAGATCCTTAATAAGATTGTAAATCCTTTAATAGGGTGACATTCCAAGTGAGTGCTTGTAAATCCTTTTAACTAGTTCAATTTTAATAGGGTGTAAATTCTTTAACATTACAGACATTTCATAGGACAGACCATTGGAAGTGGTCAAACTTTGTAACCTTGCATAGTTACATATTGCTACAGTGGTACTTTGTGGGTGTCATCCCCACCCAAGTTTTACCTTCTCATTTTGGAGGGTTTGTGGCTTACCAAATTTGTGTGTTATCTATTTTCATGCATTTCTTTACTTTCATGTTTATTAGATGAATTATATGCATGTGAATATTTTTAGTTAAAAGGTTTTTGAAAAGGTTAAATCTAGTTACTTTTGATTCATCCCCCCTCCTCTCAGAAGTAAATCTTCCCACATGTTAATTCCAACAATTGGTATTAGAGTCAAGTTCTCACAAGGAAGAGCCTTATAGCTTGGAGAAAAGATCTAGAAATGAAAGTCTACAAACTTGGGAAGATCATAGAGAATTAAGCAATTGACATACAACTTGCTTTACATGCTTTGGAATAAGCTAGATAGGAACTAAGAAAATCCTTAAAGAGAAGAAGAGAGATTGCCATTGCTGAGAATGAAACATAATACAAGGAGATTAACACCTCAAAACTATTTACAAATTTAGATTCCAAAGAGTTTGGTGCAGCAATAGTAGACCTAATGGAGAAGAATAGAGCCCAAGGAGAAGAAATCAAAACACTCAAGCTTGAACAAGAGTTGCAAGCTATCATTCTCTGTGAAGTATCTAAATAGAAGAAAAGAGCCATTAAAGATAAGGCTATACTAGAAGAAGAAAAAATAAATCTTGCCAATAAATTGGAAGAAAAGTCAATTGAACTTGCAAGAATTTCAAACATGCAATCCTAGACACCCTAAGCCAGATGATGAATGCACATCATGAATTGAATGTCAAAGACATTGAGATATCTACACTAAAAATGCAAAATGAACATTTGTAAAATGACTTGAAAAGAGAGGAGGGGATTGTAGAGAGCTTCAAAAAACCTAATGAGGCCATCAAGTACTTTGAGCAGCTCCTGGAATCACCAAGTGCTAGCAATGATACTTCAGGACTAGGATACATCAACACTAAACAAGGAGAATCATCCAAGACTACAGAAAAAAGGAGTAACAAAGGTAAGAACACTAAACCTACTTGTTATTTTTGTGGTAAAAAAGGGCATACCTCTTATGTATGCAGGAGCAAGAATTCCCATCAGCATTACAAACCTAAGAATGTGATTCATTGTCATAAGTGCAAAAAGAAAGGACATCAAGCATATAACTACAGGAATAGGACCATCAACACACTAAAATTTGAAGGTCACTACTACAATTGCAAGAAGTATAGACATAGAGCTTTTGAGTGTAGATCAAAGCCTATGTGGACACCTAATCAGCTAGAAAAATGAAATAACAATGGACATCACTACAATTGGGACTAAAACACTAGGTATAGTTGTCATTACTATCAAGAATATGGACACATTCCTGAAAACTACATAAGGAAAAATTTTAGAGGGAACTACAGTAGATGGTTGAGCCAAACCATATGTTTTAGTTGCTTGAAGACTAATCATATTAGCAGGAATTTCCCAACAAGGTCAAAATCACCTAACTCAAAGAACAACAAAGGTAAAGAGAAGGTAGATGTTAAACAAATCAAAGGAGAAATGAATAAGACATGGAAGAAGAAAGATGGGTGCAGCACATCAAATGAAAGAAACACTTCACCTAACAAGTTAAGTGGTCACACTTTATCAAACTAAGCAAGAGAAGGCATGAGGGACTAATTTACAAAGCTTTATCATACATTAGTTCCTAAAACAAGCAAATACTGAAAAGAAGAGATCAACATGAACAAGGATGCAAAGCTAAAATTTCAAGATTTTACAGGTATTATCGAGCTTCCCTTAGATGCTAAGTAAAATACCAGTACATGTTGAGTTGACTATCAAAATAGTAGAAGTCAAATGGTTAGTTGCAGCCACGTTGGAAGAGGAAGACGAGTGAAGAGAAATCTTAGTTGAAGTTGAGTAAAGAAATACTCCTATGGAAGCCGAGTGATGAAAAGCCAATGGAAGCCAAGTAATGTAGAAATCCTTCAAAAGTCAAGTGGATAGCTGTAAATGTATTAAGCATTAAATGCTATGAAAATAGGGTATATTATCACATTTTAAATCATTTTTCTTCATAGAAAACAAAGAAAAAAGACAAAAAAGAGTGCAAAGTGACCTTACAATAGAGAATCTAGTGTTTAAGAAAATTTCAACACCATTTCAACATGATTTCATTGATTTCAAGGTATTTATGTTTGTGTTGAGCTACTCAGTTTCATATTTTCTTTGTGTACAAACCCTAGATTACAAAAAAATGGCTTCTAGCTCTATGAAAACTTGAGAGAAGGAACCATTTGAGGTCCAACTAGTGTCCAATAAAGTGAAACAACCTAATTTCTGCACAATACAAGAAGTAGCATATAAAAATAACCCAACTGGAGTGCTATCTATGATACCCCCTAAGGTAGTTATGGTTCAGGATGTAAGAAGATGTTAAAATTGCAAGATTGGAGCCATAGGTGACATGTAAATGAGGGAAGCTTATGAGTGACTATGTAATAATGGAGTGTTGAAGGAAGAATATTAGATTTTTGAGAAGAACAGTTTAATGTTGGCCCTAGAATTCCCTATAGTGTTAGAGACTAAATGGATCAGACTAGTGCTAAGAAGAATACATGATGGAAGCTTATGGTTGGAGGATGGCCTAGTGAAAATCATGAAGAGAATTGTGCATAGAGTGATAGGGTACCCAACCCTAGATCAGCCAAATACCCTTAGGAGTGATTCTAAGGATGAAATTGAGAAATATACTGGTGCCAAGTGGAATAAGAGAGGGATGACAATTGACACAATTCAAGACCCTCTTGTTGATTTTGTTGTCAAAGTTATTGCACATAAATTCTACTAGTCCAACAGACCCAATAGTGTGCCTTGCATTGCAGTGGATGTGGGCTACAAATTGGTGAAAAATGATGATACTTATGATCTTGTAGAACGGTAACTACAATAGATTAATGAAAATTTAGCAGCAATCGGGAGAACCAAGGGAGCCCAATGCAAATTTCTTGCTATTTTGATTTGTATATTCTTTTATGTTCAGAATGAGTTTCCTTCTTTTGGAAAAATTACATGGAAAACTAATAGGTCAATCATAGCTCAAGTTAATGAATATATAGAGTAGATGGGAGCTAATTTTCAGACCCTAATGACTAGCTATTTTGAAGACTTCAAGAAGACTATGAAGTAAAGGCCAAGAATTCTAGTTTCCTTAGTAGAGAAACATGTAAATGATGTGTGTTTCCTTGTAGATATTTACTATACATACATTCAAGCTATCATACCAAGAGTGAGATGATTAAGACCTCTTGGTTATGAAATAAATATAGATAAGGCATCAGCAACAATAATTGCATTACTAGTAGAGGAAGTAGACAAGAATGCACCACATTTTGGAACATATGATGTGGTGAGATAAAAAGTGGATATGGAGTTGAAGACTAACTCCACATTGAAAAATAAAGATAAGCTTGTTAAGAAGCTAAAGGCTAAATTTGGTGAAAGCACTACAAAAGCAGTAGAAGAAGAAGAAGGTGAAGAAGCCAAGGATGATGAAGAGGAACAAGGTCAGGGACCACTTTCTTTAACCCAAGATATGGGGGAGGATACTAAAGAAGAGGAAGGTGCCAAGTAGGAAGCAACTAAGGCTGAGCCAAAGGAAATAAAGGCACAAAAATAGCCAGTTGTATAGCCAAAAAGGAAGAAGAAGGCAACAAAGCCAAGCCCAACCAAGCCAACTACAAGAGTAGATACCAGGGCAACAACCCAAGTGGCAAAGGAATAGGGAAAACAAATACAAATAGAGTAAGGAGGACATACAAAACCAAATAAGAGAAGAAAGTATGTTGCACCTCCTGAATTAGACAAACAAAGGACAGAGTCTGATGAAGATCAATTCAAATTGATAATGCGTTCTACCAAGTCTAAATTGGAAAGTGTTTGCAATAAGATTAGAGATAATGAAGATCTAACTGGTCTAAAGACCATTGATTTTAATAAGTTTTCAAAGGAACAAAAAAATATAGTGGAAGAGTGTATCGACACTATGATGGCCAAGTTCAAGAATACCCCACTTGAACTAGACAATTCAATGCATAAAAGCTAAGCTTATTAGTTGAGAATAAATGGCATTACTACCTTAATATGGAAAATGAAATAAGGGAGTATACATTGGATTGTGTAATGAAAAACCTAACTAAAGCCCAAATAACAAAGGCTAGCAAGAAACATGGGAGAAAATTTGCACCAAAATATAGAGCCTTTAGTATATTACAAAATCAAATTGAAGATGCTATTCGGAAATCCACACAAATGTGGAAGTTAATTAATGGGTTGACAATAGTAAAAGAAGGGGAGGAAGATCCCTTTGAGGGAAGGAACAATAAGGAAGAAGAATAAAATAAAAAGAAGGAGGAAGAAGAGAAAGAAAAAGATGAGGAAATAGTGGAGAAGACATAGCAAGGTGGAGAGGCAATAGTTGAAGAGTAGTAAGAAGAATAGAGTGTCTAAGACACCCAAATTCCACCACCAAGTCCTCCACATATAGTACCTATAGAAACAATAATTTTCAAGGATGTTCCTAACACTTCAACTTAGAACATCAATCCATTAACTGTAGAGGATCTTAAAAAGATCCTTCACCAAACTACATTGCAATCACAACTATGTACAAATCATGTTTTGGTGGGTGTGGAAGAGTTGCAGAAGGTTGTAGCAGAAATCACAAGGGAGAAGGAAAACACACAAGAGCCACCTTCACAACCTCCTACAGCTATATCAGATCAACCTAAAGAGATAGAAGCACAAGAAAAAAATTGCTAAAGTTGATCATAAAATCACAACATCAACAACTACCAAGGAGCCAGCAAAGGAACAAACCGGACAAGATTTTCCTATTGCACAAACCCAAGGTGCACCCCCTCAAATCATCATTATTGATCAATACAATAGAGAGGAATAGAAGGAAGAGGAGAAAACCCCTACGCAAAGAGAGCAAGAGGCAATGTAGATATTGATGAACTTGCCTACCTCAGGGACTCCTACCAAGAAGCCAAGCACTGATGCAGTACCATTGTAGATTTTAGTACTAGGCTCGAGCTCCACCAAGGTTGCAAGGGTACTTCACTATGGAGACCTTGCACTTGATGAGGAAATAGTCATACCAAGTTATGACTCTAAAAAAATGAATTTAGCACAGATAAGTGAAGTGCAAGAGGCACTAGAGAGAAGGAAGAAATAAGAGATACTCATAAATGAGTATAGATAGAAGCAAGCACTTGTGGAAATTGAAGACATATTTCTTGATGAATTTAACTTGCTAGTACTTGACGAAACCAAGCACATCATGGAGCAATTATCCAACATAGTGGATCAGGTATAGAACAAAGACCTTGACACTAATGTTAAATTATTAGAATGGTTTGAAAAGAAGTTTTAGATGAAATTAATGTGAAAATGTCTATTTAGATAACACTTTCACAAGTTGAATTGGCTAAGAAAGTGGGAAAAATGAAAACACTACTAGGGAATGTATTCTCATTGTACTCAAAATTGTGTGACTCATCATATTTCATGCAAATTTCTAGCACACAACTACCCAAAGATCCAACTTAGAGTGAGAAGTATTTTGCAACAACACTTCACACATAGAAGGAGTTAGTTGTATTGATAGTAGAAGAGACCAATATTAAGGCCAAATTGATATAGATTTAATCTTCTATTACTCCACATTTAGAATTCTTAAATAAGGAACAAGCCTATGCAAAAAATATTTTGAAGAAAGACCAAAATCTTTCTACTTTAGAAGGACATGTACATCTTGCAGTAAAGACAACCATCTAGCATAAATCATTTAAAATTGCTTTAGACATTTGGGATGCTTCTCTAAAGATGATCATAGAGGTAAATAAAACATTTTGGGCTAAGTATTCTACTCATGCTTAGGACCCTTTGACATAAATGTCAAAAAGGGGGAGATACTAATAAGAATACAGGAGATTCTACATTTTTTGATGGAAGTAATAAAGGATATCCAAAGTGGGAGATATTCAACATTTGAGAAAGCCAAAAGGATAATAGAATTTGCAAAAAGGGGAATAGATACAAAGTAGATACAAGAGTACAAAAAAAGTAGAAATAGGTTACATAGAAATAGAGGCAAAAAAATGATAAGGAAGACAAGGCAAAGAGTATCAGATACATCAGCATGAGATAAATTCAGCACAAGAATCTTTGGTTGTGGGAATGGAGTTTTGGTTATAGAAATGACACATTAGCTCAGGGGCAGTTACATGATTTTTAGGTATAAAAAATTTTGAACAAGTTTTTGAAAATCTTGTACATATACCAAACAGAATATGTAATTTACTCGTAGAGATCAGATTCATAATGTCTAGTTAAGTGTTTTTGCCACTCATGTTAAGGGGGGATATTGTTAGTCTTAGATTGGTTTTGACAATTGAGTGTCAATACACTTAACCAATTCTCAAGATGAATCTAAGTATAATATAGAAGCCAAGCTATAGTGTGTGTCAAGCTAGAGAATTCAATAGGTGCCAAGTGAACTTCAGGTGCCGAGCAAACTTTAAGTGCCGAGTGAAGTTCAAGTGCCAAGTGATAAGAGATGTCAAGTCACTATAAGTGCCAAGAAAATTATAGATTTTGAGAAATATAATTACTATAGGAGCCAAGTAAGATAGAATTCCTATATGTTTCAAGCATCAATAACTAGTAAGTGTCAAGTAACATAGAATTAGAATATGAGTTTGCACCTTCAAAAACTCAGATGTAAACTATTTTTTGAGCAGACACAGGATGAATCTCAAAGGATCTTGAAGATAAGAATGAATCTTTTACATTACCTATTTCATCAGCATGTAGCCAATTAGAAAAATGGAGAAGGCATGTAACCAATAGGAAAAGTGCAAGAAATGAAGAAGAAATGAAGAATGAATATGGATCATAGATTCTTACCTAGCCCTATGTCTTTGAAATCTTTGAAAGGAGGAAAAAACCCCATTGTATGCGTAGATGTGAGAAGTTTATAGGTGAACTATAGTGAACTACAGAAGGGTGTAAAGACTTAGAGAAGAGTAGAATAACATTGCAAAATCCAATTGATTGAGAATAGAGTATAGAAGTTACAAAGATTGACATATTAGATCAAGCAAGGTTTAGAGTAGACAAAGCAGAACAAGGATCTGGAATCAGCAATTAGGGATTGCAAGTCATTAGGTCAAGAAATTATACCATACTTTCTAATCATTGTATTGTGAGAATGGAAATCCTATGTTGATAGGTTGTCTTAGAAGCTATATTGGTTTGGCAGCTAGATTGTAGATCCTTAATAGGATTGTAAATCCTTTAACAGGTTGACATTCCAAGTGAATGTTTGTAAATCTTTTAACCAAGTCACTTTTAATAGGGTGTAATGTCTTTAATAGGATAGGCCTTTCACAAGGTAGCCCATTGGAAGTTGTCAATCTTTTTAACCTTGAATAGTTTCATATTGCTATAGTGATACTTTTGGGTGTCGTCCCAACCCCAGTTTTACCTTCTCATTTTGGAGGGTTTCTGGGTTACCAATTTTGTGTGTTATCTATTTTCATGCATGTATTTACTTTCATGTTTATTAGATGAATTATATGCATGTGCATTTTTTCATTTAAAAGGCTTTTGAAATGGTTAAAGCTGGTTACTTCTGATTAACACCTGCCCCCCTCTCAGACGTAAATCTTCCCACTTGTTAATTTCGACACATATATTCATTGAAGAAAGAATTGAAGACCTTCATTCAAGGAATTCAGATGAAGCTAATAGAGTAATAAAAGAAATTTTAGAAAATAATGGTTTCCCACAAGAATAGGTAAGAAAACTTAAAAGAGAGCAAGAAATTCAGGCAGTAAGGTTATGTGAAGTCATGGAATAGAAAAACAAGATAAAAGAAGAGATAGATGGAAGGAACAATGAAATTTAGAACCAATCCCTTAACAAGAAGACCTTATTGATTAGCTCTCCAATGTAAATGAATAAATCATGAGCTTAAGATTTGAAAATGAAAGAATGAGGAATGATCTAAATTCTGAAAGGTAAATCAATAAAAGATTACAAGATGATCTAAACTCTGAGAGGCAAATCAATGAAAGAATGATGAAATCACAAGAAGACATGAATTAATTAAATGAGGAAAATCTTTATAGACAAAAAGGAAAAGTAGGAATTGGATGTACATAAGAAGGAGAATCATCCAAGAAAGGAGCTGAAAAGAACCAAGGACCTACTTGCAATCACTATGGTAAGATGGGTCATACATCAAACAAATGTTAGAGTAGTGGAAAAGCAAAATTTAATGAAAAAATGTTACAATTACAATTAGCATGGTCATAAGGATAATGAATGCAAAGAGAAACCAAGATTTGAAGGGAAATGACACAAATGTAAGAAACATGGACACAAGTCATTAGAATGCAAAACCAAGGTATTGAGTCTAGCAGAGAAAATTGTGAAAGCAATATGTGGTTAGGACTACAACACTTGGTATAGATGTCATTATTGTGGAGAATTTGGACATATTGGAATAAATTGTGTAAAGCATCATTTGAGGAAAAGAGACACTACTAAAATATGTCTCATTTGTACAGAACTTGGTTATCTTGCCAAGAACTACATGAATACTGGTAGAATTGAAGATGAGAAAAAGGAAAAACTTGATAACATTGAAAAATAGATGAGACAAAAATGGGTTCCTAAGTCTACTAAGATTACAAGTCCAAGTAATGATGATCAAGTCTCCCAGGACTTGGGTGACTCTATCATTTTTGCTTGAATTATTGAAGGAAAAACTAGAACTATGCTATCAAAGATAATATCCAATGTAGTTTTAGATTGAAAGAGAAAAATTATCCAAATCAGTATTTAGGATACAAAGGGATCAACAAGTAGAAGTTTCTACCAAGTTATCTTCTCTACTGAGTGAGGTTGTGTCACGAACTCTATCGAGAAAGGTCAGGAGTGATAAAGATGTTTATGGTTATCAAGTCACAAAGACTTCACCATGTGTTCAATGCAAGCATAATGGATGACAGTCTATTAACATGTTGTTAGCCAATCTACCTTTTGTGCTGAGCATTTATGGCAAAATTTTAACAAAAAGCATGAAATCAACATCATTTATTACTGTGAAATTTTGAATGCTATTGCCAAAGTGCAATCCTCAGAGCTTCCAAGCAATTTCAGTGAATTTCCAACAAAATTTTTGGAATTACCTGAAACCCTACCAAGTAAAGATGGCATCCAACATTAGCAAGGTTAAGTGAAGGTCTAACATGTTGGCTCATGAAGTGGAATGGAAAGCACCAAATTTCAAGCTCACTCCTGTGATCTTTGAAATCCTAGATCTGAGTGGAGCACAATCTCAAATCCCTCCAAAGGTACTTTTGATCAATGATAGTTGAACTCATTTCAAATTTTTTATTCAAGAGATTTATACTTTGGAAATGGACGATGCCATAAACCAACTATGTATAAATGGAGTTTTGAAACCCAAACACCAACACCTAGAAACCAAAGGGTTAACTCACATCCCTCACATGCCCCATGAATTTCAAGTTAAATGGATTAGGTTTATCCTCAATCAACTGCATAATGGTCAATTATGGTTGGAACAACTAGTGTTGATCACAAAGAAGATGGTTCATTAAATCACTAGCCTCCTAATGCTAGCCAAGGCCAAAACAACAAAAACCCTAGGTCAAGCTGAATTTGAAAAGAAAAGCCTAACAAAATGGGATGGTAGAGGAATGAAAATTAGAAGTGTTTTAGATATGGAATTGAAGTTTGATATTCACATCATTGCACATCAGATATACAGCTCTAGCAAGAAAAACAATGTGTCATGTGAAGTTGTGGACTTGGCATACAAGGTGGTAAAGAACTGTTGGAAATAATCAAGACTAGCTAGGTTACTGAGAGCGGAGGGGTGAATCAATAAGCTCAAAACTTTTAACAAATTCAACACTTAACATAATCCATTCACCATTAATTTATCTAATCTACTACATGCATGAGAAACTGAAAGATAAACATTTATTGCACATGAACACAATATTTGATGACCCAAAAACCTTCCAAATAGAAATTAAACCTAAGGTGGGGATGATACCAACAAAACTTCAATACTACAGTATAAATTTGGCCTATTAAGGCTTATAATGATCACTTTTGATGATCTGACTTGTTAAGAGCAATTAGGACTACTAGGTGCACCTTGTTAGAGGTTTTACAAACATACAATAAAGTATGCACTCTATTAAGAGATTTAAAGAAAAGATTTTTAAGTCTATCCTATTAAAGGATTTGAATCTGATTCACCTATTAGGATGAAACAATAGATCTGACTTACAAATTAGTTGTTGATTAGATCCTTCAACTGTTGATCACTTCTTTGTGATAGATAAAACTTGACTGCTCTTGATTTGACCTTGTTCTATACCTTTCTCTGCAACTGATTCACATTTGCATTCACTCTTCTCAAAACGTTACTCCTTCATATGCTTGGGTATGATACAATACATTACATATATACTATCCCAATTCTCATAATTACAAGGTTTGCCAAAACACAAGATAACACCAATATTACTAACTTGGCCCAAATGTAGAAACTCAAGTTTTGAAAGTTGACTTGGTGACCTTCTAATACTTGACATCCACTGCATTACTCAAAATTGTCATGCATTTGGTAGAAGTAGAGGCATAGTCCATACTAATCACTCAATGTAGCTTCAAACTCGATGAACATTGGAAACTCAATAGATATAGTGTAACTTAGTAAAAATTGAATACCATGTTTACATTGCTTGCACTTGGTAAACTCTATTCATCCCATCACTCGGCTAAAACTAGCTTCACATCACAAGAATTGATGATTATTGGACTTCACACTACCTATTTTCACTCGGTAACCTTTGGAATGCTCAGTGTGAACTGTGAAACCTAGTAACCATTGAATTGCTCGAAAAACACTGGAAACTGAATGATGAACTCGATAACCATATAGAACTATGAATAAGTGTTGTCAGTAATGAGAAACATAACTTAATGCTAACAATCTCTCCCTTTGGAAATAGTGACAAAAACACTTATTAGCCAAAATTTATGTATAGTGTCATGCTGATTTTTTATTTTTCAAAAAATGTATTTGTAATTCTATTGTATATACATTTGCACATATCTCCCCCATGCAATGTAATACCATATTGAGTGTATATACAAGTATTTCTTCTTCTTTACAAGTCTCTCCCCTTTTTCTCTATACATATGTCTCTCCCCCTTTTTGACAATAATGCCAAAGATTTGTACACAACATACTTATATGGAGACACTAAAATGTGAGAAAAATTTAGAGTGTACCTTAAGAATAAGAGCTAATGTCTTATCCTAGTTTTCTTGCAAAATTTTGTAGGTTTGAAGTGCTACTTGAACTTCTATTGAGAGTTCAATCATATGATCTACAATTGAAAAATTGTTATCATGGATCAATGTTTTTGAATAAGCAATGTGCTTCTGCATTGAGTCCATGATTGGAAGGATCGTGTTTTGGATGTCTATAAGTGTATATCTAATCCTTGCTTCCTCTCTCAATGATTTTTCCTACATATCAGATAGGAATCTAACCCTCATGTGATGTGCAGTGCTTGAGCTGGGGTCAAGCTACAACTTTTGAGTACTAGCCTTCAAATCCTCATCAATTTTATTCAGTTTTTCCTTTATTTCTTTTGTATACTCGGTAACATCACATAGCTTGGCAAAAAGAGATGTTACATTTGTGAAAGAATTTTCAAGATTAGCCAAAATTGAGGAAAGCTCTACCTGATGAATAACAATATGCTCAAGCACTTTATTGTCAAACTTTTTCTTTACTTTTTCTATCAACTTTTCTTATCCAATATAGTCCTTATTGAATTTATTTACTACTTCTTCTAACTATAACAAAATATTTTGAGATGAACTAACATCCACACCTATAGACTCTATATAGATATTCTTTGCACTTTCAATAATTTGGAATTCTATGTCCCTTTCTTCTCTTAACTGCTTATGTCTGGCCTTTTGTTCAAGAAGTTGGCTGACCAATCTCATTTGTTCCATAGTAGCATTATCAAAATCCAACTTGGGAATTTTAATTTCCTCATACAAGTCTACATCTTCATCAATTTCTTTTCTAGTAATCAAAATTTTAAGTGGTGCCCTTGGTTCAACTTCTAAAATTACTGCTTTGGACTTTGAAACAAAAATAATTGTAGAAACAATAGGGCTTGCTAAGAAAACTTGTATGGGGCCTATTGATGGAATACTAATAGGAGTACTAAAGGAATCCAAAATTGATGTGCTACCCAAAATTGAAGTAATTATAGGTGGAACACTGATAGAAGTATTTACAAATGAATTACTTATTGGAGCATGGAAAATTGAAGTAGAAAAAATTATAGAACTGGATGTTGTACTTAGTGTTGATGTCCCTAACTTGGGAGCTAAAGATGAGGAGGGTTGTAGCTCAGTGGATGAAGTGGTAGACACTTCCATTAGAGATACCTAGATATTAGAGGGAGAAAATAGTGATTGATTAGATGATGCATCTATTGTGGTTGCAATCACACTTGCTGAAGCTGTGTCCATGCCTAATGATGTAGCGGTTTTTGGTGGAGAGTGAGGAAGGGAGGCTATAACTTCTGCAACCATGCTAATTGGACCACTCTCTTCTTCTACTTCCCTATCTTCCTCTTCAACTTCCTCCTCTTTCTTTTCTTCACCATCCTTCATCAATGCCTAATAATCCTTAGCATCTATAGTGACACAAGGTTTATTATCTTCTTCATTGTCTTCATCCTTATCACTATCATTGTAATTTATTTCAATAGGATCCTCACTTGGATTATGACTATGTTAAACATTTTTCCACATGGATGTAGCATCCTTTACTACATGCTCAATATCTTTCATTCGAATCAAACAAGTATGAAATCTAATCATCATCTTATCTTCATTTTTCTTCATTACTTCCTTAACCTCAGCATTGGTAAGACACAGTAGCAACTATCTCAAAGATTGCTCATATATATCCTTTGTAGTTTGCATAACTGATTCCCATCTAGGCTTCAACCTTGTTAATAACTCATTGGAAATCTGAGGGGCAATTTGATCTAGGGAATATTTCCATTTTCCCATCATTTTCAGTACTAGCTCCTTAATTTGCATCTTCTCTACATTAGTTCTAGTTTCATACTTAAATGCCTTAAAATTTGTAATACCAGCACCTTCTTCTAATTGCTTCAATATTTCTTGGAAGGTGAGAGGGGTCTTAATGAACACAATATCACTTCCTCCTTTCTTCTTGGATCTTCCTGTAAATACAATTGTAGAGGCCTTGGATGGCTTGGTGATAATCACCTTGCCCTTCTTTCTCACAAGCTCTTCCTCCTTTTTTGATTCTTGTTCTTCATCCTTAGATTCATCTTCATCTTCTTCTTTTCCCTCTGTAAGAATGAGAGGGGCACTACTATATTTCAATTTTGAGATCCTCCTCTTTACTTTATTTAGCACCTATGGGAGCTTGATCTCAAGCTCTATTCTGCTTTTTGCTTCATCATAAGTTTCAAAGATAGGTACCTTTGGATCTACAGGCTCATTTACTAGGGCTTCAATTATCTCCTTTGTTTCATCAATATTAACCTCATAAGGAAGAGGTTTCACCCATACTATTATAGGTCTAATTGCCTGAATGTACACTCTATCATAGTCAACCATGAAACAAACATCATTCTTGTAGTCTTCAACTAATTTTAGTGGAATTCGAAGCCTATTATTCATCTTCTCCTTAGATGCTTCAAAATATTTGTCCATTATACTGTCAAAATTCTCACCCATCTTTGCAATAAACTCATTAATTTGGTACAAAACTAGAGCTTCCTTTCTCCATACCACTGATCCTTTGGAAGGGAAAAACTATTGAACATAAATGAACAAACAAGTTAACAAAGAAAAAAATTTACATCGGTTATGCTTTGAGGTTCTGATGCTTTCCATTTTCTTGTTCAATTGTTTCAACATTAAATCTGCTAAATCATATTTCAAATTCTTCTTTACTACCTTATAAGTTAGGTCCACAGCCTCACACGGCACACTATTCAGTCAACTAGAGTTGTATATCTTATGCACAATAATGTGAATACTAAACCTAAGTTCCACATCAGATACATTGCTGATTTTTAGTCCTCTACTATCCCACTCAGTTAAGGTTTCCTTCTATAGCTCATCCTAACCTAGGGTTTTGGTAACTTTAACCTTATTAAGCATAGGGAGACCCATGATTCTGTGAATCATTTTCTTCGTTATCAAGACTAGCTGTTGTAACCAAAACTGACCATTATGCACAGGGCTCAAAATATACTTAATCAATTTTATTTGAAATTTTCTTGTTATTTATGGAATGTGGGTCAAGCCTTTCTCCTCTAGATTTTTATGCTTGGGTTTGAGGGTTCCATCCACACAAAGTTCACCTAGGGCACTATCCATTTCTAGGGTTCCAATTTCTTGTACACCACATTTAAAATGAGTATGAATATCATTTATAAGGAGTACCTTTTGTGGAATTTGTGAGTGATCTCCATTGGGGTCAATTGATTCTACAATTGTTGGCACCAACTTGAAATTTAGAGCCTTCCATTTGACACCTTGCACTAGCATCTCTAATCCTTTCTTTGCCTTGCTGCTGCTACTAGTGGATGCCATGATCACTTGGTAAGATAAAAAAACCTTCTTCAAAAACTTCACTGCAAATTATGCTCAAGATTTCTTGGATGCTCTATAAATCACTTTTCTATAGATATACTAAATTTTTGGTGAAAATCAAGTCAAAATTCTACCTTTTTGATGAAAATTTTCCATTAATACTCGGTACGATGGGAGCCATAATCACATAGTGCTGGAAAAGATGTCATCCACTATCCATGTAGACAACTCGGTAGAACCTTGTAACTCTATGATCAAACAAAACTTTGTTACTCCTGACCTTGCTCGGTATGATCTAGCTTTCCTTGGTGAATACTGATGGTAAACTTTTGTGATCCCTCTGTATCTGAAATACTGATTTAGATCTTTCACTTCCTTCCATTCTATTGGTGTTTGAAAATGTTACTGAGTTTTTAATTATCACCATGAGAATATGACATATCTAGGGCTAGCTAACTCCCATTCTTAACATATCATTTCAAACATAGGGCCAACTATAAGGCTTGACCCTTCTTGTACTTTAGGCTCTGCTAAACCTAGGTGGGTAGACCTCGGATTCAAATGATACCGTACCAATGCAAAAAATATATCCCTAAATCTATTAAGCAGACAAAACCCCTTATATCTCCTAATTACTCATGAAATGACATAGATCTACAGTAGCTAAATACAAATCTATGACATTCACAAGTTGAGTGAGGGTTAATTCTTTTTAGCACAATATAAAACATGTGATGCAGGAGCATCTTGCATGAAAAAATTATTGAGAAAAAAAAAAATTTGGAGAGAGAAAGTGACGAAAATTACAGGAGAAATAATAAAAAATTAAAAAGGGGAAAAAGGAGAAAATAAAGGAAAAGGGGATTTCTATTTTCGAGCTGCATAGGTGGCATAATAGAAAAAAAATAAAAATAAATGGTTGTCATTCCATTTATCAAGGTGTGTGGGAAGAATTCTAGAAAGTTATGAATATTGTAGAAAGTTTTGGAAGTTGTAGAAGGTTGTGGATATTGTAGAAGGTTATGGAAGTTGTAGAAGGTTGTGGAGGAATTCTAGAAGGTTGTGGATAAGTCATGTATTGGGTGGTAAGTGCCTATTTAAGCAAGGCATATGAACAATTCTAATCAAGCTTGGAGAAGCTCAAGGAGAAGCTTGAGGAGTAGAAGCTCAAGGATAAGCTTGAGGAGTAGAAGCTCAAAGAGTAGATTGAGAAGGAGAAGTTGTGGAAGGTGAAGCTTGGAAAGCTTAGAAGGCTTCAAGGTGTGAAAGAGAAGGAGGAAGTGAAGAGTGAGTTTTCCTGAGTCTGTGGACAGAGCGCCGAATGTGAGGCAGTTTACAACAGGATTGTGGTGGACTTGTGAGTGTGGACAGAGTGCCGAACGTGAGGAAGTTTACACTTGGATCTTGGATAAAGTTGGAGAAGAGCTAGTGGCTACAGTTTAGAAACAAGGAGGTTTCTTGGTGGCTTGCGAGCACAAGTTGAGATCTCAGAGGTTTCTACTAGAGTGTGGATCTAGACTAGCTTGGGTTTGGATTGGATCTTGAGAGATCTTGTTGCATTCTTTGTCATGAGTTGGTAAGGGTGGTGTGGCCCTTCGTCAGTGGCATCAGAGCGTACCTTCATCAACATGAAAAACTAAATGTATTTGAATAAAATATTTATGAAAATAACCTTCATATTAGCTTGCATCTCATTTAGTGATTAGTGCCTTATCCATTGAAACATAGAGTCATTACCAGCAGGACGACCTAACTAGATTGCATTACAATCAAGCTTACCAACTGAAATCCCCGAATCCCATACTTATGCAATATCCCCTTCATACACCCAGAAACCCTATCAGAATGATGAAGCATTTACTTAACTGCTTGAATCAAAAGCAACAAATATCTGATACACACTTCATCCAAAATGTCTTAAACCAAATGAACATTATTCACTTAATCACAAAGTTAATGACATATGAAGAAAAGGGAGATAGAATGAGAGAACTCAGATAAATCATGTAAATCCCCTTTTGTATTTATCCTTGGAAAGACTAAATATAGTAAATGGTAACACAAAATGAAACTCAAGATAATTCACATTATCTAGCATCAATATCTATTATCACATAAATACAACACATGAAAATGAAATGCAAATCTGCACAGGGTGGATGTGTGGCCTTCACTACTAGAGCTCAGCTTGGTAGTCAGGAAGCAAAACCATCTACAATCCTAGTTTTAACAGTAGAACTAGAACCCTTCTGGTATTACCCAGAGCAAATTGCCAACAACCCTACAAGAGAGAAGAGGAGAGAAAGATATAGGAAGGAAGCAATTCTCGGATTGAATCTGCAGTCGAGATGTGTCCCCTCTGAATTCCTTCCTAAGAAGCTGAAAAAGGCTCTCTCTACCTTCTCTCTATAACTAAATATCTAACCCATCATTTGGCCTCAAAGGTATAAAAAATCTCAGATATTTGGCCATGTAATTGATTTTTAATGTCAAAGTAAAAGGATGGTAAAAAGTGAAAATTAGTTCAATGCGACCTCCAGAATGCAAGATAATCTTTTCCAGATTAATTTTACCACATTCAAGCTTCAAAAAGTCTTCAAATCCGCTCTCTAACAAACTCTGATGCTTAATGATCAAATCTACTCATTCCACTAAGAAGGCCTTGGGACTCAAAAAATGGCTTATAGCTCAAACAAGTGAGCACCTGTCCAAAAATTGACCTCAAAAATGGAAAACTTGGATTCTCCTGGTTTTGGTGGTATATTGGAGTGCCCATTTTCAATGAAAATTTCTCTGGATATGGTCCTGTGAAGTTTCAAGCTCTCATTCATAGTTCCACAAATAAAGTATGAAATTGACTGTTGGATCGTGACACGTGTCATGATCCTATGCACCGTTCTTGATCTCCTTGTCTTCACCACATCATCAATAGCTAGGACCAAGTGCCACACGGCATGATCTCACATTCTCGCACTTTTTAATTTCCTCGCATCTTTATGTTGCAGGCATGCACCCACTGCAGATTTCGGAAATGTGTCATCATCTATTTGTATCAAGCCATGTCATCGTGTGCGTAACTTCATTCAAAACTTTTCCCAATTTATGCGCCAGTTGTCTTCATTGTGCATAGGTCCCACCAACTTAATGTTTGGCTTTTTAATAGAACTTTGTCATTAAACATCTGACAATATGCATGGACTTATATTTATCTTCTCTTATCACATGTGGGATTAAGCAACCCCTGCACTTTTCAGATGTTGTTTCCGCTCTGCATCACTCCATCGCTAGTCATGTTCTCAATGCCCCTTTTGTTGATTGGCAATTTCTTCCTTATGTTTTGTCTTCATCTTGGCATGGGAGATTTTTCTTTTCTTCATGTGATGACCCTCCATGTTTGGCGCCTGCGAATTCCTCCTTTTCAATGCGTAAAAGACCTTACTCTTGCATTTTTCATGGCATCTCCTTTCAAAACAACTCCCCTACCTCTTCAAATGCATAGCCTCTCCTAAGCTCTAGCGTCGGCCTCTGAAATGGCTTCCAAATTTGTGACTCTCCTTGCTATGCTCACGAATTCCTCCTTTTCATATCTCTAGCGTAAACTTCATTTAACTAGTGTTGGCTTTTGTGTTAACTACGTCTGCTCATCATAATACTAACATCTCCCTTTGTTCGACTTCCTTTTTTTTTTAATCTATGGGTTTTCTTTCAAAACATGAGTAGAGCTCTACATGGCAGGAAGCTTCTTCAACATGCAAAATTCTACCCCTACCTAGCATGGGATTTTCTTTTGTTTTGGTACCGACCTTTACACATTCCTTTGCTAATGTGTGTGAAGTTGTCTTTTTCCATGCCTCTCTACCAGATCTTCTGCAATTTGGAACTCCTTGGGGCTTTTCAATGCGCGAGTCCCCTTTTAAATGTGGGCTTCTTTTCGATATATGTTACCTACTGAAACAGTGGACTTTCTATAATGGGTTGCTTTGTTCCATGCATTACTCTCTATTTACTGGCATATCCTTCTTTGCACTATGCATCGGTGTTGTTGATTCCACATCATGGGTTGTGTCATTTCATTTATGCACCTTCTTTCTCCATTAAGCTCCTTGTAACCATGTGGGTTCTCTATTCATGTTTCACTGCTCATGCTTTTACTTGATGCATGGTCTATCTAATCCTCAGCGTGGATACCTCTTGGCTGGCATGCTCTTTTTATGTATATATCATAGGTGCTCTTTACCTCACGGGCTTCCTTTGCCTTTGTGTGATCCTTGTTGCTGATATCGCAATC
The DNA here is from genome assembly GCA_028749045.1 of Cupressus sempervirens. Classification (NCBI taxonomy): domain Eukaryota; kingdom Viridiplantae; phylum Streptophyta; class Pinopsida; order Cupressales; family Cupressaceae; genus Cupressus; species Cupressus sempervirens. Next base: position 1,012,299,948 of record CM053787.1, on the reverse strand, counting down.
CCCTACTGTTCTAATTGCTACCTTATACCTAATTGACCATTCTAGTACTGGGGCCCTGGTCCTTGATTCCAATATATTTTTGAGACTTAGATCTTTATCACACATGAAGAACTGAAGCCAAGCTAGCATTTACATAGAAATGGAATATAAGATGGAGCCCATTCTCAATGCAGAATCTTATTAATTGACGTCATATTGGGATGGCACACATGCTCTATGATTCCCAACTCCATTAGAATCTCTTTTTCTTTCTTTCAAAGGGGAGCTCGAGCAGCGGACAATGCACTTGTCCTTGGTACCATATTCTAGGGTACCAATAGTCTTGTATATGTCTCTTGGATCAAGACTACCACAAAGAATCATTAGAAGAACCAACAATAACCTGAATATCTAGTTGTGACATTCTATGATTTATCAATGATACAATCATGACATTCTGACTGGCAGTATCCAAATGGAAATTCTTGAGTTTCTGGCTCCATGTTATCATTTTCAATGATGGAAGTAAGGTGAATATAATATTAATTAAACCTTCCCTGCAGAGAATCCATTGATCTGTTAAAGCCAGCATTGCCATCAATCTTATCAATTTGGTATAATTAGTTGGGCCCCAAAATGGGTATGGCTAAAAAAAAATTCATTTTTGGACAACTGACACTACGAAAGTGATCCATTGAACCTGTCGTACTGATTAGAATCAAGTTCAACCATTGATCAATCAATTGAAACTCATTTTAACTCTGTTTGGCAACTTGTCAGTTTCACACCAAGAGGTCCTTTGACTGCCCTTGAAAACTGGTCCAAACAGTTGATCAAGCTTTGAAAATTGGCACACTAATTCTCTGTTCCACATACTTTCACTTTGTCAGATCTCATCTCATGAAAAATTCTGGGTCAAAAGATATTTTCTATCAAAGTTGACCTCTCATAACTGCCTGCAATAAAATATGTCAGGAAGTAATAAACTGGGTTAGGAATTGGCTTTGAAAACTTGGAAAATGGACACTAGGAAGAACAAAACTTGGGGCATTAGTTCTCTATCACGAGGTGAATAAGGCTTTGCAATTTGGACTCATGATGAATAACTTTGTGCAAATGGCGAGTGGTCAAATTGGGCTACTTAAATTTTTCAAACTGGAAACACTGATAGAAAAGCAATTTTTGCAAATGGAATTGACCTGGAAAAGTGTGCAAATGGATTCATCATGACTAAAAAATTGACACACTTAAAGTTTTTTTTGAGGACAACATAGGGGTATAATCAATTCAATCTCACCAATCATAGGCCTCAAGTTGTAACATCACGAACAGGGGTTCCAATCAATCTACATTTTATGACACCAGTTAAAAGTTACAAATTCCATTTGGAATTGCATTTGAAAACTTGGCAAACAGATTCATCATGAGCTAAAACTTGAAACATAACAAGTCTCTGACATCTAAAATCCAATACAAAAGGAATTTCAATATTTTGATCAACTAGGTCAAAATTATAACATGTTAAACAAGGCTTCCCAGAATTGTGCAAAGTGCATCAACATGAAAACAATAAACTACCAACTTTGAGGGAATCAAAACCTAATCAAACAAACTTGAAATGATGTGAAATCTAAAACATAGGTTTTTAGATATGGACGCTAGATATTTCAAAAGTGGTGAGTCTTCAAACATTTTTGGTTGCAAGATATTCAATTGCAAACATGGTCTCCTATCACTATATAACACAGGTAAAAATGCAGATTTGGAACTAGCTCAAAACAAGACTTCATGAAATGGCTCAAAATGTTAATTTATCATCATGGAACACTTAAACACACTAAATGGAGGGTGTTAGAAACATTAAACACCTTAGGAGCCTTAAAGGTACATTTGGGTACAATCTCATCAAAAGCATTTATATGGCTTGATTTCTCAAAATTTTCAATATGTGATTGAAAATTAATCATGCAATTTTTAGTCCCAATAGTGGCTCTATCGAGGGATGCATGTCCCTTGTGGGAGTTGCAAGATTTCAAATATCTGGGAGAAGTAGACCACACACTTGACTTCAAAAACTACTCTCAAACAGCTTTATTGAGAGCAAAAACAACTACAACTAAGATTATGTACAAACGATGGCCCCAGGCCACCGAACTTCAACAAAAATTCTTACCTCTATCAAATACCTAATTTTCATCTAAATGTGCAGGAGGTAAGTTGGAAATACTATTCATTTCAGTCTTGCCAATCAAATCAACATTTTAAAGCAACTCATTCAACAAAACTGAATCTAAACCTTGACTTTTATAATGCACATAAAAAATTGATTCTATTTCAACCACAATTTGCTCATCATGAATGTTCTAATTAGCATGCTTATAACTATCATACTCAAACTGAAAACTCTCTTCATTTAATGATTCATGCATGCTATCAACTTTGAATATCAATGCATCATATTCAACATGGGGAAAAGGACCACTCATAGCTTCAAATTGTGTATCCTTTTGCATAACCTGATAGAAATCAAATCAACAATCTGACTGGTACTCACACATGTCATCCATATTAGAATCTCAAGCTAATCCACAATCTTCAAATGGTTCTTCACAATCAACAAACAGATTAGTCTTCACATCAGAGAGTTCATCATAAAACTCGTTGCAAGGTGCATACTGATTTTCAAAAACAACTTCATCAAACACCTTGTCATCTATATCATCAGATGCAACACAATCATTAGTTTCACCATCAAACTTAGAAGAGGAACATTTTGATTTCTTATAGTAGTAAGACAAGGTATCATCATCAAACCCATCCTAAACCAAATTTGAAAGTTCCATTCCTTCTACAAATAGCAAGTTAATAACTCCATGTAGTGATCCTTGTTGAACATCTTGACAAAACATGGGTTGATCATCATCAGGATTCTCACCATATAAAGCATTAGTATATACTTTAAAACCATTACCCATCTCATCTTCATGGATATTTTCAGCATGTGAAGAAAAATTAGAACTACATGTGGACTCACTTTCTACTCCATCAATGAAGCATGTAGAATATAAATCAAGGTTACTTTCATTGTCTTCATGTAGGTGATTCAAATGTCTTGCAAACCTATTATTATTTATCTTACCAATAGGCACCGATGGATTAACCTTAGGATCACTCATTTACTGATCATCACTACATTCATTCTAAGGACATTCATCTATACAATTAGGTAATCCATCCTTATAAACAATTTCTTTATCCTCGTATTGGGTAGACAAATTTTCATAGCTTTCAACATCTAGCTGACTTGTATAACTCTGAACTATAAATTCACTTTCAAATTTAGAAATAGAACTTATACCTTTACTAACATAATAATACTCACTCTCGTCATTGCTTTCTTCTTCCTAGCTTGCATCTAATTCACATGAAGATGAACATACACTATGATTGTCCTCTCCTTGACTTGAGAAAAAAATCTCATCGTTAGCTTCATATGATGCTTCACAATATGTCAGATCAGCAACTTCATCTTCATTTGAAATATGATTTTCCACCTCCTCATACTCACATTGAGATGCATATTTTTCCAATTCATATTTAATAACACTTTCAACATGATGTAATCTATGAATAAGATAAATCATTTCTTGCATATCTAACCAATCCATATTACCATCTACTGCTGAAGCATTAGAAATATATGTACTTTTCTATTCTAACTATGACTGAGATGAATGTGATTCACACTCTTCCTTTTTTGTTTTCTCCTTATAGCATGTCAGATCAGCAACACCAAACTCATGATCATAGACATAACTCCCAGCTTCCTCACTTGCACAAAACTAAGATCTAGGTGTAGCAACCTTATTAGCAATGTCATGATGTATATGATCACCATGAGAGGAACTTATTGTTGTAACCAAACTTTGATTTGTAAAACCAACACAATGCTCAACCCTATCAAAGTCTAAGATGCTTCCTATTGTAACACCAAAAACATTTGTATCTTCATTTGCAACCAGACTAACCTTCCTTATACACACATTCTAATTTGAAATTTCAATCTGATTACTCATTATAGCATGGGTATTGATAAGCTTATAAAAATTGAAGAATTAACACCTTGCTCAGATTTTCTTTCATGACCATTATACCAGCAATCATTCATAGCAAAATGACCTCTAGTCAATCCATACTTCAAATTATTCTCAATATCTCTAGCGGTCATAAAAGCCTGTTATAATATCTGTGGTTCGTTATGCCTTAGTAGATAATTCATTTTTTTGTCAAATGCATCAAAATACATAGCTAAACACATTTGATCATCGGGTCTATAACTCTCAAGGATTTCATTCAAAACTCTTGCAAATCTGATGTTAAATTGAGGCACAAGTTCACCATCATAAATATGAATCTTCAAGAACTTGTCATAAGAATCAGATATGCTTACCCACTTTCCAAATTGCTCCATGAAGGCTAAATGCAACTAACTCCAAGATGAAATAGAACACGCTAGTAGAAAAGCAAACCAATCTCTAGCATCACCTTCTAAGGTTTGAACAAATAATTTCATGTGAGCGTCTTCATGAGCAATCTCATAGTCACCCATTAAATCACTGAACAACTCAACATGATGACTGGCTGAAACAATATGGTTTCCACTAAACTTAGGCAAACATTTTCTAACATCATTAGGAATGACATTCGGGAAACCATGAATACCATCAAAATTTAATGGCATATAAGACTTGGTAGAAATGGATCTAGGAATTTCACTAACTGATTGCATATTAGGTGAAATGAATCTCAACATTCTTTCCAAAATATGAAACTCATTCACCCATAATAAATTCTGATTTATAACTTGTAGGTGATCTACACAACCCTCTACAAAATGAACACTTCAAATACACTTCACAACTTTAAAACAATAAGCTAAAACTTAATCAATGAAGTGTATGAAACTTTTCAAACTATTCTCCTCTTCTTAGTGCTAAAACTTCACTTGACAGAGAACACATATGTAGAACTTACTTTCATGGAAAAGAAATCACATGAAATTATAAAATACCTCAAGTGTTGTTGCATGAAACCATTGATCTACTGACTAGCCTAGTGTTGATCTCAATTCCTCACACCACTGATCATATCATTTGTAGAGTCACCATCTCCTTGAGGAGAACTAAACGAAATCATAGATGTGATTCATTTTTTCATTCAAATTTGTTATGACAGCAAATCAGACAACACTTTGAAACTTATTGGTCAAAAACTTATATAGATCTCTCTTTTTTCTTGAAAATTCACACAACTTTTAGATCTGCCTATTTCAATTGAAAACTCTTGGAAAAATTTATAGATAACTGATCTACACTAGTTCAGAGATCTTTTAGAGAGAGTCGCCACTCACTATCATGAGAAAGATTTAAAACATAATTTGCATCATTATAGATCTGAACTAAAATTTTACTTTGTAGAATTTTGTAAAACTTTTAAACACTATAAAGAGAGAAACCTTTTTTCAACCATTCTAACTCTGAACTTACAACGGTACCTCACACCAAACTGAACTAACTGAAGATATAATCATTTCTCAACACCATTTGTATCAAGTTTAGGGACTACTATTGTAAGAGAATAAAGCATACTGGGGAACATGAAAATATAGTAAGGAAATGGCCAGAACACATCAACTTACTACTATATGAAACTTTCTCCATGTCATTCCTTCTATTGTGTTGAACCCCTTTAAATTCTCAAGGTTTGTCTACAATGAATCTCAACACATTTCCATAGCAGAGTCACCATTTTGTTGCTGATTGAAAATGTTACCAGGTTTTCAATTATCCCCATGAGAATATGACATATCTAGGGGCAACTAACTCCCATTCTTAACATATCATTTCAGACACAGGGCCAACTATAAGGCTTGACCCTTCTTCTACTTTAGGCTCTGCTAAACCTAGGTGGGTAGACCTCGGATTCAAATGATACTGTACCAGTGCAAAAACCATATCCCTAAATCTATTAAGTAGACGAAACCCCTTATATCTCCTAATTAATCATGAAATGACATAGATCTACAATAGCTAACTACAAATCTATGACATTCACAAGTTGAGTGAGGGTTAATTCTTTTTAGCCCAATATAAAACATGAAAAACTGATTTTATTTGAATAAAAGATTTGTGCAAATAACCTTCATATCAACTTGCATCAGATTTAGTGATCAGTTTCTTATCCATTGAAACATAGATTCATTACCAGTAGGACAACCTAACAAGATTGCATTACAATCAATTTTATCAACTAAAATCCCCTAATCTCATACTTATGCAATATCCCCTTCATACACCTAGAAACCCTATTAGAATGATGAAGCATTTACTTAACTGCTTGAGTCAAAAGCAAAAAAGATCTGATACACAATTCATCCAAAATGTCTTAAGCCAAATTAACATTGTTCACTTAATCACAAAGTTAATGACATATGAAGAAAAGAGAGACAGAATGAGAGAACTCGGATAAATCATGTAAATCCCCTTTTGTATTTATCCTTGGAAAGAATAAATAGAGTAACTGGTAACATGAAATGAAACTCAAGATAATTCGAATGATCTAGCATCAATATCCATAATCTCAGAAATAAAACACATGAAAATGAAATGCAAATCTACACAGGGTGGATGTGTGGCCTTCATTGCTAGAGCTCAGCTTGGTAGTTAGGAAGCAAAACCATCTACGATCTTGGTTTTAATAGTAGAATTGGAACCCTGTTGGTATCACCCAAAGCAAACTGCCAACAACCCTACAAGAGAGAAGAGAAGAGAAAGATATAGGAAGGAAGGAATTCTCAGACTAAATCTATAGCTGACGTGTGTCCCCTCTGAATTCCTTCCTAAGAAGCTGAAAAGCCTCTCTCTATAACTGAATATCTAACCCATTATTTGGCCTCAGAGGCATAAAGAATCTCATATATTTGGCCATGTAACTGATTTTTAATGTCAAAGTAAATGGATGGTAAAAAGTGAAAATCATTTCAATGCGACCTCTAGAATGCAAGATAATCTTTTCCAGCTTAATTTTACCACATTTAGGCTTCAAAAAGTCTTCAAATCCACTCTCTAACAAACTTTGACACTCAATGATCAAATCTGATCATTCCACTAAGAAGGCCTTAGGACTCAAAAAAATTCTTATAGCTTAAACCAGTGAGTACCTATGCAAAAAGTGACCTCAAAAATGAAAACTTTAGATTCTCCCAGTTCCGATGGTATATTGGAGTGCCCATTTTCAATAAAAATCGCTCTAGATATTGTCCTCTAAAGTTTCAAGCTCCCATTCATAGTTCCACAAATAAAGAATGAAATTTTAAAATTTAAAATATCCTATAGTTTGAACTATAGAAATTCAACTTTTTAAAAAAAACTTCCAAAATGGCATGAACGTGCAGGAACAAGAATATTTTTTTTTTAAAGAAAAACTCTTCATATATCCTTAGTCAATAGGGAAATGCCACTTGTCATCATCTTATTGGCTCTGACCATCAAACTACACCACATGTCACCTCATCATCAGTCGAGCCCATGCTGCCATGTGTTGATCACCTACATGCTCGCATTTCTTAATGGTCAAGCAACTCAGAGAAGCAGGCATGTGTTGATCGTTGGATCATGACACATGTCATGATCTTGTGCATCATTCTTGATCTCCTTGTCTTTGCCACCTCATCAATAGCTAGGACCTGCTACCACGTACCACGATCCTATATTCTCGCACTTTTCATTTTTCTCGCATCTTTATGTTGCAAGATTGCGCCCACCATAGATTTTGGTGATGTGTCATCATCTCCTTGTATCGAGCCATGTCATCGCATGTGTAACTTCATTCAAAAAATTTCACAATTTGCGCACCAGCTATCTTCATTATGCGTGGGTCCCACCAACTTAGTGTTCAGCTTTTTAAAAGACTCTTTTCATTAGACGTCTAACAATTTGCATGGAATTATATTTTAAAACCTCAAAAAGCCTTATCTTGTCGCATGTGGGATTAAGCAACCCTTACACTTTTCACATGTTGTTGCCACTCTGCATCACTCCATCACTAGTCATGTTCTCAATGCCCCTGTTGTTGATTGGCAATTTCTTCCTTGTGTTTTGTCTTCATCTTGGCATGGGAGATTTGTCTTTTCTTCATCTGATGACCCTCCATGTTTGGCGCTTACGAATTCCTCCTTTTCAATGCATGGAAGACCTTACTCTTGCATTTTTCAAGGCATCTCGTTTCAAAACAACTCCCCTACCTCTTCAAATGCATAGCCTCTCCTAACATCCAGCGTCGGCCTCTAAAACAGCTTCCAAATTTGTGACTCTCCTTGCTATGCTCACAAATTACTCCTTTTCATGTCTCTGGCATAAACTTCATTTAACTGGCATTGGCTTTTGCGTTAACTATGTCTTCTCATCATAATAATGACATCTCCCTTTGTTCAACTTCCTTTTTTTTGAATCTATGGGTTTTCTTTTAAAACATGAGTAGCACTCTACATGGCAGGAAGCTTCTTCAACATGTGAAATTTTGTCCCTGCCTAGCGTGGGATTTTCTTTTTTTTTGGCACCAACCTTTACACATTCCTTTGCTAATGCATGTCAAGTTGTCTTTTTCCATGCCTCTGTACCAGATCTTCTGCGATTTGGAACTCCTTTGGGCTTTTCAATGTGTGAGTCCCCTTTTAAGTGTCAACTTCTTTTTGATAGATGTTACCTGCTAAAACAATGGGCTTTCTATAATGGGTTGCTCTGTTCCACGCATGACTCCCTATTTACTGGCATATCCTTCTTGATACTATGCCTTAGTGTTGTTGATTCCACGTCATGGGTTGTATCTTTTCATTTATGCACCTTCTTTCTCCATCAAGCTCCTTGTAGCCACGTGGGTTTTCTATTCATGTTTTGTTGCTTATGCTTTTACTTGGCACATATTCTATCTCATCCTTAGTGTGGACGCCTCTTGGCTGGCATGCTCTTTTTATGCATATATCATAGGTGCTCTTCACCTCATGAGCTTCCTCTGCCTTTGTGTGGTTCTTGTTGTTGATATGGAAATCCCCTACTGTTCCAATTTCTACCTTATACCTAATTGACCATTCCAGTACTGGGGCCCTGGTCCTTGATTCCAATATATTTTTGAGACTTAGATCTTTATCACACGTGAAGAATTGAAGCCAAGCTAGCATTTACATAGAAATGGAATATAAGATGGAGCCCATTCTCAATGCAGAATCCTATTAATTGAGGTCATATTGGGATGGCACACATGCTCTATGATTCCCAACTCTGTTAGAATCTCTTTTTCTTTCTTTCAAAGGGGAGCTCAAGCAGCAGACAATGCACTTATCCTTGGTACCATATTCTAGGGTACCAATAGTCTTGTATATGTCTCTTGGATCAAGGCTACCATAAAGAATCATTAGAAGAACCAAAAATAACTTGAATATCTAGTCGGGACAGTCTATGATTTATCAATGATACAATCATGACATTCTGACTAGTAGTATCCAGATGGCAATTCTTGAGTTTTTGGGTCCATGTTATCATTTTCAATGATGGAGGTAAGGTGAATATAATATTAATTAAACCTTCCTTGCAAATAATCCATTGATCTGTTAAAGCCAGCATTGCCATCAATCTTATCAATTTGGTATAATTAGTCGGGCCCAAAAATGGATCTGGCTAAAAAAAAAATTGTTTTCAGACAACTGACACTGTCGAAGTGATCCACTGAACCTTTCGTACTGATTAGAATCAAGTTCGACCATTGATCAATCAATTGAAACTCATTTTAACTCTGTTTTGCAACTTTTCAATTTCACACCAAGAGGTCCTTTGACTGCCCTTGAAAACTGATCCAAACAGTTGATCGAGCTCTGAAAACTGGCACATTGATTCTCTATTCTACATACTTTCACCTTGTCAAATCTCGTCTCATGACAAATTATGGGTCAAAAGATATTCACTGTCAAAGTTGACCTCTCATAACTGCCTGCAAGAAAAATTTTCAGGAAGCAATAAACTAGGTTCAGAATTGGCTTTGAAAACTCGACAAATGAACACTTGGAAGAATGAAACTCAGGGCATTAATTCTCTATCACAAGGTGAATAGGCTTTGTTGTTTGGGCTCATGATGAATAACTAGGCGCAAATGGCAAGTGGTCAAAGTGGGCTACTTGGATTTTGCAAACTGGAAACACTGACAGAAAAGCAATTTTTGTAAATGGAATTGACCTGGAAAAGTGTGTAAATGGATTCATCATGACTTAAAAACCAACACACTTAAATTATTTTTGGAGGACAACGCAGGGGTACAACCCATTCGATCTCACCAATCATGAGTCTCAAGTTATAACATCATAAACAAGGGTTCCAATCAATCTGCATTTTATGACTCCGGTAAAAAGTTAGAAATTCAATTTGGAATTGCATTTGAAAACTAGGCAAACGGATTCATCATGAGCTGAAACTTGAAACATAACAAGTCTCTGACATCTACAATGCAAGGTAAAAGGAATTCCAATATTTTGATAAACTAGGTCAAAATTATAACTCGTCAAATGAGGCTTCCCAGAATTATGTGCAAAGTACATCAGCATGAAAACAACAAACTACCAAATTTGAGGGAATCAAAACCTCATCAAACAAACTCGAAACAACTCAAAATCTAAAACATAGGTTCTCAAGTATGGACACTGGATATTTCAAAAGCGGTGAGTCTTGAAACATTTGTGGATGCAAGATATTCAATTCCAAATATGGCCTCCTATCGCTATTTAACATGGGTAAAAATGCAAATTTGGAACTAGCTCAAAATAAGACTTCATGAAATGGCTCGAAATGTTAAATTATCATCATGGAACACTTAAATGCACTGAATGGAGGGTGCTAGAAACATTAAACACCTTAGGGGTCTCAAAGGTATAGCTGAGTACAATCTCATCAAAAGCATTTATAGGGCTCAATTGCTCAGTGAATACTAATGGTAAACTTTTGTGATCCTTCTGTTTCTAAAATACTAATTTAGATCTTTCACTTCCTTCCATTCAATTGGAACTATTTGAGATATGACCTTGAGAATACAGTTCTAGTTCTTCCTTAAGAACTTAATTGAAAAATGTGGAGTCACCCACTTCTTGAGTGACATGACCATTATCACTTGAACTGGTTTTCTCGGTAGATTTGGGAATCCACTATTCTCTCATCTACTTCCTAATTTTATCAGCTTTAGCTTTCTTTTCATCTTCAACTCTACCTATATTCATGCAATTCTTAGCTATATGACCAAGTTCAATGCATGTGTAACATCTTATTGTAGTATCCTTTCTTCTCAAGTGATGCCTTGCACAGTCTATGTCAATGTGTCCATATTCTCCACAGTAATGACATCCATACCAAGTATTGTAGTCCCAACCAAATATTTCCTTTATAAATTTTTCAGCTGGATTGAATGGTTTAGATCTGCATTCAAATGCCTTGTGACCTTGTTTCTTGCATTTGTGACATTTACCTTCAAACTTTGGTTTCTCCTTGCATTCATTAACTTTATGACTATGTTGACTACAATTGTAGCATTTTCCATTAAATTTTGTCCTTCAATTGCTCCAACATTTATTTGATGTATGACCTATCTTACCATAGCGATTGCAAGTAGGTCTTTGATTCCATTGAGCAACTTGTTTGGAGGATTTACCTTCTTCTTTGTATCCAAGTCCTACTTTACCCTTTTTCCTATAAAGATTCTGCTCACTTTGTTGATTCAATTGATCCATGATTGCTTGGGATTTTATTTTTCTTTCATTGAGCTAATTTTTAGAATTTAGATCAACCTTCAATCTTTCATTAATTTGTCTTTCAATGCTTAAATCATTCCTTAACCTTTCATTTTCAAATCTCAGACTCATGATTCCCTCATTTACATTGGAGAGCTGATTGATAAGACTTTGTCACTGAAAGGATTGATTTTGAGTTTCATTGTTCCTTGCCTCCAAGTCTTCATTTTCCTTATTTCTTTGTTCCAAAATTTCACACAATCTTATTGACTAGATTTCTTGTTCTCTTTTCAATTTTCTTACCTCTTCTTGTAGGGAACAATTCTTTTCTAGGATTTCTTTGATTGCATCATTTGCTTCATTTGAACTACTTGAAGGGAAAAAGTCTTCAATCTTTTCTTTAACATACTAGTGATCATTTATCTATTTTGCAAGTTCCTTCCTTCTTTTTAGGGATCAAGGAAGATGCGCTTTTGCTTCTTTGAGTTGAGCTATGGCCATCTCAAATCTAGCTTCTCATTGTTAATAGCTTTGTCAAGTCTAAATATCTTCATTTTCCTTGATCTTTGCTCAAGTTGTCAAACTTTATCCTGAGAACCACAAAGCTCAGATACCAATTGTTGGAAATAATCAAGACTAGCTAGGTTACTGAGAGGGGAGGGGTAAACCAGTAACTTCAAAAATTTTAAAAAATTCAACACTTAACATAATCCATTCACCATTAATTGATCTAATCTATTGCATGCATGAGAAACTAAAAGATAAATATTTATTGTACATGAACAAAATATTTGATGACCCAAAAACCTTCCAAATAGAAAGTAGAACTAGGGTGGGATGATACCCACAAAACTTCAATACTATAGTATAAAGTTGGCCTATTAAGGCTTAGAATGATCACTTCTGATGATCTACCCTATTAGGAGCAATTAGGATTGCTAGGTCCACCTTGTTAGAGGTTTTACAAACATACAATAAAGTATACACTCTATTAAGAGATTTAAAGAAAAGACTATTAAGTCTACCCTATTAAAGGATTTGAATTTGATTTACTTGTTAGGATGAAATAGTAGATCTGACTTATAACTTAGTTGCTAATTAGATCCTTGAAATACTAATTACCTCTTTTTGGTAAATAAAACTTGACTGCTCCTGATTTCACCTTGATGTATACCTTTCTCTACTATTGATTCACATTCACATTCATTCTTCTCAAAACATTACTCCTTCATATGCTTGGATATGATACAATAATTTACATATATACCATCCCACTTCTCATAATTACAAGGTTAGCCAAAACACAAAATAACACCAATATTATTGAGTTGGCCCAAATGTAGAAACTCGAGTTCTCAAAGTTGACTTGGTGACCTTCTGATACTTGGTGTCCATAGCATTACTCAACATCATCATGCATTTGGTAGAAGTAGAGGCATGCTCTATACTAATCACTCAATGTAGCTTCAAACTCAGTGAACATTGGAAACTCAGTAGATATAGTGTAACTCGATAAAAACTGAATACCAAGTATACCTTTCTTGCACTCAGTAAACTCTACTCATCCCATCACTTGGTTAACACTGGCTTCACATCACAAGAACTAATGACTCAATAGATACTATGAAGCTCGGTAACCACTAACTGCTCAGTGATAACTACTACACTTCACACTGCTTATTTTCACTTGGTAACCTCTGGAATGCTTAGTGTGAACTGTGAAACCTGATAACCACTGAATTTATCAGCAAAGACTAGAGACTGAATGATGAACTCGGTAACCATATAGAATTATGAATAAGTGTTGTCACTAATGACAAACATAACTTAATGCCAACAAGAAAAACTTGTATTTTTACCTTGTTGAGCTATTATTGACATAGTTCAACAAAAATATGGAAAGCATAAGGACTTTAAAGAATAACCCATATAAGTTTGGTTCCTTGTTAACTTGTCTATTCTTTTATGTTCATAAATTCTTCCCTTCAAAAGGAACTATTGTTTGGAGAAAAGATGTGCCTGTGTTATATAAGATAAATGAGTGTATTGTTGAAATGGGTGAAAACTACAATAGTATTATGGATAATTATTTTGATGCATTCAAAGAAAAAATGAAAAATAGATTCCCAATCCCCAAGAAACTAGTTGAAGATTATAAGGATGATGTATGTTTCATGGTGGATTGTGACAAAGTGTACATTCATGTAGTTAAGCCTAGAATTGCATGTGTAAAACCTCTTGGTTATGAGGTTAATATTGATGAAACTAAAGAAATCGTTGAAGCTCTTATCAATGAGCCAATTGATCTTAACCCTACATATTTTGGAACATATGATGAAGCAAAGGCTAGGATTGAACTTCAAATAAAGCTCCCTCGGGTGGTGAACAAAGGAAAGAAGAGGATTGCAAAATTGAAAACTAGTTCTACCCTTTTGTTAACTGAGGGAAAAGGTGAAGATGAGGAAGCAAAGGATGTGGAAGAAGAGGGTAAGGTAGAATTTGAGGAAGAAGAGCCATTAAGGAAGAAAGGAAAGGTGATTATCATAAAGCCACAAAAACCATCCATTGTAGTTTTCACTAGGAGATCCTCAAGGAAGAAATTTGACAAGGAAGGAGGAGATATTATATTCAAGAAACCTCCATCTACCTTCCAATCTAGACTCTAAGAACTTTAGGAAGGAGCAAGCATAACCAAATTTAAAGCACTAAAATATGAGACTAGGACTAAAGAAGAAAAGAAGTGGATTGGAGACCTGGTGATGAACAAAATGGGTAAGTGGAAATGCTCACTAGACTAGCTTACTTCTTAGCTCCCTAATATTTTTTTGGAAAAGATAAAGCCAAGATGGGATTTTTCCATGCAAACTATTAAAGATATATATGGAAAAACCTTGAAGCAGCTAATACCGAACATATCATACGTTGTGGTAAAAGAGTCATTGAAGAAAAATACAAAAAAATTGACTCCGAAATTTCATACATTTCTAGTTTTGATTAAAGACATTGAGCGTGTTGTAAGGAATGCAATTAATACTTGGAAGAATATTTATATATTACATAAACCAAGAGATTTTCTAGTTGATGTTAAAGATGATGATAACAAGGAAGATAAGGAGAAAGATGAAGAAGAGAATTTTGAAGAAGCAACTCATTTCTACAATGAAGAAGATGAAGAGGATCAAGGACAAGAGGCTACCAAGGAAGCAAAGTAAGATGATGAGGAGACTAATCTAGTTAAGATAGCTATAGTAGTCATTGCCTCACTTCCCTACACTCCAAGAAAACTAGTGACAATATCAAGTGCAGGGATAGTCCTAGAAAGTTTTATTGTGACCACCAGTGCCAATCCAAACATCCAATCACTCTTTGCTCCTACTCAACTCAACACATAACTGAAAAAAGTGACCTCCACTTCATCTACCGAACTATAGACACTTCCTTTATCAACTGAGTTAACTACTTCAATTTTGAGCACATCAATTTTGGATTCTTTAGGTATTTCTATAAGTATTCCTTCAATAAGCATAGTATTAGTTTTTACAACTAGTCCTAGCATTTCTACAATTATTTTGTATTTTGGGTACAAATGCAATAAGTGTAAGGATAGTTGAGCCCATGGTTCAACTGAGCACAAAATTTTTGATTAAAGGAAAAGAGTTGGAGGAAGAAATTGTTTTAGATGAGGAAATTGTTATCCCAAATTTGGACATTTCCAAGCTTACTTCAGAAGAAAGTTATTTGGTGAACTCCTCCAGAAGAAGGCTAAAAAACAAAAACTAAGAGATGAGAGAGATAAGGAATTCAAAATAATTGAAGATGCAAAGAAAATTTTTGCAAAGGCCATAGGTATTGACGTTGACTCTTCTCAGCCAATTTTGTATCAGCTAGTAGAGGCAGTAAAAAAATTTAATGAAGATACTAAGGGACAAGATAAGTTAGTGCAAAAAGAAGAGACGAAGCTTGATAATAAAGTGTTGGAGCACATTGCTTAGTAGATAGCCATTTTTCAAGTAGAACTCTTTCCAATTTTGGGAAATTTAGAAGCATCTTGTACAAATGTGTCATCACTTTTTAGAAATCTATGTGAGGCTTCTGAGTTCACTAAAGAAATAAAGGATAAATTATCCAAAATAGATGAAGATTTGAAGGCTAGTACTCAACAACTGCAACTTACCCTAGTTCAAGCTTTACACATTTTCAAAGGATAAGATTTTTGACAGATATGCAAGCAGAATTGCTTAGAGGAAAGGCAAGGATAAGATAGACATTGATAGATATAAAAAAATATGATTTTTCCAATCATGGATGCACTATAAAAACATATTGTACATTCAAATACTCTCATCTATGACAATAAATCTCCATATTAGATCATATGATAGAATTGTTAGTAGAGGTCTAGATTGAACTTCATAGATGCAAGGTCCTGCAAGACAATTGGGATAACACCTTCGCAATCATTCTCAAGGTACATTCAGATTTTTTATCTCATTTTCATGTTACTATGTAAATAAATATAATACATCTTTGGCATTAATTTCAAAAAGGGGGAGAAAGATATATGTATTAGAAAGACATATGTTATGGGGGAGAACATGAAAAATCAATGGGGTAGTAAGTTATGTATAGAGAGATATGTTGTATATAGCAAGAAGATACATATAATATACTACATAAATGAACCTTATCATGTACAGATATATCCCTTACAAAATCAATTTTGAAAACTCTCAAAAATAGTATACTCTACTAAGCTAGAATCACAAGGTGATGGATAAAAGATATTCAAGAAATTTTTTTATGAATTTAGTTTTGGCTAATAAGTGTTTTTGTCACTAATGCCAAAGGGGGAGATTGTTCACATATCAGTCAAGTTTTTTATTAGCAATGCACACTTATTCAGATTTTATATAGCTACTAAGCTCTTTTTACAACTATTAGTGTTTTCCAAGTATTCTAGTTGTCACAAAGTTCTATAGCTACTATCGAGTCCTTTGGACAAATCACAGTGGTTACTAACAATCACAGTTACAATAAAGTTTAGCAGTGTAAACCGTACATCTCAATGTATGTTGAGTTTACTAGTGCAAGTCAAACTGAGCAGTGTTCATCAAGTTCGTAGTGTATAAGATGCAAGTCTAGCATTAACCAACTTAGTCAATGTTAACCAAGTAACTCAGTTTGTACTGAGCTCAAAGTGATAGTGTTTACTGAATCATACAATGTAAATCAAAAGACTTAGTTTATATGATGAGTTTTACAGTATCTATCAAGTTACCAGTGTAGACCGAGTTCAAGACTACTTATAAGTGATCAGTATGGACCAAGCTTCTACGTCTACCAAGTGCATGATGGTGCCAAGTGTTGATAGTGGATGTTGATTATCAAAACCTCACTGAGACAGTCTTCAAAATCTGAATGTCTTCATGTGGGTCGACTTTGTAATATTTGTCATAACTTGTATTGTGGCCAAACTTTGTAATTTGTATAATTGGATTGATATATATACATAATTCATTATTTCAGCTCCACCTATGAATATGAGCATGGAATTAATGTAATCATTAGAGAAGAGCAAAAAGAGAAAATTGAAAAGGCCATAATAGTATAAGGAGCAACAAAGACATATCTATCACAGCAAGGTGATTAGTACATAAAGGAATCTCATTCAAAAAACCAAGTTGCAAATCATAAATCATCTATTGTTTCATCCTAATAGGTGGATCAGTCAAATCCTTTCACAAGGTAGACCAAATAGTCTTTTGTAAATCTCTTTACTGGTTGCATACTTAATTGTATGTTTGTAAATACTTTCACAAGGTGGACCTAGCAGTTCTTATTGCTCCTAACAGGGGAGATCTTCAGAAGTGATCAATGTAAGATTTAATAGGCCAACTTTATATTCTAGTACTAAAGTTTGTGGGTATCATCCCCACCCTAGTTTTACTTTCTATTTGGAAGGTTTCTGGCTCACCAAATCTTTGTGTCACAATATTATGAATGCTTTCATTTTTTTAGTTTCTTATGCATGAAATTAGATCAGATTATATGTAATGGATTAAATTATAATTGGATTATTAGATCAAAGTCAAAATTGTTGAAGTTTTAGAAGTTATTGATTCACCCCTCCCCTCTCAGTAACTTAGCATAGTCTTGAATATTTCAAACACACATACATGTATAAGTTAGTATAGGTTAAAAATTAAAATTACTCTATTATAAAGATTAACTTTACATTGCATATGTCATAAGAAAAAAGTGTGTACACATACCAACACAAAAGGTTTCTATGCATCTACATGCCGCTCCTCTCTCATGTCAAGGTGTGTAGCCTCTATACATGCATCTAGTGTATCCTCCTCAAATATAAATGGATACTTAGAAAGATCATCTATGGGACCCATAAAAATATTCTTTCATGTTGCGCAAGTAAGGGGCACACAAACATGTGATAAGCTTGTCGATGATGAACTTGTGCCAACATCATCAACACAGGGAGGCAACACTAACCTATCCTAAGATATCAATAGGAAACTCAATCTATGGATCACTCTAATAGTTTGAGAGCTAGACTCTACAATGATATCAGGATATTACACTAGAGGAGGTGGGGAGACATCAGTAGGGGGGACAAAAGTGCCAGCTTTCTTCCACTAGGAAAAGGGATGTCAAAAACCATCCACTAATGATCCCAAAAGTTTGGATGCATAGCCTCATTTGTGCACCATTTAATTGATAGTTTGGGCTTTTTGTGTTCTATCTATTTACCAATTTTTTGGTCCACAAAAAGGGTAACCAAATAATCTTTAGTTATAGTTAGGGTCACAACCTCATCGTAGTCCAACCCATCATCAAACATGGCATGCAATTGGTCATTCTAGTGAAGAGCAACATTTTTTTTACTGTTAAGTGTTTCAATATTATCCACTATGGTGTTTAACGTGGATAACATGGGAGCCAATGCAGGTATAGTGTTGTATGCGATTTGCAAAACCCTCAATTCAACAAGATTTTCAAATATCAAATCTTCAATTCAAATAGGGTTTTGAGGGGGTAGGGGGTCATTTGGTGGATGGTTTTGAGAGGGTACTAGATCATTTGGTGGAGGGTTATGAGGAACACTGTTTCTTGCCTTAATATCATTATTTGGGTCAGCCATACCTATTAATTTGCAAAACATAATTTCTATTTAAAACAACCTAAATTCAACAATTTCTTTAAAAAAACCTAATTTCTAACAAATTCAATTAAAAATAACTAATTCATAATAAGATTCATTTAAAACATAAAAATAAAAAACTTACCCTTATCATATGTACCCATTCTGAAATCTAATACCCAAATGGAGGTCAACACTCAAGACAAAAGGATGTAATGTAAAAAGAGCTCTTAGTTTTTTCTTAAAATTTGTATCAAGATAGGTGGAAAAAGTCAAAGTGGATTTTGAAATGCTTTTAGACATTTTCAAGCTCCATTTTTTTTACATCACCACTTTTTGGCACACCATGATCCTGCACATACCTAACATACAGAATCAACCACCATATTTTGTGATATTTCTTCTATTGCTTTAATTAAAAATCCTATTTTTCTTGGTAGAATTAAGCATATAGGAATATGAAATCATTTTATTTATGAGTAGGCTGAAAATGGTGAGATACATATGGAGTTTTGTAGGTTTGAGCAACAACTAGCAAACATTTTCCCCAAGCCTTTTAGTATTGGAAGTTTTCAGCAATTGAGGAAGAATTTAGGCATAGTTGATCAAGCATGATCAAGTGTGTTTTTTTTGTCAGGTCAAACATAGGGGGTGTTGGAATTTATAAAATGAATATGATTGTCTAAAGCCTCTATAAAGTTGTTTATTAAATTTTGAAGTGCTTCTTGTAGCTATCAACAATTGAATTTTTATATTTGCTCGAATCAAATTTTATCACTTCTCTTCCATAATTTCATGACCCCTCCTAAAAAGAATCATATAATTAGATAAAATATAAATTCATATATTATTATATATTGGTCACAAAATATTATTATCTAATGCTTATGATTTATTTAATCATATAATTCATAATAATATAATTTATAAGTATCCATAATAATTCTATTAAATTATTTATATTATTCGTAATAATATAAATTATAATTCATAATAATATAAATATTAATATTAATTATGTAATACATATACATATTTAGGTCTTGAACTAATATCATTTATTCCTCCTTTATAATTATATATCAAATACTTCATAAAGTATGTCAATATGTTTCAATGTAACTGCTATAAATTGCATTTACTACTTATTAAAATGCTCTCTTGTATCTATATTAATACTTCACAATCCCCTTTTTGTAATAAATTGAGAAAACTACACACGACCCATCATAATACGTAGCAACAGACACAACACTTCACTCACACCCCTCCAAGACAGGTCAATGTATATTTAAAGAGTAAGGATGTGTTAACCTCATAATGGTTTTTGACACGTGAGTGCCAATACACTTAACCACTTTCTATATTGATGTTGAGTACACCATGTATGACGAGTCACAAATGATGTCGAGCAATACAAAAATGCAACAGGTGTCGAGTAAGCCAGTTTGTTATTAGTGCCGAGCATCTAGAATTAGCAAGTGTCGAGTAACACAAAATGTACATATGAGTTTGTAACTTCATTGATTCATATGAAAACCATTTTCATGGCTGACATGTGACAAATCTCAAAGGATTAAATGATAAGATCAAATATTTTGTATTTCCTATGCAATCTACATGCAGCCAATAAGAAAAATGGAGAAGGCATGCAACCAATGGAATCAGTGCAAATAATGAGAAGGAAATAGAGATTTAATATGGATCGTAGATCCATACCTAACCCTAAATCCTTGAATGTCTTTATAAGGAAGACAAAATTTCATTGTAAAGAGGAGTGAGTGATATACAAAGGTGTTAAAAAGGAAAACTATTTCAGAGAAAAGAGTATCAGATCACAGAGGATCAAGATCAGAGATAGCAGATCAAGTGCCTATATTTAGCAATCGAAGTATTGTAATCTATCAGGTTTATCATACCTAAAACTCTTTAGCCATTGTATTAGAAAGAAAACCCTATGATAATAGGTTAGCTTAGCAGCTATTTTGTAGATCCTTTAACTAGGTGATTAAAGCCTTCAATAGGGTGACACTTCATGTAAAGTGTTTGTAAATCTTTTAACCAGGTCACTATTGATACAATGTAAAGCCTTTAAAAGGGCAGGCCTTTAATAGGGTAGACCATCAGAAGTGTTTAAAACCTTATTGCTGCAGTAAATTTTGTGGGTATCATCCCCACCCCAGTTTTACCTTCTTATTCCTAGAGGGTTTTTGGGTTACCAAATCTTAAGTGTTATGTGGTGATGCATATTTGTTTCTTATGATTGCTTAATATTTATATGCATGCAATTTACTTTCAGTTAAGAAGTTTTAAAAGGTCAAAACACAATACTTCTAATTCACCCCCTCCCCTCTCAGAAGCACTCTTTCCAATAAGATATTCCAACAGGATGGGGTCAGAAAGAAGGTAGGTGATACACATTCATAAAAAAATACATTGAACAAAGTATGAATATTCCATCAAATCCGAATCACATTGGATGTGGGAGAAAGTGCGAAGGAGCGCATATCAAATATTCTGATTCACAGTAAAAGCATAGAGCATACTTGTCGAGGATGAAGGACATATAGTAGAGTTTCATATTAGTGAAAGTTGGGTGGAATATCCCATTTATAGTAAATGCATCAACAAGTGTGTATTACACCATGCACACCCATTAAAGTGATAAAGGCAGTGACTTGGGAGGACATTGACTTGGTACAAGAGGATAACCCCATCATTGGCGTGAATAGTATTGCACTTATAATTATTTATTTAATAAGATGCATGCAAGTAGAATGTTAGAACAACATAAATGATTAAGTAAATGTTATTAGGGGAGCCCATAAAGTGAAGTGGGTATCAATAATAGGATTAAAGAATTGATTTATTAATAAAGTAAGGGGCATAAATTAATAAGAGGAATATAATTAGAAAGGAATCTAATTTCAAATATCTTTTTTCTTAGACAAAATTATCATTTATATATATATATATACAACCCAAGAAATTGAATATTTTTGAAAATAAATACATTTTCAAGTATAGAATAAATACTTAGAGTCATTCATAAGACCTTTAATTAGAAACTAAGAGTGATTTGAGGGACTTATAAAAATGGGACATTACAAGTGGTATCAAAGCCTGATCGTGCCATCCTGACAGATAGTAAATGAAAAAAGGAGCAAAAATGAGCAAACAACTATCTAGTAAAATTAGGAATGTTATGGAATAGACAAACCAAACTCTAGCAGAGCAGATAGAGAAATCAAACCAAGCACTCCTTCAAGCATTGCAAAACATGAGAAATTCCATAAACAATCTAAGAAACCATAATGATAATGGAAGAGATGTAAAATCAAACCACTCAAAAAATAATGGAGCTTCATCATCTCGGGTACCCAAACCCCCTTTCTTACCTTAGAAGGACCCCTCAATGGAAGGAGAGGGACAAACAACCAATAATGCTAGTGAGAATGCAAGAGCTTATGCCAGCCTTGAACTAGAAATCAGAGAGCTAGTAACATTTAGAGAATTTTGTGAAGCAAAAAAGAAAGAAACTCCCAAGAGAGGAAGAAGACTGCAAAATCAAGACCTTAAAAGAAAAGTAAATAAAGTAACACTTCCAAATTTTGATAGATCGAAAAAGACCACTGCACACGCTTGGCTACAAAAATTGAACAGTTATCTTACCCTTAGCCTGATGAAAGAAGAGGATGAGCTTCAATTTGCAATCCTTGACTTAGAAGGTATGACACGTGATTGGTGGCATCATGGCCTTGTTACTCAAGGACACCAAAATATTACTTCTTATGAAGAATTCTCTCAAAAACTCATTAAAAGGTTTGATAGAAAGCACCCTCAAGAAGACTTTAGAAAGCTGACTCAAATCAAGCAACAAGGATCAGTCGAAGGTTATATAGCTAAATTCCAAAAACTTTTAGTCAAAGTTATAGGAGTAGATAATGACAGACTTACTTACTTGTTCATGGAAGGATTAAAAGATTCACTAAGAGGGTTGGTCAATGCTCTTAAACCAACATCTCTTGATGATACCATTGAAATAGCTTTGAGATTAGAAATTTCATCATCAAGTTGTAGACCTTCAAGCAACCATAGCAAACCATTCCATGATATGAATGAAAAGCACAAGAAAGAACTCCCAAAAAGAAAATGTTTTCACTGTGGTGAGGACTTTGAAAAGGGTCACCTATGCCAAGATGAGAAAGCTCAAAAACAACGAGAAGACTTAAGAAGGAAGAAATTATGCTTCAAATGCAAGGAATAATGCGAACCAGGACATAAATGCGGCAAGAAAAGTCAAGTTCATAGAATAGAGGAAATACTCGACCCAGAATTAGAAGGGACAACACTAAAGAAGATGAGATATGATCAAGGGAACACCAATAACATTCAGTCAATGAACAGAGAGGGAAGCCAATGGAGCTTCGAGGAAGTTCAACCATAGTTAAAAATATGGAATTGTAAGTTTTCTTAATTGATGTAATCATAAAGGTGTAAAATTGATTATTTGAGAAATGATTTATGGATTTCAAGTAGCTTTCCTATGGAGTATACAATCAAGGAAGGTCTATAAGACACTTTATTGTAGTACTAGTTAAGGGAAAGACTCTATAGAAACCTTACTATATATAACTTTCCTATGGAGTCTGCAATTAAGGGAAGTTTGTTAAGACACCTTATTGTAGTACTAGTTTAAGGGAAAGACTATAAGGGCATCTATCCTTCCTATGCAGTCTACAATCAAGGAAGAGTTGCTATGATACCCAATTGCAGTACTAGTTAAGGGGAAGATAGTAAGGGAACCCTACCACTTTCCTATGGAATCTATAATTAGGGGAGAACACGCTATTGTGGTACTAGTTAAGGGGAAGATAGTAAGGGCACCCTATCAACTTTCCTATGGAGTCTGCAATCAAGGGAGAGTGGTTAGGACACCCTATTGTAGTGCTAGTTAAGGGAAAGATAGTAATGGCTCCTTTTCACAGGAACCTTTCTAGCCAAACAAGAAATCCACTAAGTATATCACCTCGTGTGGATGCCTAACACCTGCCACCAGGGCCAAGGGGGCCAAAGTTCTACTCTTGGGCTTAGTATGGAACTAGCTTGGATTAACTTATTATCATTGAAATTTCTTTGAAGTTTATATATATTTGCATGCATGTACTAATGCTTATTTTGTAGTTGTAGGGTTCATGAGCCTAATGAAGAAGTATAGTCATTATGCATTGTTAATTTTAGGATCTAATCAAGGCTATGTATGATGTTTCTACATCGTGTCTACTTCGTGTCTTCATGCATCAATGTGTATGCCTCGTATTTTCTTTGTGTCTTCGTACATTCATATGTATACCTTGCATTCAAATGCATACTACATATGTGGCTCTTTTATAGAATAAATGAAGTAATATTACAAGTAAAAATTTAAATGGGATCTAGTAGTCAATTTCATTATATAAAGTGAAACAAATACGAAAATGTTTATTGCTTGAAGACAAGAAAATTCGAGAGGGGTGGACTATCATGACCTCTCCTAAAAAGAATCCTATAATTAAATAAAATATAATTCAATATATTATTATCTATTGGTCACATAAGATTATTATCCAATGCTCATGATTTATTTAATCATATTATTCATAATAATATAATTTATAACTATCCATAATAATTCTATTTAATTATTTATATTATTCATAATAATATAAAAATTAATATTAATTATGTAATACATATACATATTTAGGTCTTGAACTAATATCATTTATTTCTCCTTCATAATTATATATCAAATACTTTATAAAGTATATCAATACATTTCAATGTAAGTATTATAAATTGTATTTACTACTTATTAAAATGTTCATTTATTAAAATACTCTCTTGCATCTATATTAATACTTAACAATCCCCTTTATGTAATAAATTGAATAAACTACACACGACTCATCATAATACGTAGCAGCAGACACAACACTTCACTCGCACCCCTCCAAGATGGGCCAGTGTGTATTTAAGGAGTAAGGATGGGGTTGGAAAGGAGGCAGGTGATACACATTTATAAAAAACTACATTGAACAAAGTCTAAATATTCCATCAAATCTAAATCACATTGGATGTGGGATGAAGTGCGAAGGAGTGCATATCAAATATTCTGATTCATAGTAAAAGCGTGGAGCATTCTTGTTGAGGACGAAGGACATATAGCAGAGTTTCATATTAGTGAAAGTGGGGTGGAATATCCCATTTATATTAAAGGCATCAGCAAGTGCGTGTTACACCATGCACACCCATTAAGGTGATAAAGGCAGCGACTTGGGAGGACATGGACTTGGTACAAGAGGATAACCCCATCATTGGCATGAATAGTATTGCACTTATAATAATTTCTTTAATAAGATGCATGCAAGTGGAATGTTAGAACAACATGAATGATAAAGTAAATGTTATTAGGGGAGCCCATAAAGTGAAGCGGGTATCAATAATAGGATTAAAGAATTGGTTTATTAATAAAGTAAGGGGCATAAATTAATAAGAGGAATATAATTAGAAAGGAATCTAATTTCAAATATCTTTTGTCTTAGACAAAATTATCATTTTTATTTATACAACCTAGTAAATTGAATGTTCTTGAAAATAAATACATTTTCAAGTATAGAGTAAATACTTAGAGTCATTCATAAGACCTTTACTTAGAAACTAAGAGTGATTTGCGGGACTTATAAAAATAGGACATTACACATAACTCGTCAATTAAGTTTTGAAGATACTCTCTCATTTACATAGTGATGAATTTTCCAAAGTTATAAATAGAGAAGAATGGTTATTATTTAGTAGAGAGTGTGCAAGCATACATATTGAAGTAAGAGCTCAAAAAAATGCATGTTGAAATAAGAAAACATAAGTTGTACCTACACCTTAAGTTAGTTTATTTTGTACCTTTTTCAATAGATAAATCTCAATTTAAGCTTGTTTATTGTATTTCATAGTAGAGAAGTTATTTCTCAAGGAAAGATTAGTTTATTAGTAGTCTTGTAGTGCTACAAATTTGTGTTCTCTAATGGCAATAGAATGTTTTTATTTTACAAGATTATTAAATAATTCTAAATGTTATTTGTTTGTTTTAGTTATTAAATAGAAAGAAATAATAACTTGCATACTCCAACACTTTTTTTATTGTCTGGATTTAATTCTAATTCCACCATGTAGCTAGATAACAGAGAAACAATCTCTTTGCATCAATTACTCTACATTTTTTGGGATTAATGCATATTTAGATTTGGAAGCATAATTTATTGTATTTGTTATTTGGTTATTGCTTTCAAAATCTCTTTAGTAGATAAATACTCAGTTTTCTAAATGGTGTAAGGCTTATAGTTTTCTATATGGAGTAACGGTCCCAATTTTTAAAATTAAGAGACTTATAAATTCATGTTATTTTGGTAGAAGTTGTGGAGTCCTACATCTACAATGTATAGTTGCCTCCAAAATGCAGTCTTCCTATTATCAACTACAAGACATCATACTCTTTTTTTAATCTCAATACATTAGACTAGAAGACATAAATAATATTTATGTTAGATGATTATGGAATGCAATAGTCGGTCATGTTAAATTATTTTATTTGGAGGTCAAATAAAATATAAAATATTAATTTATTGCTATGGTTCAATTTGTGTGAGGTGTGAAAAAAATGTTCTAACATATTTTTGCCTTGTTTCTGATAGTTTCCAAATGATCGCACACTACTAAAAATTACACACACCTTTTTATAAAAACAACCATATGACTATTATGCATTATATATTTTTATTAAGATCAATGTAAAAGGCAAAAAAAAGAGGCCCAAATTTTATCATAGATAAAATAAAAATATGACACTTATCGAAGAGATAAATTAAATGAAAAATAGTTTATTGAAGCTCATATTATAGTTGGTTTAAATCTAGAATGAAATGCCATGAGTAATGTTTCAAGAAATATGCCAAAAAATATAGATTATAAAATCCAAAGATGATCAACAAACCAAAAGAAGATTGTTGTGCAACATTTTAAAGAATAATAATTTATATTAGATACTATTTTATTTAGGATATAGAAGTTATGCCTAAGTATCGTTGCTTTGTCATTTCAAGGATATCACAATAGACCACTACTCTATGAAATGAAAATGTAATAGTGTAATGTGGTTTTTATGATGATTGATAAATAGCATTAAAGAATAATTCCTCTAAATGGAAAGATTCAAAATAAAATATTTTGCATTATAAAAAATTTCATGATGTGGTCATTGTTAAGAATTTCCACCTACAAGATGAGTGCCACATAGCACCAAAGAAATACCTTATCTAGTTAATGTGTTTTAAAAAGTATAGAGCTTTCCCACCAAGTGTATGAGCATATCACATGTGGCTCGAGAGACTTATATAACTAAAAGAGGGATAAATTTGTATTATGAAAAAAAGAGAAAAAAAAAAGGAGAGCTCAATAAGGATCTCTATCTAGAGCAACAATATCATCAACTCATGAAATAGATCCAAGGGTAGCTTCCCCCTATCGACAATATTTTGTTAGCATGAATGCTAATGATAATACATTGGGGGAGTATGCTAAGCGTTGGAGAGTATTGATATGTTGCATGCATGCCTATGTTTTTCATTGATGTCAACAGAGGATTATTTCTATAAAGACTAGCAGAGTAACAAACAGAGATCTTGATGGTACAAACAATAGTTTGATTATTTGGTCATGCACAATTATGGACATGTTTAACATAGAGTCTTGATGACATGGTTATGTGCACAAATTATAAATCAATGGCATATAGAAGTTGTACATGATTTACAAATAGAAGTTTAGAGATAGAGTGTTGGAAAACTAGTTCCTGATGATTGTTTTCTATCTTATGTCTAAGATGTAACAAACATATGTGTAGTTAGGCAATCATAAAGGACTATTCATTGGTCATGACACATCTGAGATGTAATAAAGTGATGTGCAATCAAGCAGTCATAAAGGACTATTCATT
This sequence comes from Cupressus sempervirens, assembly GCA_028749045.1. NCBI lineage: Eukaryota > Viridiplantae > Streptophyta > Pinopsida > Cupressales > Cupressaceae > Cupressus > Cupressus sempervirens. The sequence goes on along the minus strand of CM053787.1, from coordinate 1,012,271,961 downwards.
AGTGATGTTAGCGAGTGCACAAGTCTTACTATCATACGTGTGAAGTTTTGTATAGACTGTGAATTGACAATACTATTGGAATTTTAATCTAATTAATTATCTTATTTTAATTAATTAGAAAAACCTCACGACTAACTCAAGGAATTATTATGAAGAAATGGTGTAAAGGAAAGATGTTATCCTTGATTGTAATGTGAGTTGAAGTATTGCGATTTTTTTAAAGTGTGAATTGTGAAAAGGAGTAGAGTGCTTATTGAATGCATGTAAGCAATCCAATGGATTATTGGATGCACTATTTGAGATCTGGTTACAAGATCTAAAGGAGCATAAGTCCATTTTACAAGAAAGAGATAGAGGAAGGAAGTATAATCCAATTCTATTATTCTACAAGGAATAATACAAATATCATTAGGACAATGAGTTCATTGGTGTTTCCCTTGAGTTTTTTTGGGTAGTGGGTCTAGCTATCTTCCACAAATCCTAACAACATTGGCACAACTCCTAACATGGTTAGAATCTCCTAATAGGGATTCAAAGTCTTTGGGTGCATAATGGTCAATTGTGGTTGGAATAACTAGTGTTGATCACAAAGAAGATAATTCATGAAATCATTGGTCTCCCAATGCTAGCCAAGGCCAATATGACAAAAACACTAGGTCGATTTGAATTTGAAAAGAAAACCCTAGCAAAATGAGATGGTAGAGGAATTTAAATCAGTAGCATTTTAGATATGGAATTGAAGTTTGGTATTCACATCATTGTACATAAGATATACAGCTCTAGCACGTTGAATAATGTGTCATGTGAAGCTATGGACTTGGCATACAAGGTCGTAAAGAACAACTTGTCAGTCAACCTTGCCGAGCTATTGCTGAAATAGTTCAACAAAAATATGGAAAGCATAACGATTTCAAATAATAACCCATGTATGTTGGTTTCCTTGTTAATTTTTCTATTCTTTTATGTTTAGAAATTCTTCTCTTCAAAAGGCACTATTGTTTGGAGAAAAGATGTGTCTATGTTATATTAGATAAATGAGTTTATTGTTGAAATGGGTGAAAATTACAACAGTATTATGGATTATTATTTTGATTCATTCAAAGAGAAAATGAACAATAGGTTCCAAATCCCCAAGAAACTAGTTGAAGATTATAAGGATGATGTATGTTTCATGGTGGATTGTGACAAAATGTACATTCAGGAAGTTAAGTCTAGAATTGCATGGGTAAAACCTCTTGGTTATGAGGTTAATATTGATGAAACTAAAGACACCATTGAAGCTCTTATCAATGATCTAGTTGATCCTAAGGCTACATATTTTGGAACATATGTTGAAGCAAAGGCAAGGATTAAACTTGAAGTAAAGCTCCCTCAGGTGGTTAACAAAGGAAAGAAGTGGATTACAAAATTGAAAACCAATTCTACCCTTTTGTTAACTAAGGGAAAATGTGAAGATGAGGAACCAGAGGATGAGGTAGAATTTGAGGAAGAAGAGCCATTAAGGAAGAAAGACAAGGTGATTATCACCAAGCCACAAAAACCATCCATTGCAATTTTCACTAGGAGATCCTTAAGGAAGAAATCTTACAAGGAAGGAGGAGATATTATATTCAAAAAACCTCCACCTACCTTCCAAGATAGATTGAAAGAACTTTAGGAAGGAGCAGACATAACCAACTTGAAAACATTAAAATATGAGACTAGGACTAAGGAATAAAAGAATTGGATTGAAGACCTGGTGATGAACAAAATGGGTAAGTGGAAATACTCACTAGACTAGCTTACTTCTCAACTCCCTAATATTTTGTTGGAAAAGATAAAGCCAAGATAGGATTTTTCCATGAAATCTGTTAAAGATCTATATGGGAAAACCTTGAACCAGCTAATACTAAGCATATCATATGTTGTGGTAAAAAAGTCATTGAAGAAAAATGAAGAAAAATTGACTTTGAAATTTAATACATGTCTGGTTTTTATTAAAGACATTGAGCATATTGTAAGGAATGCAATAAATAATTGGAAGAACATTTATTTGTTACATAAACCAAGTGATTTTTTAGTTGATGTTAAAGATGATGATGATGAAGAAGATAAGGAGAAAGAAGAAGAGAATGTTGAAGAAGCAACTCATTTTGACAATGATGAAGATGTAGAGGATCAAGGACAAGAGGCTACCAAGGGAGCAAAGCAAGATGATGAGGAGACTAATTTAGTTAAGATAGCTATAGTAGTCATTGCCTCACTTCCTCGCTCTCCAAGAAAACTAGTGACAATATCAAGCACAGAGTTAGCCCCAAAAAGTTTTATTGTGACCACCAGTGCCAATCCAAACATCCAATCACTCTTTGCTGCTACTCATCTCAGTACATCACTAGCAGAAGTGACGTCCACTTCATTTACCAAGCTATGGACTCTTCCTTCATCAACTGAGTTGACTACTTTAGTTTTGACCACATCAATTTTGGATTCTTCAGGTATTTCTGTAAATAGTCCTTCAATAATCATAGTATTAGTTTTTACAGCTAGTCCTAGCATGTCTACAATTATTTCTATTCTAGGTACAAAAGAAATAAGTGCAAGGACAGTTGAGCCCAAGGTTCAACTAAGCACAAAAATTTTGAGTAAAGGAAAAGAGTGCTTATTGAATGAGTGCTTATTTCTATTTAGGCAATCATAAAGGACTATTCATTGGTGATGTTAGCAAGTGCACAAGTCTTAGTATCATACATGTGAATTTTTGGATAGACTATGAATTGACAATACTATTAGAACTGTAATTTAATTAATTATCTTATTTTAATTAATTAGGAAAGCCTTGTGGCTGACTCAAGGAATTATTATGAAGAAATGGTATTAAGGAAAGATGTTTTCCTTGATTGTAATGTGAGTTGAAGTATTGTAATCATTTTTCAAGTGTGAATTGCAAAAAGGAGTAGAGTGCTTATTCAATGTGTGTAAGAAATCCAATGGATTATTGGATGGACTATTTGAGATCTAGCTACAAGATCTGAAGGAGCATAAGTCCATTTTACAAGAAAGAGATAGAGGAAGGAAGTATAATTCAATTCTATTATTCTACAAGGAATAATACAAATATCATTACAACAGTGAGTTCGTCGGTGTTTCCCTTGAGTCTATTTGGGTAGTGGATCCAAGTGTCTTCCACAACTCATAACAAGGTTGGCACAACTCCTAACATCATTGGAATCTCCTAACAGGGATTCAAAGTCTCCTAATAGGGACTCATATGTACTAAATGTTGTAGCAGACTCCTAATAGGGTATATCCTCTAACAAGGAATATTTATATTAATGCATCATCTTATGGGTACCATACACACCATGGATTTTCCTGTAATCAAGGGTTTCCCTAGTTAACATATATAGTGTTATTTTGTATGAGTATCTTATTGTGCTTTCTATTTACATTGCTCATATAGTTAAGATTGTTTCAAGTTATTATTTGTGATATTACTTGGATAACTAATTCACCCCCCACAGACTATATATTCTAGCAATTTCTATCAGAGCATTAGGTCCTAGAAGAGAAAGCTTAATAGCTTTGGAAGATTAGTGGGAAGTTATTTCATAAGGGATAGTCCTAAGTCAGATGGAGGAAATATTGACACCTAGAAGATGGAACTTCTTGGTGAGAGATCAAAATTATGTACAGAATTGAGCATTGAGTTTCTGGATAGAAGCACAAGAAAAGATAGTTCCAGACCCAAAGAAGACATAAAGATTAAGGAAGGTACTGATATGCTTATGAAAAGGGAGCTAGAAGGTATGGAAAGTTTTTCTTATTGGACATGTAAAGAGTTTGGTCATTTTTTGTCTAGTTGTCCTAAGAGAGTAAGAAAATCTAGAAAGAATTCACTTTTTGATGAAGATAAAGAATTTAAAGAAAGCATAGAAAGATTCTTGAATGATTGTGATGATAAAGTTAATGAGCATAAATTTTTTAAGGAAGAGAAAGTACTAGAAGAGATAGCTTTGGTAACTACTATTGATGATGAAGAAGAATAAGATAATTCTAGAATTGTTGGATAGAGTGTTGAAGTTTTGTTTAAGACTAACAATGACTAGTAGAATGATGTGATAAATTTTGAGCATGGAGGAGAATACAATTTTGAGTCTAGAGAAGAGATATGAATTGAGATCTCAACTCCTACTCCTAGCAAAAATTTGACAAGGAATCACACTCTAGAGAAGATAATTGGAAGTAAAGACAAAGGTGTTATGACAATGAATAAAATAAATTTGGACATATGGTTGCTATCTCAAGTTGAACCCAAATGTGTAGATGAAGCAATCAAAGACAATCATTGGATCTAAGAAATGGAGGAAGAATTGGATCGGATAATAAAGAATGATGCATGGGAGCTAGTTCCTAGACCAAAAGACAAGAATATGATAGAAACGAAATGGATTTTCAAGAATAAAACGAATGAGCAAGGAGAAGTGAGAAATAAGGCTTGTAAAATTTATTCACAAAGAGAAGGCATTTCTTATGAAGAAACATATGCATCTATAGAAATAATGGAAGTTGTACGAATGTTCTTGGTTTATGTAGTGAATAAGAAACTCAAGGTTTACTAGATGGATGTTAAATCTACCTTCTCCTATAACCATATTTTCATTCTCCATTCTCCTTCAACTTTTTTTTCAACAAGTGCTCTACTTAATAGATCCCACATGCCCACCAAGTTATTCTCCAAACTAAATAATTTCAAAAGCCAACCCATGAGATTTTAAAACTTTACAAAGATTTTGTAATTTGTTATATTTTAATATTCCTCATGTATGCTTTTGCATCTCTCCTTAAGTTTTCTAGGTTATATGCTTTCAAAAAGTAGAAATTTATTATATTTATACTAATATATTAAAATAATAATCATGTAGATATCAACTATAACTATTGTCTTATATTGATAAGATGTTGTAAGATTTAATTCCATGTTTCAGTTATTTATAATTTATTTTTGACTTAGAGAAGTGATTGATGTGCTTCAAAAGGGAAATCTTGTGATTGTAGTAATGCATAAGATGGATTGGTAAAAAGGCATAAGAGGCTTTCAAACTAATGTAGATGGCATGCTTGAAGTTAAAACCCACAATGATTTATGACTTCTTTCTAACATGACCTGTGCATGAACCAAAATATCTAAATAAGTTGTACATAACTATAACATATTCAAATCAACAATTTTATTTTGAAATGTTAAAAAAGACTTAAATGGTAATCATGAAGGTATGGAATAAGGCACATGAATTATTATGTAAAACACTTAGAAAATTTAAACTGTTAAGTTCTACAACCTTAAATTGTATCAATAAATAAATTGTGTATTGATTGTTATGTCAGTGTTGTGAATGGTTTTCATTTGGAAGATGGAAATCACTGTATACAAATTATTTAAATTTTTTATGTACTTTGTGCAATTATAACCTTGTATTGTAATATATTTTTGAGGATGATAAATAACGTACATATATTTTAGATATCAAATACATGAGGCTTGCAAATCTTATCAAGAATTCTTTTTGTATTGAACCCTAATTCTCAATGCTCTTTAAAACACTACTAAAACAAGTTGGAAAGAAAGATATAAGGGAGTGGGGGTAAAGATTATGACCAAAATTTATGCATCATCAACACAATGATGCCATTATATATATATATATATATATATATATATATATATATATATATATATATATATATATATATATATATATATATATATATATATATATAACACTATTGGTGTAGTCATTGCACCCTACAAAGATGCAAGTGCCAGTTTAATTAACCTTCCATATTACACTTAACTCATCAATTGGAAGAGGAAGAATTTAGATTACAAAAAACATATTTCAAACTAGAGATTGGAGATGGTACATGTTAAAAGTGGCAAAAGGAAAATGACATAGTTATTTGGAGTATGCATAATTTATGTGTTGTAGTCATGGATGCTAGAGTTAATGCAAATATAGATAAGTTATTTAATGTAGTCATTAAATTCAACCCATGTTCTAATTAATTAAAGTAGGAATGACCCAAACCCATAAACATAGACTATCATCAAGTCTCAAAACAAATAGGCAAAAATGATCACAAGAAGTAAACCAACCAAAAAATCATCAACCAAAACAAACAACTACTGCTAAAACAAAGTAAAAGCTATAACATGAACTAGGCTGAGTCAAAATAAAAACCCATCTAGCTAAAAGAGATTTTAGATGGGCTAAATCACTACCAGCAAATAACATGAAAAAAACATAATAACTAAAAGGACCATGGCCAACCAAACAAAAAACCTCAATGAAGTATTGCACCACATGAACCAAAAACCACCAAGAAAAAAAACCATCATTATGAATGAGCACCAAAACATGAACCAATTACCTAGTTTTGCAACTCCTTAAGTAGGTTCACCTAGGAGAACTTGGAGCAAGCAATCTTGAACTTACTAAACACCTTAGAAGTCTCCTCGTGATCCTCCTCCTTTTTCAAAGTCTCCTCCTTCCATTCCCTCTTTCACACTCTCCCTTCTAGTTGAGCCTTCAGACTCCAAATCTCCCCTTCCATCTTAGTCTAGGCATGGATACTTTGAGAGGCTTGATTGTTAATTTTCTCTCCTAGTTGGGCCTACACCTTCTTGATAGATACCAAGGATTTTTTCACTTTATTCTTCTCTTCCTTAGGAGCCACTTTAGTTTTGATATCCTCCACTTATTCCTCTAGTTTCTTCAAGCTATTGAACTTGTCTCCCAACTCCCTACCTACTTCCTACTAGACCTCAACCATGTGTCCATGTGTCCATGTGTCTAGTTCATAACCTTTCTCTCTTCTTACTCAATCAACTCCACTCTATTGTTTTTTCTACAAGAAAAGTGCATTTGAAATAGAAGCCACCCATGTTTGAGTCATAGTAACAATATTATTTTGGTTTAATTCTAGAACATTGAGGTGATGTCCAAGTCGTTGGATGATATTTTTAATTAACCATTATCATCCTGAATTTTTTTTTAAATATTTTCATTTTCATCACTTGCTTCATATTCTAAATCTAGCCTAAAGTTTTAAGACTTTGTAGTGATTGATGGAATGTTTAAGGAGTGCTTCTTTGACATAGTTTAATTATCTTTTGTATGGTATTAGAGATTGAATTCTTAGACAAAAAGTGTATATCATTTAATTAGGACAATCTATGGATATATTGTATGTTAAGGAAGATGTATATATTTAGATATATTTTTTGGATGATTTAGCTATAATTTATATTCTCTAAATAACAAGTATGAATGTGTGCAAGTGTAAATGCAAAGTAGATGATGAATGAATGTTGCAAAACATATGATAAAGTTACCTTTGATATTTATTTTTTGTATGTCATCAAATATATTTCATTGTGATCATATGATATTGTACCTTGGTTTGAAGAAGTGGTCTTTTATCAATGACCAAGATGATGGTAAGTATAATTAGGAGTATGTTATTGAATTTTAGAATAAAAAATAGGTTAATAGCAACAAAACAGGTTTGAAAATGGAAAGAAATATAGTTTAGGTTGTAAAATCCCTCAATGATTCCCATTGTGGATAGGAAGAAGGAAGGGGAACCCATATGAAGTATGAAGATGTATCACCATATCCTCGAATGATGAAGATGCCATGAACCAATCATGATCAATCCCAAAAGATGAAGGTGACAAATAGGGAACCAATGGTAACTGTTCCATGTAAGAATATGGTTCAAACTCCTAAGACAAATATGTCTTCTTAAAAGAAGAAGGAAGAGAAGCCAAGTACCCCACCCTCACCCCCCCCAGCCCTACTTCAATGTCGAATCTAGACCCATGAAAGATACTCCATGATGAATGTAGAAGTTGCACCATGAAAAATGAATGATGCTTTTCCCTTGATGAAGAAATAGTGCCATAGTTGTACCAAAGAATCCTCCACAATCATTAGGAAGAACCCTCAAAATGTAGGATGTCTTAAGAAATTGAATAGGAATCTCCAACACATGAGTATGATCAATCATACAATACAACATCTCAAGTAATGTGTGAGACTTATAAAACCCAATCTCTAAAGATACACCTATCTTGTCTAAAGTGAAAGAGAGCTCCTGCAATTGTTGTAAGAAAGGATCCTGAATCATATCAAACTCAAAAGAAAGGTCAAGTGGAGAATCATGGGGATTAGAGTGTTCCCTCATAACAACTGAAGAAGGATCATCCTCAACAAATAGAAGATGAATGTCTTTGATATTGTCTCCCAAATCCTAAATGCATGACTCCACAAAGAAACCTACAATTTTTGTCAAGTTATCCCATAGAGTTCCAACTAGAAGACAATGAATGTCATGTTACAATAAATCAAAATCATGATCATTATCATCTTCTTATTCTTCAAGTCTTGTAATGAAGTTTAATGTTTCATAATCATAGGGAATATTATCTACATTATCAAGTGGAATGAGACAATATGCAACTAGATCAATTGGTGCTAGAGGAATATCTAGATCTCAAAAATGTTCCCAAATAAGATTCTAGCCTTGGAGAGCGGAATTGTTATACATTATAGTATCATAGACTATATGAGATGTAAAGGAACAAAGAATATTACTAAATGTACCTCTAATATGGTGATTTTTAGAATGCCATGCTTCACTCTTCCAATATGTATATGGCTTAGAAATGAGTCCATAAAGATGAGGCAAGATATAATCCATCTACAATGAGTGATGATTCATTTTACCTATAATGCATAATTATCCACATCAATAATGCACCCTCCTAAATTCAATGAATCAAAGAATACTCCCCATAAATATATGATTTTGACACTTTATATGTAGTGTGAATACATTTTCCACTTGCTCAATTTGGCCAAAGTGCACTTATGATTCTGATTACTTACAATAATAAATATAAAGAAATAACATACTTAATACAATTAGGACACAAGATCTCTAAAAGATCTAATCAATTACAAGTGCCAAAATAGGCCAAAAATGACCAAATGCTGAGAGTACTATATCTACTCAAAACTACTCCATACTAGTGCTAGATCTGGAGAGTAGATGAAAACTCATGTGCTTTCAGAAGAAATAGCACATGGAAATGTGTTCGTATGAGCCTGAATGAACCCTCTAAAGTTGTAAAAATTGAGATTTTTAATTTTTATAGACATTCAGGAACATATATCCAAACAACAAACACAAATGTGTAGATCACAAAATTCTACCCCAAAACAAAAACAAAAACAAGAAAAGGAGTTTGTATGAGTGAGAGATCATTGTTTGAAAATTGCATCTATAATTATTTTTTTTGAATTGCCATTGCTACCCTTTCAAAATTAAAATGACTCTAGATTTTGCCTCAGATGTCTGATTTGGATGAAATGGGGATTTTTCAACCTTCCAAATGTGATACCAACATCCCATTTGCACTAGCAAACTCCAATCTTCACCTACAAAAAAAATTCTCTCCACTGACTATGCAATGAATGCTCCTTTGGTACTGATACCATGTAAGAATTTTCCTCAAGCTCTAGTACCATGCTAGAATTTGTGTAAGACAAAGAGTGAAAATGCCAAGATCTAGAAGCTCAATTGAAAATATTATCAAATGACTGGTTCAACATTTATCAAATGATAATGGATTTCAGATTTAGATAATTGGATGATTACATCATAGAAGTGCCTAATATATAAATGAAATCAATTTGACTAGGAGTTACATAAAGAGATAAGAATAAAAACTAAATACATGGTCCACCAAGAGTGGATTATCCTCTACTATGCATTAAAGTATGTGAAACAATGAGACTAAGAATACAAAGGTGTATCTCATAAAGAGATATAGTAGACAACATGTGCTCAATTGGAGTGTAGACTACTGTGTTGAATGATTGCATTGGTGAATGGATAGTAATTGATTACTTTAATAGACCACATTGACTATATGTACATTTATCCTAGAATAATATATAACTAAAGACTTACAATTATAAGTATGGAGAACATAAAATTAGACCATTAACAAACAAACAACAACTACAACTGAACAACAAATACTCTAAACATATACCCACAACTCTCTCGTACATTATCTATCACTTTCTAATCATGAATTAAAACAAATAAAATTGCTTGTATCTCTTTTTCAAAAATAAAATTTTCTTAAGTAAACAGATGAAAAAATGATCAATTAAGTAGTAAAAACCATAGTAATAAACTAAACACAAGAAGGAAAATTAATAATCATTGATTAAGTATCGAGTAGTGGATTAAATATAGCTAGAGAAAAGTCAAATAAAATTTGAAATGTAATAGTGAGGGGGCATGTAAAGAACTTGACAAAAAATAAGTGGAAAGAAAAAATATATATTAAGTTTGCATCTAGTCTCCTATAATTTCTACATTTTTAATGATGGGGATGTAATTGACACTAATGTATAATCCAAAAAGATATTGATAAATAGATAATATAATGCTTCTTATTTAATTGGACAATGTTATTTCTATATTTATAACTTCAAAAAATATATGGGCAAACATAGATTGGAAAATTTAATATATGTCATTAAAAAATTGTCTTTGATGTCAAAGTTGGTGATGCTTAGTTTGAAATGGTACTAGTGATTTGGGGAAATTGGTGTCAGAGAATACTATTATTGTGTTGCCTTTTTAGTAAATGCCTTCTTCACAAACCCTGCTTTGATTTTCATATAGCTTTCTCTTTTAATTCACATATTCTTCTTCTTTATATTGGGGATTTCTCGAGGCATGTGTATCATATGATCTAATATTTGACAACTCATATTTTTAAATGGCCTTTGAAGAAAAATAAAAACCTAATTAGTGTGTATGTAAATAGTTTTGCACAATTGAATTGTAACATGACAATAGTGAAATTTGCTTCATAGTAGATTTATTTTGTACTTACCATTCCATGTATGTAAATCAATCTTTCTAATTAATGAGTGTATTGATCCTATATTGGGAAAAAACATTCACCATAATCTACCAATCAATGCAATGAAGTTTTCTTTTTATTATAGATCTAAATTATGATGAATTAAACTTAAAGTTACCCATTATCTTAGAACACACTACTATCATATCAATTACAACAAGTGCCACATAGTAATATTTTTTTTTGATGAATAGTCATTTTCTATTAATAAATAATATACTAAGATTACAATTCACAAAAAAGGGGTCGTAGGATACAAGATCACCCTGCGAGAGTTCACACAGCCAAAGTTGGAATCGACAACTATTCATCAAAAAAATATATAAAGCAACCCTCAGGTAGCTAAAGCAGTGCTAGTTGAGGGGGGTGGTTCATCCCATTCATGAAAACCCCAGTCATCCTTAGGATTGACAAGTAGGTTGGGAATAGTCTAGGCATCAGCATCAACATCAAGGGCTTGGTCATCATCCTTCATATCAAGGTGTGAAGGTGAGATAGCCAATTCCAGGAAAAAAGGCCACTTCCCAAAAACCACTTGCTATGGGCTAGGAGGAGGAGTAGGGGACTAGCCAGTGCCACCATGGGGTTAGGAAACTGAGTGGTGTCTCCATCCACCATCACCATTGCTGGGAGAGTAGTGGCAAGAAGCCTGCGAACGTGGAGTATGTGAGTGGCGAACTAAAGAATTGCACCCCTAACAATGGCCTCTAGGTGTCGAGGTATCAAGCGAGGTATCTCAAGGTACCCTAGCAATAGTACAAGGGGCATTTCCCTATTGATTAAGAAGTTCTTGATGGTGGGCCACCTCCAAGGCTACCTTGTTTTCTTACACTTGAATCTACATCATTACATTATTACAAAGGCACACCTTAGTGTACATAGCAATATTATTATCAAGAAAACTGTGAGTGAAAAGAACAACATTTCTATCTTTCCACAGAGTGAACAAAATATCCATCATGAAGGTATGCCAAATTTGGGTAGGTTTTCTAGAGATCCTAGGGGAATCACCCAAAATAACCATGTTCCATGAAAAGGGTTTAGGTCAAAATGACTTAAAAAATTCTTGAATCTAGTGCCAATAATTTTGAGCATGTCTACAAAACTAGAAAATATGTAGAAAAGACTTTGGTTGGCCATAGAACAAACACCTAGGATCTAGAACACCAATATGTTTGAGCTAAGGCCCAAGGGGAAGACCTTGAAAAGCCAGGCACAAGAAAAATGGGCAATCTTTGGTTTTGTAATGGCACTCCAAATAGTGTCAAAGCACTTTCTCCCTTGAGAAAGAGAAGATTGAAAATGCCATCTCTAATTGAGTGTATCCACCATTGACAGATGAGGAGAAAGCCATCTATAAACAAGACTTGGTTTGTAACTGGTGAAAGGAGTGGCATGATACCACTTCTAATTAGTCCACCAAGGTCTAATAGATTGAATACCCACTTTATGAATTAAGTGACTTGGAATTATAGGAAGAAATAAGTCAAAAGTCTATCGATCTGAACGAGTGAGATGGTATTGGACTTTCATACCTTCCCAAGATCTAAGATGCATGGAGACCCTAAAGAAAAGATCTTTAGGAGTCTTGATGCCCCATTTGAAAAAATGCAGAGCACTAGCACTTTGAGTCTTGGCAAGGGGAATACCCTAGATGGAAAATAGGGGAGACCACCAAATGTTATGTTGGTTCAAAGAGAGCCCATCACAGAACTTGTCACCAGACTAGCAAAGCCAAGGCTTGACAAAGTTCTAAGCTTTCTATATGCTTTTGATAATAAATGAGCCTTATATGAGGATGGGTTCCTGCATGATGAGAAGGGTTTGAAATCCAATCCCCTTCTATGCAGGCTTATTAATAGGAAACCTAGAATAAATGCAATGTTGAACTAGAATCTTCCAAGCTTCATCTCTAGTGATAGCATGAATAATCCATTTGGCACACAAAGTAAGGCCTTGCTTTTGTGTGGAGAGAAGGCCAAGGCCTCTAGAATATTTGGGGAGACAACAAAAGTCCCAAGAAACTCTATGAAAGTCATGATGATCAGAACCAAAAGCCCAAAGAAAATCACAGAGCAATCACTCTAACTTCTGATAGGAGGCTTTTGAAGGAGCCCAACAAGAAGAATAATAGACATGCATGACTGCAAGAACTTTACAGAAAATTTGGATTTTTTTCGCAAGAGAAAGAGGTTTCATAAGCCAATAATCTAGCTTCTTAGTAATCTAGGCAAGCACAACATTCTACAGATCCACCGGTGATGCTTGAAAGGCAAAAGGAATGCCTAGAAAGAAAAAAATCTCCTTATGAGTGACCCATTTCCATTCAAACTGGTTAAGTAAAGGTGGCGCTGGCAAAAAAGACTAGCAATAATAGAGCATTTTATGTCATTGAATAGTGGAGCTAGAGGCTTGACAAAAAGTGTCAAGGCAATTTAAGGCATTAGTGATGTTTTCTTCATCCTCTAGAAGAGTGAGAAAGGAATCATCAGAAAAATGACCACTGACAAATTGGAAAGAGGATTTTGGTAAAGAGATGAAATGAACCAAACCTAAAAACATGAAGTGGGCTAGCAAATAGTCAAACCCTTCAACAACAAGAACATAAAGTGTTTGAGCTAGAGGAAAACCTTGCCTGATGGAATGAAAAAGCCAAAAGGTATCAGATTGGAAATTATTGATGGTAATGCAAGCATTAGCATCCCCAAAGAGCACCTCCATGAGCTACAGAAAATTGGGACCAAAACCAAGAGCCTGGAGCATAGCCAAAATGAAAGGCCATTCAATCTAGTCATAGGCTTTTGCAAAATCTATTTTCAAAAAAAAAATTGGTTTCTTGGACTTGCAAGCCCATTCCATACCTTTCTGGACAACAATGATGTTGTCAAAAATATATCTAGACTTGATAAAGCTAGTATACTTAGGCCACACAATTAAAGGCAGGAGGTGAAAATTTTTAAGAGAAATTGCCTTAACAATAATCTTATATGACACATTAAGAAGGGTAATGGGATGACAATTGCAAATATCCTTAGGATCTCCAACTGTACGTATGAATTTAATGTTTCCTTTCTTGATAATAGCTCCTAGGCTTTTAGAATGATAGGTTTCAAGATATACTTTGTGCAGATTAGGACCAATATACTCCCAGAGGTGTTTGTAAAATTCACAAGGAAATCCATCACACTGAGGGTACTTATGATTTTCCATGGAGAAAATTGCCTCTTTAAGGTTTCAGAGGGTAAGAAGTTGCTCACAGAAAGCACGTCGTTCAATTCCTAGGTCATTTGGTTTAATAGAAATACACTTTCTAAGAGCTTCCTCCTGAGCAACTAAATTTCCCTATGAAGAAAAAGCATTCTCATAGTGATGAACAAATGCTTGAGCTTCCTCTTGAGCAATTGAATTTCCCTATGAAGCAAAAGCATTCTCATAGTGATGAACAAATGCTTGTAGGATGTTAGGGAGACTAGAGAGAACAGAAGTGCTTTGTTTGATTATTTTAATCCCAAAATTGGTATGACAGGCTCAAAGAGCTTGAAAGAACTCCTTCGAAGATTTATCACCAACCTCCAACCAATGGAGGTGAGCTTTTATTTGGGCCCCTCAAGTGGAATAATTATCTGCAACCTTTTTGTCATGGTGAAGTTTGGCAAGTTGAATTTGCAAATCAACATCAAAATTATTAAGGGTGAGAGCCTCAGAAGCTTTTTTGAGTGTAGTGGTAGTGGTAAGAATGTCTTTTGAAAACTGCCAACTGATATCCATAGATGTGCAGAAAGTGAGCAGTTTTAATAATGGCATCATTCCACTACTAAATACACCCTACCTGGGAATCCATACATGGCTACAAATTCCATACATGTAGGGATATGAGCAATAGTGGAAGCATGCATCAACACAGATGTGTTGAGGAAAAATTGTGACTTGACAACTCTCTAGATAGCTATTTTCAATGAAATAGCAAAATAAATGGGATAGTGGTCAAATAACGTCACATTTGGCAAGGGAATGACATGAAAATCTTGATCCTCAAAAAAGGAGAAAAAAGATTGTGCAGTAATAATGGCACAATTGAGACACTTTTAAATGTGGCCAGAGCCAACTAGAAAGTTGGACCAGGTGTGCAAAAGCCCAATATGTTGGTGCTAGTTAGTATTGGGATAAAAAAAGCCCAATTTATTGTGCGTGTAGTACTAAGCTTCCCTTTCCCTAGCTATCTAGTGAAAATGAAAAATGCTATCTTTGTTAGAGGTCAACTCATTCATATTGAAGTCACCATACATAACCCAAGTAGTTAGAGGAAAGTTGTTACCCAGCCAACCCCACAATTGAGATCTTTCCATAACATCATTGGGAGCATAATCATTAATGACTCCAAAAGACTAATTGTTAATGGAAAGAAAAAGCCAAATTATTTTGTGCATAGGGTCAGAACCGTGCAAAATAATAGCAAACTAAAGACAAGGTGACAAGAGAGTAACTATACCACCTCTGTCAGCATCATGTTCAGAGGAAAACATAATGCCATCCAGCCAAATGATGTGACATGCAGATGAAAGTATGAAACCAAAGATCTTAGCTTCTTACATAGAGAGAAAATCTAAATTTCTAAGTCTACGACAAGTATCCCTGACATAGTACTTTTTGGAGAGGTCTGTAAGACCTCACACATTCCATGATAAAAAAATTCATGAAAACTCTTCCATATCTTCTTTGTCCTCGAGAGAGGAGTAACTATTCTACAAGAAAGTTGAAATTGGATTAAAGCCAGAAGGAAAATCCTCTATATTGATGGCTCGTCATTTCTCCTCTGGCTTCTTAGCACGTCTAGGAGGACTGTGAGAATGTTGCACATTCTGAGTCGCTATGAAAGAAGAAGCAAGAGGGGTGTAAATCACAACCAAGGTGTTAGCTCTAGCAGCCACCTTAATGCCCTATGAGCTAGGGTTTGAAACCTATGAAACACTAGGGTTTGGTTCCAAAAAAATTGCTTGTGTCCCTAAACTAGCTAGGGTTTGCACTCCTATTGAGATAGGAGGAATTGAGATGAGAGTCGCATATGACTTTTTAGGAGCCAAGGGAGTCTTGCCCTTGTGCCCAATAGTAGTCCATTCTTCTTCTTTCCCTTCTACTAGTTTGGGAGGAACCTCTTTAGGCGAGGGTTTAACCCTAGGCATAGCCAAAAGGCAATCCCTAATCTCGTGCTTCGTTGATTGGCACCTATAGTAGGTGTTAGGCAGGTTCAAATAAATCACCTTCTAAGAGAAGGTTTGAGAATCAATCTGTATTTCCATAGAATCCTTAAGATCGTTAGAAAGATGTGATAAAAAAATATTAATAACTATAATTATTTATATATTATAAATAAATTATAATATGAAAATAGTAATATTTTCATAATAATAATTCTTCAATAATTATATAAAATAAATAATATTAATATTTTAATATTTTTGAACCCCAAAAATTATATTATAAGAAAATGTTGTATTAAAATATTAAAATCTAAATCAACGTACTTACATTTAAAAAGTATTAAACAAATATGAATCATGTTAGCTTAATAAAAAATCAATCTTTAAAAGTATTAGTTTTAAATACAATTGGTCCAATATAAGAGGTAAATGTGTTCACCCAATCAAATTGTAGAAAAATATTTTATAAAAATTGTAAAGCTAATTGATATAGAAATTTTTAAAATGATTAATTCGAACACATAGAAATAAAAAAAATTAATCGCTGGTTAAAGTATAAAATCTAAAATGTATCACAATAGTACTTAGCCTACTGACAAAAGTAAGACAAAACTCTATACACACAAACACTTAACAAATAATGTATACCAATAAACATAAAACTAATTTATATATTTTTTAAATATATATAATAAGCCAAGAGATATCCTTCTCGAGGTGCCATCATCGCATATTTATGTGAGTCTAAGAGGTGTGAAGAAATGATTGGAGACTCTTGATTTGTCTCATTTTTGCCTCATTTTCACTTCCATTTCCTCTTTGTAATTTTCATGATTTTACTTATAATTATATTTACTCTATTTCTATCTTATTTTTTGACATGTAAATGAACGTCAAATTTTACAATATTTATGTGAATATATAAAATTACCTATAACTCTATAAATACTCCTTTCCTACTCATCTACTTTAATAATGTAGATACATAGTTGTGGAACAATATATAGGGTGCCAAATTTTTTTTATAAGAAACAAGGACGCAAAGCGTCTAGTTCCTGCCTTGTTGTGTTGTGATTGGAAGTTTATAGTGTTGAAATGAAATATCTTTTTCAATTGGCCACATATTTGATTTGTTTGTATTTGTTTAGTTGAATTCTTAAATAGGCATTATTTTTTTTCAATTTTTTAGTTAGATTATGTTGGGAGGAAATTAACTTTAAATTGGAGATTTTGGGTTAGAATGCTTCATAATTGTTTACATTATTGCATTGTAAGAAGTTGTGAAGTGCTATCTATTTTACCTCTATGTTTTGTTTGAGTTTTTGGTTGTATTTGTGAAGTAAATTGTATGTTTTGTTTTATCGTTTGTTATTTTCATCTTTGACCTTTTGCTAAAGATGTGTTAGGTAGTGTAGTTACTGTGAAAAGCATTCAATACAAATTCTTTTGCAAGTTCTTGAATGGGCTATTTGATTTGTAACTATTTGTATTAAAGCATTAGATTGAGAAGATAGTTGTGTAATTTTTTCATCTACTTTATACTATATCAAATTACTTATTTTAAGAAATAAAATTTATCAGTAAATGGCCAAGGCCTTCATTAATTTTATTTAACTTAACTAGAAAGTTACAATAGTTTATCTCCGTTCAAATGGGTACTGGTAGGAAAGAACGGAGAAGAAAACTTCCAGTCTAGCCCGAGAATAAAATTATTTATTTTACAGGTTTTATGTTTTATAAAATTACATAGGAGTTAAACTTGAGTAACCATTGACATTGTAGTTCATGAGGCTTGCAAGCATTTTGTAGCAGAGATTCTTTTCATATTGTTGGCTGTACTTTATTCATTCTTCTTTAGCTTGCAATTTCACCCACAAAATAATGTTACATAGTTGTTTTTGACATATGAAACATATCTCTACTAATTCCTATTTGTGATTTTCTTAAAATGTATTTGTTAACTTACTTTATGACTTGTCTGTGTGTTCTGGTTCAGGTTGACATGCATAATTGCATTGGCCTGGGTCAAGGTGAAAGTACCTTCAATGCAAAGCTCTTTAAGCATGAAGATGACATTGAATTTCTGTTGCATATATTCCTCATACTTGATGCTGTGGAGTCGTGGGATTAACTGTTCAATTAATGTGTTGTCAATGAAGCATTGGATTGGCTATTTATTTTCAGTAAGAAGCAATGTCTTCAAGTGTAACTTGTGCAGATAGTTGACATCTTTCTTGCATCCAATGCAGTGTGCAGTTTCTTCATCAAGGATTCCATATCCTTCAAATTTGTGGTGGCAGTGTGGACAAAATGCAGCAAATGGGTTATAGAATGGATTTGCAATTTTCAATTTTCCATGTTCCTGTTGCAAAGTGTAGGGTGTAAGTGTTGGTCACATTTAATAGAGACAATTGTTAGATTTTCATATTGCTTATACGTTACCTCTCTATTTTTTTGCATTATGTCATGTAACATTTGCAATGTCATTTTGTCATTTAGCTTGCAAATAAATGTGGAGAGCCCTGTACGAAGTGTATGCTTTTTGTCTGTCTTTGTTACAATATTTCTAAAAAGCAATGTTGGTGTTTCATTTTGAGCAAGATGTTCTTCTGCTGTGGTGTAGTGCTGAAGGAAATTTGGATGGATTTCTAGCTACATAAAATATACATATACGGAGTTGAAATGATTACGTGGATTATTTGCATATTGAATGCTTTACTGATTAGACTAAGTACAGTTTGAGAAATAATTGCCATTAATTCTTACCTGTGCTTTGTCTTCCTCAGATTGACCATCCTTTATTTCTAGAATGTTGAGATTGCCTTGCTTTTTTGTTGCAAACACCAATGCACCTATTATTCCAATTGGGTAGTTGCTTGTGCTATTCAGTAGGTTGCTTATTGTAGTGTTCAAGATGAAATTGTAGTCATTGCATATGCGATTGATTGTTTCCACTGTGCTTGTTTCCTTTAGTAGAATAATGCAGTCGCAATCACCTCTATCAAAGTCTAATTTTGGTTGGATGTCAAATCTGGTAATGCAAACACCCATGCCTGGGATTATTTTGTCTTCAAATTGATGTACTAAGTTTGGATTGACAGTGACTGTTATTGTCATTTCTGCTTTATGATCTATCAGATCTGCTCGTAGCACTTCTCGTGTTTTGTTGACTTTGTCCAGGTTGACTTTGTAGACAACCAACACATCTCCTTCAAATATGTTGCCTCCATTTCTTGCATTCAAATCTTCTATTGTAATGGAGCCAATAGTTTTCACTTTTGTCCTGCATTGACATGTATGTTAGTGCATTTTCCATGTGCATATAGAATTATAAAATTCATGAAAGCAAGTATTTGTTACCTTTTTGTAGATTGTTCTTGCCTCATTTGCGTAGCCTTTCCTGCTCTTTTGTTTGCATCCATTGATTTCTGTGCATAAATTGTGGAAACGAGAAGTTGCTTTAGTGCATCAGATTTCTTCTTACTGTAGACATTTTCCATAATTTTTAGAATGCAATTATTGAAATTTGAAGTTTATTATTCATATAGTGGTTAGTAAAATTTGTTATGTGGAATTGTTTTGAATGTAGAAAATGAATCTTGTGAGTAAATTTGTATTTAAAGTTTTATGATAGAATGACGGAAATGTCATTTTTTTATAGTCATTATGTCAGGTAAATGTATTTTAAGAAATGTAGAGAAATGATCTGACCAATATGCCTCTGTTTTATGGATAAAGCATACATTTGATGTTTTATTTGACCAAATGTGATCTATGAGTGGCTTATTCATGCTATGTCTATGTTGAAGC
Source organism: Cupressus sempervirens (assembly GCA_028749045.1). NCBI lineage: Eukaryota > Viridiplantae > Streptophyta > Pinopsida > Cupressales > Cupressaceae > Cupressus > Cupressus sempervirens. Next base: position 1,012,251,963 of record CM053787.1, on the reverse strand, counting down.
AGAAATGTGTATTTCATTTGTTGCATATGATTATTTATCTCTTTTGTATTTTTTGTATTAGCTAACATGTCAATGTTAAAATCTCCTAGAATATAAGTGAGTGCAGTTGGATGCATTTTGGAAGTTAGAGTGTCTAACACATTTTTAATATCTATGAAGGGAGTATTTGGCCTTGAATAGATATTGCAAATATTCAATATATTGGTAGATTTTGTTATGGTTAATGTGATCGCTTCTACATGTTTTGATGTATGAGTTGATGATGTTGTTACATTGATATTGTTTCTTACTAATGTCATAATGCCATGTATTCCATGGTTGACATGAATAGTGAAGTCTTTTAGAACTGAATTTTGCTTTATTGAATTTATGTGAATTTCTTGTAAACATATAATGTCTGAAGACATAATTTCAATATCATTGAATAAATCATTGTCATGAGCATGTAGACTTCGTGTGTTTAATGTGCACAATAGAAAATGTTCAGTATTATTTGTGCATGAAGCCTCATTTTCAAGTTTCCAACAGGCACTTGTTTGTAGGCGTTCCATTTGCATGTTTATTTTTGGTTTTACATGAAAATGTTTTTGAGTGAGTGGTTTCACAAGATATAAGTTTTGTATTGTTTTTGTACGTGATAATGCAATATATGTTATTCCATGGTGTCTTATACTTGTTGGATCAAAAGCTAATCTTTCCATTGTCAAGCCTTGAGATCTATGAATTGTGCGTGCAGATGCTAGTTGTATTGGAAATTGTTTTCTAATAGTAATTTTTTTGCTTGTTGAGATTTTTTGGATTGGTCTTGAAATTTGTACAATAGGGACCCATGCTTTCTCAATACTTTGGTTGTAGTATTGTGCATATTTTATTTTTTGGAGATTTCCAATATTAGAATCATTAAATTTGATCCAAACAATTTCTAAATTGTTTTGGTTTGTGTAATCTTTGAATATTCCATCTGAACCATTGACTAGTCCATTAGTTGTATTGTAGTTTCCTGAGTATAACTCTATCAACATGTTTCATTTTAGTTGTATTTCAATTGGGAGGGTTGCCGTATGGTTGTAAAGTCTTATGCCATTTATGTTGTCCTCATATTCATCTATGGCCCTTAGAACAATAACTTCTCCAGACATATTTGCTAACATTTTTTGGTTGTGTACATATACGTCATTTTTTCTATAGAAAAGGAAAGGAAGTGTTGGGTCATTTGGTATTGGCCGCAAGCATTATTTGTTCAGATATGTTATATCATCTATTGTTTTTTTTGCCAATCGAATTCTATTAAGTATATGTATAAAATTTTCATCCTTTTGACGCATTGTGGTATGCAATGTGTAACATTTGATGTTATCATTCCAAAAGTTGTAAGGCATTAAGTCTTTGTCTGTAGTTCTATTTTCAAATACTAAAGAGTCAAGAACTTGTTGGGCTTGATATAGGTCACCACAAAAAATTGTGTCCAAATTGCCAAAATAAGAGGTTGGTGTGCGCATTATTTCTCTTAGTCGTTTGTCTATATAGCGTAGGAATGTTGAACCTACTAAAGATATTTCGTCAATCAATATAACTTTGAGTTGTTCATAATGTTTGGACATTTTGTCTAGTGTGTCACTATTTAGTGGAAGAAATTCTGATTTATTCAAAGGAATATGAAATGCAGAGTGTATAGTCATGCCACTGATGTTGTATGCTGCTTTTCATGTATAAGCTACAACTATTCCCTTTGGTTTATCTGGGTTGTTGTTAATTATGTTGTTATATATACGCAAGAGTGCTTGATAGATCATCTTTGCCGTAAAGGTCTTACCAGTGCCTGCTCCGCCAGTAAGGAATAAGTGAAGTGGTGTTTTATTTGTGACCTTTTTGCAGACAATGTCTTTTACTATTGCCTATTGTTCTGTATTTAGCATTTGTCGAATTTTAAAGTATTCATCATTATCAATTATTTCTGGGTGTTTTCCTATTTCGAAACCTACATATTTTGTATTTGTAATTTTGTTATATTTTCCAATTTGAATATCATCATAAATGTCATATGTGTCATCTATGATAGTTGTTTTGTTTGTTTTATTATTGTGATTGTTTTCTAATAATCGATTACTGATTTCTGTAGCTTCTTTATCAATGTCACCCCATGCTTGATTTAATTTGTAGTAGAATTTTGAACTATTTTGTCTTATTATATTTTCATGAAAAGTATATGCACTTTCCCAAGTTTTGAAATTTTTTTTTAGTTGAGATTCGTTATTTGTAAATGGTACAAAAAGAAGTAGTTGTTCTCTGCAATAGTTTTCTAAGTCATTGTCTTTATTGTAACTAATAAAGCGTATAATATTTTCTTTTTGTTTTAGTTTTTTATTTTTTCCTCTAACATTATAGTTAGAGATGTACTCAGCTAGGCATATGTTTTGTACACTATCATGGCAATTTTTATAATGGTCTATTAATGATTTTGCTATTACATTTTTTGAGTTATCCGCTTCTTGGTTTAATTCTGAGGCAGATTTGAGTACAAATACTCGCTCGTTGTCTGATCTTGTATCAATGAAAACACATTTTCGTGAACTCTTATTAAGGGGAAGTGATAGAACTAAATGTTCTGCTTGTTGTGCTGACATTTGTTGCAAATTTAGTAAAGCATTTCCTAATTTTGTTATCATTTTAACCGCATCTATATTTTCACTTTGGTGATCATCTCTTATTCTTTTGAATGCACGTGTCATAGACTTGTCAACCTTTATCATATATGAACTACAATACATGGCAGCAACATATGTGTTTAACACAAATTGGGCATCTGTGTTAGCTCTCCATAGTTTTGGCATTTGTTTGTAGAAACTATTGTTCCATATTTGGGAAGGATTTCTTTGAAGGAATATAGTTGGCTTGTCTATTGTTGATCGTAGTAGAATGATGTAGTCATTCTTTGTTATTTGCAATTCATCAATGAACATTTGAAATGTGAAGGAGCTATTGAAGTCTCTTTTTTTCAAAGATTCAAATATTTGGTTGGCAGTTCTGTTAATAGTAGCGTCTTTATCGCACAAAGGGTCCAAAATCATTGTATTTGGCATAGGTGGAATTGGGAAATTATATCTACATTTTTTGTACAAAGTTCTTTTGCATTGTCTATTATGGTGATGTTTATGCAAATTAGCATATTGTGCTTCCAAGTTATCAGTATTGCATGTGATGTGCATGTTCACAAAGTCTACTATTTCATCATTTGTTTGCTTCCCATAGATAGGTGCATTTTCGACCCAAATTAACATGTGCTCATGTTCATTTCCCCTATTTTGAAATTCAGTGACCGAAAAATAGTCTACAACTTTTCCAAATAGTGAATTTTCTTGAAATAGTAGTTTTCTTAAAGCATTAATCCTATGTCGATAGTACCTTGCACATGTTATTGGGTCTTTTTTCACAAGTATTATTTTGTTGGTGTTATTGCATTGAAATGTGTCATTTGTTTTTATTTTTTGTTGACGTAATTTTTATAAATATTGGAGAGTCGACATTAGGGGCTCCCAATTCTCTTCCGCACTTGTAAAAGTGAGGAAAAATGTAGGTGGCCCAAGTTGTCGAATCATAGCAAATATGTTTTTTTTCAATTGATGCATATAGTTTGGGGATATTCAAATTCTTTTGAAATCTACATATCCAATGTCTGATCGTAAAAATTTTTCCAAATTTGGTTTTTGCTTTACATCTTTTGCGAGTAACTTGCGTCCTTTTAATTGTCCTTTTCTAATTCGTATCCATAGTGTCGATAAGACCTGATGTATAATTATTTTTATGGCTTTGAAGAAAAGGTTTGTTGTATGAAGTGAAAAATCTTGCTCATAATGAAGTAATTCCCACTGTGATAATTTTTTATAACTAAATTTGTCCATTATGTCATTATTGCGTGGCTCACCGAAGAAGAGGGTTGGAAAATTCATTTCTTCTGCATACTTGTCTTTGAAAATACCAATAGGATAAAAGTTCTCAACAGGTGCAATTCGAATGATTTTGTCATCCATATTGTGGATGCATGTAGAGTCTATGTATCCATGTATTAAAGAATCAGTTGGATTGTCATATTCAAGATCACTTTCACTTTCACTTTCAGAACAACTTTTGTTTTCACAACTATTGTCTTCATTGTTGATATCTAATGTTTCTATCCACTTTTCATTTATTTGTACATTTTGCATTTGGTAAAGGGTTGTTTTTCTTAAATCGAATAGAGCTTGCATTATTATATATGGTCGTACCATGCCTTTTTGAAATGCATTTTTATATTGCAATTGTCTTTTAAGAGCCACTGCAATTGTTGTTGTGTTTGATAGTGATAGTGGTAGAGCATTTTGAATATTGTATATGTTTACAGGGACATTTATGATGGAACCAGTTAGTCCAAGTTGAGACTTTTTATATCCTAATTCCCAAATTTGTGCAAATGCAATTCTTAGTGAAACTAGAGTTCCTCTATTTGTGTCATTTTTTGTACACTTGGTAATGGCTTATTTTTGCGTATGTTGTGAGGAACTGCATATTTAGGTTTTTTTTTTTTTTTGAGAGAATCGTTGCATATTTTACATATGTACTCGGTAAGCAGTGGTATGTAAGATTTTGTCAAATTGTGGTATAGAACTGTATGTTCCTCTTTGTATTGTTTTATATCTTTCTTGAAATGGAGCATTTGACAAATTGTGCAAGGATATTTTGGTGTGTCTTTTACTGTGGAAAAAATTTTATCAATTGGTGTCAAAGTTGTCTTAGTTGATTTCCTTTTCCTATTTATTGTTCTTCTGGATTGAGTTTGTGGTTTTATATTATTTTGGTTATTAGTCGAGAAAATATTATTGTTTTCGGTTGTAATTGTTTGTTGATTAATGTTGCAAGCTTTATTTCTAATTAATCTTTTCACTGCATGCAATGTTATATTGTGTTGATTTTTTGCAATATTATGCTTATCATTGGTAGACATATTGTAGTTCTTTAATGTTTCTTTCTTTTGCTTTCTTTCTTTGAGTGGTGTCTTGCCATTGTTTCTTATCATTTTTTTTAATTTGTGCAATTTGATATTATGTTGTTTTTGTTGTAAGATTGCATTGGTTAGCAATGGTTCAAAGTGCCCTGACAAAGGATTTGCATCATGAAAGAGGATATTGAATGGAGTAGAATCGAGGTGGTTGTTAAAATCTAAATATCATTTTCCATAAGATGCAGACCAAACACATATACGAATATTGAGCCACTTTGATATCCAATGTATGCAAAATATATCCCCCCACAAACCATTTTTCTTTGTCTTAGTTGATGGTTTTGCGGATAAACACATTCTTTGCAAATAAGTTGTAATATCTTCTACATTGTGAAGCTCTCTCAGGCTTTGAGGGTGGAGTTCATGGTTATAGGAATTGATAGCTTCCTCATCTCCATTTTGGAGGCAAGCAATGAAGAAATGTATTGTTCCATTACGAATTTCATTTGATGTATGTTGAAATTTTAGTAGATATTCAAATGTATCAAATAAACAATCACCGATATTGTATTTGAAGTCATGAGGCCTATATAAGCCATGCTTTAGAAGATTTTTGTCAATGTGAGTTGAATGTACATTACAATTACATTTGTTTTGGTCTTGCTGCATGATTTGTAGATGTTTGATTGTTCAATTTGTTCATATAATGAAGTCTTCTACTAATGAGTTTGATTTTTATTTTTTTTTATTGTTAAATTGCAAGTTGTAGTTTTTTGTTTGTTTCAAATGTAGTATGTTGACACTTATGTGCTACATTTTGATTGTGCACCATATGCTATAGGTTGGCATCCTGCATTTATTACGAATCAATGTTTACATTAATGTTTCATTTATATTGGGTCACTTTATATATAGAATATTTTTTGTAGAAAATTTTGTTAGTTTACTCAAAAACGGCTATCATCTGAACATTGCTATTATACTATTTCAACCAATAGTACTAGATATATAAAATGTATTGAATTATGGACAATAGTATTTTACAAATTCACTCATTTACACATGATCTATTACACTATTAGTAATTGTAATATTCTGAAATTTTTGATAATCTAAGAATACAAGGCACTTTTTTTGAATTATTTTTCAAGAAAGATTTCTTTAAATGTTGGAAAATAGTGACTAGTTATAAGATTGGCTAATAATTGAATAAACTTGATAATCTAAGTAACAAAGTAATTACATTTCTAAATAAATTTTATGTGAAAGACATTATAACAGTATTTTTTTGCACACTTTTACACAAACATTTATACTTTTTATGAATATTGATTTGTGAACTCTCTGAATAATTGCTGTTGAAGCTTTAAATTGTTAAATAACAAGACCTTTCATATAAATGTGTCAAGACATTTCATAGTGGTTGGCTACTACCATTGAGAGCATTAAATAGACAGTGTTCAATATTAGTTACAATGCTCTCAATTTTTGATACCTTGCACTTTATGACATTCATTTCCAAATTAATTTTGTCATACAATGCAAGGTGTTTATTGTCAAGATTGTTTGAGGCATGCAAATCACCAGATGTTGAGCTAATTCTTTGTTTGTTTGCTGCATAGGTAGATCCGCTTCTATGGTGCATACTATGTTTAATGTTCATTGAACTCAAGTCATAATTGTATGTATTTTTTTGAATGAATGGGCTAGTTGGGTTCCATGGTAGTCTTTCTTCTCTTGTAGGCCTTGCCATAGTATCATTTCCTACATTAGATTGTGGAATGATATAGTTAGATAAAGTAGTTAGCAGAAATGAGGATATGTACAGAGCCAATATTTTGATTGTAGTAACTATTTTTTTCCATTTACAAATGCTAATCAATTAATCTATTAATGTAAAATGTAGCAACAGGTTTGAGGACATACCAATGCTACCATGTACTTTCATCCATTCTAAGTCTGTAGATTTGAGAATTTCGATAGCTGCTTGGTCAAAATTTGTATCTCCAACATTCGAACTGTATGTTAATGTTGGCTTTGTGGTAACAACTTTGTGCATGGTTGAAGTACTATATGGCTGGCATATGCTTTCTTGTTCTTCTATTTTTTGTGGATTCTGGGTATCTATGGTGTATAATGGTTGTTGTTGAGGATAACTATATTGTGTGCAATAGTTGGGTTCATATGAGGTAGATAATTTTGTTGGACATTATAAATGTTGAGAATTTATTGATTGACAGTGATTCATATCTGTAGATGTCAGTAAATATTCTGCATCAGAAGCCAGTATATTCTCAAATGCAATATCATCAAGGCATGGTGAGTGGAATTTTTTTCCTTGAGAGATATCAGTCAACTCTCCACAGACATGACTTTCCATGTTTTTTGAGATATGGTTGCTTTGAGAAAGAGATTCTGTCATTGTCATTATATCAGCACTATGAATTGCTTCACTATTTGCTCCCAACAAATTTATATGACAATCTATACAATCTGTTACACCTTTCATGGAGAGAGCTGCTTCTCTATATGCATTTGCAACTTCCTCGGGAGTTCGAAATGTTCCAAGCCATTTTCGATCTTTAGTCTTTGGATTTCTTATTTCTGCACCATAGCTACCCCAAGGTCGTCTCCTCACACCCTTGTACTTTTTATGCTTGGAACATTTCCTTCTTTTGCAACAGGTCTGCTTGATTTTTTCAAAAGTTGATGTTTCTTCATTATCTAAATCAACAATTGGTATTTGCATCAAAGTAGTCATGGTTTTGATTGCTTCTGTGAAGAGAAAAAAAAAATTACATAAACATGATTATTTGAACGGATGAAACAGGGAGAAGTCATTATATTTGACAATTTTAAATTACTTTAATTACAAGATATACTTATTCATTAGATTGGGTGATTCAGTCGTGTCATGATATCATCAACATTAACTACATTTGAATGCAATAATATTTACTTTATTGTCTATGAAATTCTTCTTCGCAATGGACATTACATATATTTCTGAAATAAATAGAGAATTACATAGAAGAGTACTACATTCAAAGTCAACAAATAAACGAAAGTAGGTGTTTCATTCACAGTGAAAAATAGAACCAAGAGAGAGAAAAATTCAACTCCCAATACTATTTCAAGAAGTTCCATTGTTTGCTGAGAGTTTCCAACAGCGACTTTTGAACAACTTCAATGGCTCTTGATGTGAAATTGAAATTTATAAAAAATAGATGTGTCCCTGAAATGTGTCAATCCTGCCACATGAATATATTTTAAAAAGATGACAACCTTCCAAGCTAAAGAGATTATTATCCTTCCATGTTAAGTGCAATTCATGAAATTGCTATAAGTTTGTAATAGTAAAAGACATAGTTAGGTAAACTTAGATATGCAGACATTATTGACATGCCAATGAGCAGATACATATTGCTCTAGATTTTTTCAACTTTTCAGAAATGGAGGCCAATCTTATACATCATAAGTATTTGCTTCTGTCAATCGTCATGATGTAATACCTAATTCATCCATTTGGGATATGCCATCTTCCAATATCTGCTACAAGATGAATGCCAGGTGACATGTCACTATTTGAAAATTCAAACAAATAATGGTATGAGTAATGATGCTTTATGGTTTTAGTTGCTAGATGTCCTCTATCATCATCATACCATTGTCCTACAAGCTCTATATTATCATATCTTATAATCCATTCAAGTGAAAGAGTTTGATATGAGATGATAAGGTTTATTATGTACATAAGTGTGTCATTTTCAGTACTTGCCCTAAATGGTGATAGCTGACAAAATAGCATTTTAGATGCTGGATTGAAAATGGCAGTTAATTCTTGAACACTATGATTTCCGTGAGGGAAATGAATTAAAATATCTTGACAACGAATTATTATATGAGCTTCCCTATATATCCGCACCAGATATTTTAGGTAAATTAATTCTCCATTTGTCATGAATGGAGACAAAACATGAATTTCATTGGTCTCTTCTATTGGCTCAATGTTTCCCCATCCATGATATCGAAACATTGGAGCATGGTTGTCATAAAAATAGATTTCCAATATTTTTCTTTGGCATTCACTTGGAAGTTGTTGGATTCTTTCAAGGATACAAAGTTGTGAAAATTCAGAGAATTCATTTGTTCGAGGATATGTTATAGTAGATGCATTTATAGTATTCATACTGATGCAATGTGGACAAAGGAAAACCTGTTGAAAATGACCAACATTTCTTAGTTTTTTCTACGAATAATTGAATTCTAAGATATAGCTTAAGTTTAATGTTTTCCATTTTTTTAGAGATATTGTTGGTGGGAAATTCATATGCATCTAATTAATATGTAGGTTTCTATAGATAGATAGCACAAAAACTTCAGATATGTACAATAAAGAGTAGGACGATGTAGGAGGACCCTATACATTGTTACTATTTATAGACAAGTATGCATTTTGAGGCATATGAATGCATTGTAAACATTTGAGAAACCACAAATTATAAATGCACTTTAATTCAATGACATATGATAGTACAATTTTCAACTTGTAAAATAAATTCTACCCATGTCCTGTTATTTATTGACTAATTAAGTTCTCATTTTTAAGAGTAAATCTAAATTATATGTTTTTCGTAATACTTGCGTTATTTTGTAAGAAAAAAAGGATGGAAACATACCAGTTAGTTATCAGTTGTTTTTGAGACGTTGTTCTACTTTCACAACCTTCAGTGTCTTTTTTACAACCTTTGCACCTGAAAAACAAATAGAGGAGAACAATTAATTACATAATTCACATTATCATTCCTTACAAATCTACTATATTTATTTTGATAAAGATTACTGAACGAAAAAATTGAATAAAATATAAATATTTGAATCATAGAATGCATTATAGAATATTTCAAAATGAAGAGGAATGTGTACTAAAAATAGTACAAATATGGCTTATATCACTTGTTCAATATTCATTGTCATAATCTAAATAAAAATAAATACAATGCATCCAAAACAAAATTAGGTTGTGGATAAGGAAAAGCAGGACAAGGAAAAGGAGAAGGATGCTAAAAAGGATCAGGCTGTGGATAAAGATAAGTGACAGAAGGAAAAGGACAAGGATGCTAAAAAGGGAAAACACAATCAACAAGGAAAAGGAAGACAAGATTAAGGAGAAAGACAAAAAAAAAGGAAGACGATAAGAAGGGTAAACATAATGGTAAAGAAAAGAACTATGAGAAGAAAAAGAGAAATACTGACCAAGAAAAGATGGAAAAGAGAAAAGATGGGGAAAATAATGATGAGGGCAAGAACAAAGATGATAAAAGAAAACGAGGAAATGTACATTAAATTGATCAAGTTTTGGTTTAATTCAAGGAATATAAATGCATTGCAAATATTTGAGAAACCACAAATTATAAATGCATGTTAATTCATTGACATGTGATAGTACAATTTTGTGAGCAGAAAAGGATGGAAACATACTAGTTAATTATCAATTGTTTCTGAGATGTTCTTCCAGTTTGACAACCTTCAATGTCTCTTTCACGACCTTTGCAGTTGACAAAGAGAAAGAGAAGAACAATTAATTACATAGTTCACAAAATCATTTCTTACAAATGTATTATATTTATTTTCATAAAGATTACTAAACCAAAAATTGTACAATATATAAAGAATAACAAACTTTCTATAAATTTCATCCATCCGCCAGCATTGCCACAAATTCATTTTTTAAATACAATGTAAAAAGCTCAATACCCTACTGTTCACCACAACAGCCAATGCGAAATGTGAATTTTACATGTTCTTATAAATTAAAATAATGGCCTGAATTCAAAAACATTATGAAACTAGGTTGGAATGCATATATAAAACATTTCAATTGGTCAAAACTTATTGAAAATTTGCATCCACTTGAATGCTATAGTATCTTTCCATACGGCAGGAACTAATAATATTAACTTGTAAAAAAATATAGTACAAATATGGCTCATATCACTTTTTCAATATTCGATTAATTTGGTTTATGACTTATACATTGTGATAATCTAAATCAAAATAAATATGATGCATTGATAACAAGATAATTATATGTATTTTTATTGCAAAAGTTATGAAACATTTTCATTTATCCATTGCATATGTTGTTTACTATGTACATATATGGATAATATGCTCATCTACTACAATTCCATATGGATGAATGTGTAATAGGTTATATAACATCCCCAGCAGGTTGAGGTTTTGTTGAGCAAATGGTGCTTACATAAGGTGAAATTACAGGAGGAGAAATATGTAGTTGCAAAAGTATCATTGCATTGCAAACATCTGAGATTCTTGATGCACTAAGCTCACAGAAATGAGTTTGGTGAGCAAGCAATGCATGGTCCACTAGAGGCTTGTACTTACTACTTATTGCAATTTTCAGGGAATAATAAACACAAGTCGTAACATCACAAGAGCTCAAAGATTCAAGAGAGAACAAGCCACCTATGATGCTAGTACTCATCTCTATAACATATGCATTGATGTATGCATCATAGTCTTCAAGAGGTTTGAAACAAGGCTTCACATACGCATTTGCCATTTTCTTTACAATTTCAAAATTTTCTAAAAGATCCATGCAATTGGTGAGGAATTTAGAAACAATATCTGCATAATTTGTTCTCCCAGATTTATTTTCCAAGAATTCTTCACCAAGCACATTGCATAATGCTTTCTCAACATTTCTGCATTCTATGACAAATACATACTCCAAAGTTGTAGACTGAATTGCACCAATGATTGGACAATCCCACTGAGGACCCGGACTTGGAATATAAATTCGTTCAGACATTTTGATAACACAATATCTGTCACATATTCAAAATGAATAAACACTTTCAACAGAAGTGACATGGTTGACCTAAAATTTAAAAATTCAAACAAAATTATAAAATGCACGTTGCAAACTCGAGTAGTTTTGAAAAATATTAAATAAATCCATGTGTTATTTACTCAATAAATCCATGTGTTATGTTATTTCAAAAAGTCACAATTTAAGCTGTCATTTATAATTTATTGTCTTTTAATCTTTTCACAGATTATAATCATCAATTATATGTGTTTTTTAATAAATTTTGTAAGTGGTATTAAGCTCCTCGACTAGAAGGAGGACTCTTGAATTTAAACTATTTAATAAAAAGTTTTCGCCTTAGACCTTTTATCTATCTAAAAAACATTATCCCTCTATTTTTTTTTTCAATCTTAAAAACTCTTCATGCTAATAGTTTTCGGTACAAATATTTTTTTACTTTCAAATTGTAATCTAATTGGAGATGCTTATTGAGGTACACATGGGTAAATTCCCTAGGAAAAGAGCTATAACCGATGTAAAAATATTCCTAAGCTGAGGAGATACCGCGATATAACAAATAAAACCCATGAGCTTTGGCCAGTGCAAAATCTAATGTCAAAACACAAAATATAAGAATCATGAAAGTATATATCAACCTAATAGAAAGAGCTCACATGACTGGCAAATTAAAAGTCATAAATGTCCAAGCCACATAGCGTTCAGAGCTCTGAGCTTCATAATTAACATTGTTTTCTAATTAAAAACAAAATGGGTGGCCAATAAATTCACAGCACAGTTGATAACTAATAAGATTAATAGCACAGTGGGTGGTTCACAAAATAAATCAATCAATATTGCAACAATAGGTAGACAAAGTTTTGGAAGAATTCAGCAATATATAAAATACTATTTATTTGACATTCCAGTGACTATGGTCAATTTAGGCGAGGAATAAATTACATTTTCCAAAAGAAAATAGGACAAAGGCATAGGGGCCGATATTTATTAATAGCTATGAACAAATAAATACCCCTGACATAGTATGTCTGTGCCAGTTAAATCTTTGCATTTGTCTTTAATTGTTGGGAATTAATTAACATTCATTAATGGTTGGAGTCGGTTGGCATTTATCTGGCTATGATAAATTTAAAACATGATGGTTCTGCAAATATGTTCTTATGCGTTTGACATTGAATATTGTTCGTCCATATTCATGTCTCCCATTTGTCATCCAGGTCTCCGAAGCAGGTGTTGACAAGAGGAATTGTTACCCATTTACTTGTGCTTTTCATTCTCTGATAGCTTCTCATACTCTATCTCATTCTCCATCAGTGTTTTGGTGTGTTCAGCTGAAGAAGGTAAATTGTTCCAGTACATAGTAACATCTGCTCCACAGCCTATGCTTGTTCCAGCACCAAGTGGTAAGGACTCTTTATGAATTTGGGCATTTCAACGGGGAATTGGGTTTAACTGATCTCCAATTCATATGGGTTAAAAGACTTTGAATTTTTTTTAACTGGGTTCTTAGTTTTAATTCAAATATGAAGGGGGTTTGTAAAATATTTTGAGATGATCGACGCTCATTAGGCTAAATTGTTGTTTGGTATTTGTTTGTTTAGAAAATTACCTATTTGGGTTTATTAAAGCACGAAAAGCAAAGCACAGGAGCGAAGAACAAAAAACTATCCAGCAAATGATCATCTTTTGTAGCGTTCTGCACCACTACTCTGCGCTTTACATGTTCTAGACAAGTCTTCGTAGGGGTGTGGAACAGTTTGGCATCCCTTCAACCTAGTCGCAGCTTTGAAGGCACAGAAATGCCTACATCTTGTGGCCTTCAAGCTATTTCTAAAAGCATTTTTTTCTTTCAAAAAATAGTCTGTCTTTTAATTTGCTGGCGCTTGGAATGGTGATGGGTGATTGCAAGGTATTTCCTTCGTTGATTAGTATCTTGGCAGTGAAGTTTTTGGCACTTGCGTTATGACTTTTATCACTGGTAGATACCACATAAAAAATGATTAACAAAAACAGGAGTGTCAGTTTTAAGCCTCCTCAATTATGCTAAACAATCTGCAATCTGGATAGTTGTATGTTTTGTTTACCTGGAGCAATAACGTGTTTTGAATGTTACGGCTTGTTCAAATGGATTGGAAGCTTAATTTTGTGCTAGTTTCTAATCGCAAGTTGAGCAGAGTCAAAAGGCTAGCATCACATCTGGCATGCAAATGCTTTTGAAGCTATGGAAATGCATGCAGCAATTCTATTTCTTCTCTCGCCGTTTCCAATCTCCCGGGCCCGCTTGCTCTCAATCAATCGCTCATTTCATCTTTGGGCAACCTCGCCTAAATCTGTTCACGAATTTATTCAAAAACCCAACATTTATCAACCGTTGAGAATCTGCAACCCACATGTGCGGGAAGCCTGAGATTCTTTTTCTGGGAAATTTATTTTTAGCTCCCAAGTCCAGTAAATTTTCGAAAGTGCCGACAGAAAGATATATTGGATGTTTCTAGCTCAGCTGGGGATTTCTCTCGTGATTGGGGTTTGCAATTTGTGAATAAAATCCCTACAAAAAGCTACATAATAAAGAATTAAAAAATTATTCAGAAGCAAAACATAGCAAACTGGTTTATCTCTGTTGAGAAAATGGGAAGCCTGAGAACTGGTGTCTTTCGAGGAGTTTCAGTCGCATGTAGTTTTGATAGTCAGGATTAGCAGCAATTTTTTTGTTTTTTATTTCTTCATTCTCAATATTTTTTAATACTTTTTCAATGCGAAAGTGCTTGCTTTGGGAGACCCTAAACACCTATGGCTGAAAAATGATAAGAACCCCCTAGTGCTGTTCATTTACTTAATTTTGATATTTAGATCTATATTTTTGCATTGTTCTTTCTTAAAAGAATTTAATCTTTCTATTTTCAAATTCGTCCTATATTTCACAATCTCTATTTTTGAGCCTGTAAAGTGTCAAAAATAGGTAGTCCAGCAGCGAAAAAACAGAGAAACAACAAGCTCATCCAAAATCAGGGTACTTGGAGCTAAAAATACTGAAGTCAAATCTCAACTACTCTCAACTGTTGCAAATACGGCCAAATTCTTTTTCAACGGGTATTCCTGGTTGATCAGCCATGACGACTAAAAGCCATGAGGCTGTTGATTATAGAAATCTAAACAAAAAAATAAAATAGGTGGAGGCCCTTACAGAAACGATTTTTATCAGAACCCTTCACTGTTTATTGTAAAATAGATTTTGTAGAACAACATTTGCTCGTAGGAAAGAACTTTTTCCTAAATACAGCGACTCAACAGAGCTTGCTAAAATATAGGCCTCTATCAGGCACGCTCAAATCCTCATAAATATGAGAAGACGAGCTACCAAAAGGCCAAACCAATATTGAAGAGTAAATAGAAAGATAAGCCATCTATACACACAGAACGCATATCAAACCTGAAACAATTTTCTAGAGAAAGTAGTGAAGGAAGCAGTATCAACAAATGAAAAACATACCTATTCTCTGCAACAAAATCTTAAGCAAAATACATCACAGAAGGAGAAAAACATACCTGTTTTCTGCAACAAAACTACTTCTCAGAAGCATACAGAAGGGACTGTCCAATTTTCTCGATGCCTCTGAAATCAACAATTACTAATAAATAGGAACTTTAGATGACCAGAATTGAAGAATCCAATTAAATGCAGTCGACAGACAGCCGGAAAACATTCCCCAAGACAATGAGTAAAAGACAGACCAAAGAATTGTGACCACATTTTCTCCCAAAACTGACATCTTCGCTGACAATATGACACCTATACAGTGCACAGTATAAATCCAAATCAAAATACGGTGGATTTCCTAAAGATTTAGATCTGGGAATTGGCTAAGCATAGTGGTTCAGATAAGACAATTGACGAAACATAAAGCCAAGCAATAAAGACTACAAAGAAAAAAATGTCATTGACAATACGCTTATTTAATGTTAGATCAAATGTTGTAAAAATTGGCCAGATATTGTTCAAAGATAGGTGAATAATATTAATGAAATCACTATTGCTATGTTCCATCCATCCGTCAGCATTGTCACAAATTCATTTTTTAATACAATGAAAAAAGCTCAATACCCTACTGTTCACAACAACAGCCAATGAGAAATTTGAATTTAACATGTTCTTATAAATGAAAATAATGGCATGAATTCAAAAACATTATGAAACTAGGTTGGAATGCATATATAAAACATTTCAATTGGTCAAAACTTATTGAAAATTTGCATCCACTTGGATGCTATAGTATTCTGCCATACGGCAGGAACTAATAATGTCTTGATATTATTTATGTCTATAAAATATTATAAATTGGTTTTCATCTAAAGCATTAAATACGAGTTTCCATAAACTTTCCATGATTTTTTATTTCATTTTATGATAAAATTACTAAACAATATAAATTAACGGATTAAAACAAGAGTACGTTAAAGGTAGATTGTCACATCGAAAAAAAGTTGAATATAAAGTGATTGTACTGCTAATTGTATGTCAACAAATTTAAGGGAAATTTGGCGCACCTTGAGGGAGAATAAATTAGAAATAGTGCCTATCCTATCTGATAGTCGTCCTTTGGTTGTTAGGCACGTGAGATTGGTACACCAGTAGTCCATCCAATTGAAGGAATTTTATGTGTAGATCATTATCTGTAAAGAGTTAAAAGGAGGGAGATTCTCTGAAAACACAATTCAAGATGTGGACTGTGATAGACCATTTTCTTTTTTACTTCAAATACATCCCTTCTTCCACCAGAAACCTACCATTAATGCTCTCACAGTTTTCTGTTTTGGTGCCAAGATTTTTCTCGTATTTATGGAGGATTACTTCGCATGCGTTGGACACTTACACGCGCAGAGCTTATATACCACGCCGTGCCCGGGCTGTAGACGATGTAAACACTGGAAGCACGCCATGGAATTATCTTACAGTGGCCTAATTTGCAAGCTGAAACTCCCACAAATCCTACTCTCTGCGTGCAAAATTGTATTGGGTATTTGGTTGCAGACGATTTGAGTACAAGGGTGAAGACTGTTTCCTAAAATGATTTGGGTGCTTGCCTATATAAAACTGTATGACGGAGTTGTAGATTTCAGAGTTTTTGTACAGAAGTTTGGCTTTCTCGTAATGGGTTTCAGAGTTTCCAGTAACATTGGTCAACTTATTGATGAACTGTTGTTAGTTGCTATTCTGTAGGAGTGGATTATTTTTTATCTTCTTTCCTAACTCCCGATCTATCCATTCGAGGCTCCTTCGAGGGAGCCATCAATAATGGTTGACGTAGTTGGCAGCTTAGTGTGTAATAATTATATGTTGAAGATGAATTCTGAAAAATATATTAAAAGGAGAGGTAGTTATCTAAATTAAGTCTTGCAAGTATTTTTTTTTATTGTTCTTTGTAATTACATTTATGTAAATTGTGGATCTAAGTATGACTAACTTTCCTTCCACGTCTCTTTGGCTTAATTATTGTAAAGGTGCAATTATCAAATGTATTTTATAATTGGAATAATCTATGTTTTATCAATTGTTGTCAATGATATGCATAGCCTCATAAAGTAGGAATTATAGGTTGCATTCCTTAAAAAGATGTGTCACACCAAAGAAGTGAGAAGGAGCGTGTGACAAGAGTTTGATTAAATGCTAATGTGAGGAATTCTGTGAAATGGGAATATGTGAATTGTTTGACAATTCTATAGTGCACAATGGTGCAAGAAAAATTGATTTGTAGAGAAGAGAACATTTAAAATAACTTAGAAATTGCAAATGGCAGTGTTGAGAGTAAAGTCTTTTGCCAAGAAGACTTTCCTATTGTATGTAAGCTATATAGGCACATTCACTTGAGAATGAACAATATGAAAGCTAAAAAGGGCTACTCAAAGAGATATGGTTCAATATTTCAAAAGCATGATTTGATGATGGAATGAATCACATGTAGATGAGAGAAATCTCATGGTTGTTAGAAAGAGAAAAATGCAAATATTTTTACTAACCATGTTTTCTATTTTGTAGATTTTAAGACATAATTCTAATTGAATTGGAAAGTTGGTGATCTCACACAGTGAGGATTCATTTGACTAAATAACAAGTGATTCTCTTTTATAGGCCATTTTGACAAGGCCAATATCTTATCCTTCATGTGATGTAATTGTCTTAATTTTCTATCTCTATAAATAGTGACTTTTGTATTTTTGGATAATTTTGTAGAGGTTAATTAACCTCTTCAGAAACTCAGTGATTGGGAGGAGGACTTTTTGAACTTTGGAATTAGGGAACACTTATGTTAGAAGTTTGATGATAAGACCATTTTTGTAAAGTGTACAGATTTTGTGTTTGTAATCAAGAATTCATCTTACGTTCATGGTATCGTGCAAATGTTTATGAATCTTCAATCAACGTTGTGTTAATATCATTGCTTTTGATTGTCTTTATTAACAGTTTAGGTTTATCTTAAAAAGATTTTAAGTCTTTTGGTGTATTCATCGTCAATAGCTTTCTCTCTATCCTTCATGTTCAAATATATCTTTATTGGAAAATCAAAAGAATCACATATTATGAGATAACTACACCCTCTAAATGCAGATGAAGGTCACATATTTAGGGCATATCCAATAGTTGGGCATAGTTGGGAATAATTGGGATAAAAATTTCATCATTTTGGAGTGAAAAAATTGTTTACCAACAAAACCTAAATTGAAAAACATGACTGAGATATATTGAAAATTATATAGTATTCATTGCTTTGAAAGAACAAAGATTTATCAATATTTTCAAAATTGAAGTTCTTCAACTTCGTATAGGATGGGAAGACATCTTCCTTGAAACTCTTTGATATGGTTATTATGTGAATTGTGTTCTTTTGATTCTTTAAAACAATATGCAATGTATAATATCAAAATACTATAAATGTGTCAGTTAATATATTAAATATAACATGTGTTACTTACTAAATAATATGTTGTAATGCATAAAATAACCATACTCCGATTTGTAACTAACATATATCAAGGTACAATTGTAGCATCAAATCTAAATAATTCGTAATAAGAATAAGCGATAAAAAAGTAAGTAAGTGTAAGAGATGTACATAGGATATTTCTTATATAATCTATAAGAATAAGTACATATAGACAGACAATAGTATCCATTTGGTTTGCAACATCTTTATGTCATCATAGCTTCCAATCAAAGCTTGTTGCTATCCCTTGGAGTTAATGTAATAGTGAATAAAAATCCAAAAAAGAAAAGTTATTTGCAATTCAATATTCTTAATCATAAGTTTCAGGAATTAGAAGCTAGCTAGATTAAAAAATAATCTCTAACCTTGATATCTAGGACAAGATCATCTTATGCCTCTAGTACCTCACTCGTGGTTGGACCCATGATCTTTGCATCTCCTTGGGATCTTTTAGAGTGGAATCTCACCAACTACGTACTTAGACTCGTCACCAGATCCTAAAGGAGGATAGGATCTGTTGGCTTTGTCACCTCGAGGAGGTTGAGACCAAGTCTCAGTTTATTTTTTGTTGCCCCATTTACTATGAGTTCGAGGGAGATTCTACTATTTGTTCAGAGAGTGTCAGTCTCTTCCCTCATTCTTTAGATGTATTAACCAGCATTGTCTTGCACTCTACCTTCAAGAGACCATGTGGCTACGCAAGCACACTATATAACTCCAACTTTGTCGACATCGACCCCTATGCAACTCATCACCTCTTTCTTCAGTCCTACAGTTCCTACCCAAGGATTGAAGTGACCTCCCTATACTATCTTAGATCACACTAGATCTGTGAGACCTTTCAAAAATCATACTCGGTAGTGACCTTCCAAAGTATCTGATTACTCTAATGCCTACCTTTCCATTATGGACTACTTTTCGCTTGTGAGGAGTTCTTTGTTGTTGTTTCTACTTTTCTTGGTTCTTTTGTTGTGTTTCTTTCATATTCTTTCTATGGACATCATTTGGTGCTCCCCTTTGTATTGTTTCCGGTCCCTTAGACCCTCATGAGTCTCCCATTGGATATTAATAAATTTATCTTATCTATAGGGTATGTGCAGGATCATGGTGTGCCAAAAAGTGGCGATGTGAAAAAAAGAGAGTTTGAAGACGCCTAAAAGCGCTTCAAAATCCGCTCTGACTTTTTTTCACCTATCCAGGAACCAAACCTAGAAGGTAAGGCCAAGCCTTATCGAATATCTGATATGATACTGGATATCTGATTTGACATCGGATAACTGATTTTAAATCGAATATCCGACATGTGACTGGATATCTGATAATTAAAGTATTAATATTATACCGCTATTATTATTATTATTTAATATAATATTATTATTAAATAATAATAAGATATAATAATATTATTATATTAAATAATAATAATATCATATTAAATATTATTATTAAATAATATATCATATTAAATAATAATAATAATAATATTATTATTATTATTATTATATTAAATAATATTAATAATAATATTATTATTATTATATTATAATCGTATAATATTATACTATAATAATAATATTATAATGTATTATATTATAATAATATATTATATTATAATATATAGTAATGTAATATATATATATATATATATATATATAATATAATAAAAAAGTATAATATATTATAAGTTATAATAATATAATATAATAATAATATTATTATATAATATAATATTTTATATTATAATATATAGTAAATTAATATAATATATATAAAATATAATATAAAAATATATAAAATGTAATATAATGTAATATATATTATATGTTATATGTTATATTATATATATTATACTCATTATATGTTATTGGGCCATATCGAATATCCTATACTTGTGCATTGGATTAAATAAAATCACAGACCCACGGGCCCTCATTTTACGCAAATTTGGGGCCAGTATTACCATTGTCGATTGGATATCAGATAGGAGATTGGATATTAGATATTTAGGTATGTTTTTTTTTTCCAATCTAGGGTTTTTAGGATGATTTTGTTTGTTTTAGTTGAATCTAGGGTTTTTTTGACAAAAATGGTTAAAATTTAGAATTTTTTTTTAATATATATTACGTTTTACAATTGAATAGGAATGGCTGATCAAAATGATGACACTAGGGCAGGGAATAATATTCTTCGTAACCCACCACCAAACGATCCAGTATCCCCACAAAACCCTCCACCAAATGATCCTCTACCTCCTCAAAACCCTCCTTGAATCAAGGATTTGATAAATGAAAATCTCATCGAGTTGAGAGGTTTCCATAGAACATATAATAATGTACCTGCACTAGCTCCTATGTTATCCACGTTAAACACCATAGTGGATAACATTGAAACCCTTACGAACCAACAAAATGCCGCTCTTCGTTAACGTGATAAAATGCAACAGATGTTTGATGATGGTTTGGATTATGATGAGGTCGCGGCCCTCAACATAACTAAAGACGATTTGGCTAGCCTTTTTGCTAACCCAAAAATGGGTATACCAGTTCATCCAAAAAAAACCAATTTAATGGCTCAAAGTGACCTATGACCCCCTTTGACCCATATGAACGATTCGAATATGTCCCTAGGGGTCATAGGGACATATGTTGTCATTTAATGGGTCAAAGGGACCTATGACACCCTTTGACCCATATGAACGATAACATATGTTGTTGTTTAATGGGTCAAAGGGGGTAATAGGTCACCCTATGACCCCCTTTTACCCATATGCACGATTTGAATATGTCCCTATGGGTCCTAGGACCCCTAGGGACATATATCGTCGTTTAATGGGTCAAAGGGGGTCATAAGTCACCCTATGACCCCCTTTGACCAATATGAATGATTCGAATATGTCCTTAGGGGTCCTAGGACCCCTAGGGACATATGTCGTCAAAAGGGGTCATAAGTCATTAATGGGTCAAAAGGAGTCATAAGTCACCCTATGACCCCCTTTGACCAATATGAATGATTTGAATATGTCCTTAGGGGTCCTAGGACCCCTAGGGACATATGTCATCATTTAGTGGGTCAAAAGGAGTCATAGGTCACCCTATGACCCCCTTTGACCCATCTGAATGAATTGAATATGTCCCTAGCAGTCCTAGGACTCCTAGGGACATATGTCACCGTTTAATGAGTCAAAGGGTGTCATAGGTCACCCTATGACCCCCTTTGACCCATATGCACAATTCAAATATGTCGTTAGGGGTCCTAGGACCCCTAGGGACATATGTCGTCGTTTAATGGGTCAAAGGGGGTCATAGGTCATCCTATGACCCCCTTTGATCCATATGCACGATTCAAATATGTCCCTATGGGTCCTAGGACCCCTAAGAACATATGTCGTCATTTAATGGGTTAAAGGGGGTCATAGGTCACCCTATGACCCCCTTTGACCCATATAGCCCATTCAAATATATCCCTAGGGGTCCTAGGACCCCTAGGGACATATTTCGTCATTTAATGGGTCAAAAGGGGTCATCGGGTGACCTATGACTCCCTTTGACTCATATAAACGATTCGAATATGTCCCTAGGGGTCCTAGGACCACTAGGAACATATGTCATCGTTTAATGGGTCAAAGGGTGTCATAGGTCACCCTATGACCCCCTTTTACTCATATGAACGATTTGAATATGTCCCTAGGGGTTATAGGACCCCCGAAGACATACATCATTGTTTAATGGGTCAAAGGGGGTCATAGGTCACTCTATGACCCCCTTTGACCCATATGAACAATTCAAATATGTCCTTAGGGGTTCTAGGACCCCTAGAGACATATGCCGCCATTTAATGGGTCAAATGGGGGTCATAGGTCACCTTATGACCCCCTTTGACCCATAGAAACGATTCGAATATGTCGTCGTTTAATGTGTCAAAGTGACCTATGACCCTCTTTGACCCATATTACTCATTCGAATATGTCCCTAGGGGTTCTTGGACCCCTAGAGACATATGTCATCGTTTAATGGGTCAAAGAGAGTCATAGGTCACCCTATGACCCCCTTTGACCCATATTACCCATTCGAATATGTCCCTAAGGGTCCTAGGACCCCTAGGGACATATGTCGTCTTTGACTCATATTACCCATTTGAATATGTCACTAGGGGTCCTAGGACCTCTAGCAACATATGTCGTCATTTAATGGGTCAAAGGGGGTCATAGGGTGACCTATGACACCTATGACCCCCTTTGACCCATATGAACGATTCAAATATGTCTATAGGGGTTCTAAGACCCCTAGGGACATATGTCATCATTTAATGGGTCAAAGGGGGTCATAGGTCACCCTATGACCCTCTTTAACCCATATGAACAATTCGAATATGTACCCATGAGTTCTAAGACCCCTAGGGACATATGTCATTGTTTAATGGGTCAAAGGGGGTCATAAGGCGCCTTATGACCTCTTTGACCCATATGAACGATTCGAATATGTCCCTAGGGTTCCTAGGACCCCTAGGGACATATGTTGTTATTTAATGGGTCAAAGGGGGTCAGAGGTCACCCTGTGACCCCCTTTGACCCATATGGCCAATTCGAATGTGTCCCTAGGGGTCCTAGGACCCCTAGGGACATATGTCGTCGTTTAATGGGTCAAAGGGGGTCATAGGTCACCCTATGACTCTTTTTGAGTCATATGAACAATTCAAATATGTCCTTATGGGTCCCATGACCCCTAGGGACATATGTCATCGTTTAATGGGTCAAAGGGGGTCATATGTCACCCTATGAGCCCTTTTGACCCATATGAACGATTTGAATATGTCCTTAGGGGTCCTAGGACCCCTAGGGAATATGTCGTTGTTTAATGGGTCAAAGGGTGTCATAGGTCACCCTATGACCCCTTTTGATCCATATGAATGATTCGAATATGTCCTTCAGGGTTATAGGACCAATAGAGACATATGTCATTGAAATGTCCCTTTACTGATTTTGTATGATATTTCCAACCTTTAATCAGATCTTTAAGATCAAACAACTAATATCATAAAGATCCTCCAAATTTCTCAAGAAACCCCAAATCGGGTATGCCAGAAATGGTGCCAAAAGCTTCACAGCTTCACCTATTATTAATAAATTTGAAAATGGACATTTTTACAGAAATTTCAGCAGCATAACAGCCTACAAAATGACATTTCCAGATCTTTATAGACTTTACACAACAGCTCACAAATGTAGGACAAAAACTATGCTCATCGGGCTCTCGAAATTAACACAAAAATGTCCGGAAACACCACAAAACACTAATAAACTATCTCAGAAGTTTAATCACATCCCAATACATATATTCAGCTCTATTTTAACATCCTTAAAGTTTGAAATATAGCAGCAACCCAAACTGATATGAAATACTCTACTGAAAACACCAAACTCATACCAAAAAACAACCCCGAAAACTCACAAATCTGCACTATTCAGCACAAAAGAAAACTCTGTATGAGCATGCACATGGAATGACTTCAAACTCCCATCCTTAGCCTTCCTAGAAACCTGCAAACTCTCGTTCTTGGGTCTCCTTAGAAACCTGCAAACTCTCATTCTTGGGTCTCCTTCTCCACAGGTTTGGCAGCCTCTGAAGAATAACAAAGAATGAGCAAAAATCAAGTTCTGGAATGAGCCCAAAATGCCTCCAAAACCCCTTAAAAGAGGGCATAACCGTAACTCATGTCCAAGAGAGGTTAATGAAACATATTTTAATAATAATTTTCATTTATTAGTCCAACAGTTTCCAAAGATTAACCCCCTTTTTCCGAAACTTCACTTTCTTGGGCCTGCCTGCCTTAGCAAAGATTTTTTTTTTTAATTATTTGAAAAGGGGACATGACAAGTCCTCCCCTCCCAAACATTGCTTGTCCTCAAGCAATGGCTGAACAATAAACCAATCAATCCACCTGAATCCCAAATGTAGTCATGAACAATACTACTACCAATTAACACAGGCTCCTGCAATATCCTTTGCAATATGACCAAGAGGAATCCATAATCAAACTGACAATTATAGCTCAACCAAACTCCAAAATCACCACTACCACAGTCAAAAACCCATGAGACACAAACTCTTAGAACATTAAAACCCAAGTAAAGTGGACAAATCAAACTACCAACACAGTAAATACCATCAACGCATCCAATTGGCCTATACGGAATGTACAATCCAACTCTGCAACAATGGTGAACACTCTCGAATGAAACTATACCCAGTATGGAGAATCCACACACTGTACAACTCCTGCAGTCAACACAACTCTGCAAATCATCGGCCACTATCTCATAACCATAACTACCATGCACTGCTGATGGTGAAAAGACATTACAAGATAAAGAGTAAGAAATGGAATCCAAACCAAATTTGTCTGCCATTAACTCCTCAGCACAAGGATCAAATGCTAACTAATGTACATACCTTGCAATATAATGTTGATAAAAAAAACCAACCTCAGTCAACAGCTGACCATGAAGAAGTGATACAACCCACTGTGACTAATCACTAGCTAAGTCAGGAGATGTCATAGCCAAAGGAGTATAATCAATAACAACACCTGCCGAAGCATCACTCCAAAACTCCTGCTCAAAGTCATGTATTATCAACCTGTCAACTATAGGACCTATCGCGATGTCATGCCCATCACAACTCTCATCCCGAGGCATCAAACTATCCCATAACCGATGATAAGCACTAGGAACCAAAGTACATCTCTGTATCATCATCTCATCAACATGGTCATCAAAGGTAGATTGATGAGCATACCTCACAGTGTAATGCCGATAGAATGCACCAATCTCAGTCAGTGGCTCAGACTGCAATCCAGATGTAACTAACTGTAATCGATCATTAACCAAGTTGGAACTGACTACTACCTCTGAAGACATTGCCAAGGGAGTAGTATTACTAGCAGGAACCATGCCAACTATCAGCTCACCAACATCACACATGGTCTTTGATACAACATCTCTAGTCTTCGTGCCATTAGTACTAGAGGTCACCACCATGTTAGGAACACCACAAAAATCTGCTACAACACCGAACTCAATTGAACCTGACTCTAGTGGGAATGAACCTGATATGCCAATTTTAGTATCAAGGATAGATGCATCCCCATCTCCACTGTCTCTAACAATCTTAGCCATGGACATCCTCGGATCACCAAACACCACAGCTTGTGACTGTATAGAATCAGGTAAAAACTGTAGTCGCTCTAACTCCATGGTCACCTTAGCCAAATGAAACTGTGACTCCTTGAAAGCCAACTGTGTACTCTCAAGAATCTTAGAAGTCACCTCAAACTGCTTAGTAAGCTCACTTACCTCATCTTCCTTGGCCAACAATGCATCATATGCTGTACTGCCCCACTCCATAAGATAATCTCTGTCGGCTACCAACTGCATATAATTCTGTCTCAAAATTTGAATAGCCTCCCATAAAGAGTGGAACTCTGTGAAGGAAAGATAACTGCCTCCCTGCTCATCACTAGTAGGAGAACCCCATCCATAAATTGCTAACAACTGACGAGCAGCATCAAAATGCTGGCAAGTGATAGCAATGTCTCGATCACTAACTCTCAACTGATTAGACACATGATGGCACTGGCTTGACTGTCTCCTACAAACCTCCTCTGATGCATTGTCTAAAGGAGTATCCTCAAAGTTACTAGTCTCTAGAGTATTACCATCCATATCCTGTGAATCAAATCTAAAGCTCATATCAACATATGGAGTATAAAAAACATTAGCATTGTTGTCCAACTCCTCTATACCCAAGGAAACTAAGTCTTCAAAACTGCCCACTGCATCCTCCTGGATGTCATCAATGCCAATATGATCCTGGGACTCATCTATACACACTGCCAAATATGAAATATCATCAACACATTCCAGCAAGTATGGTCGACTTGATATATGAACAAAGCCCAACATTGGTGTATAAAAACTAATACCAACATCAGACAAGATACTGGCACAAGAAAAGACAACATCGTGTAATCTATTAATCAAATCCATGATAGCACCCAAACAAACACTGCTACCAAAAAGTGTTAAAGATCTCCAGTCAACTGAATCCCAAACGCCAATATAACAATCTCGAGTCCATATCCATAAACTAGAATCAACTGGTAACTCAAGAAAACTCCTCACCTGAGTAATATGACCAATACCAACTAACTCCACATACCTGTCATGATGAGATAATGAAGTCACAATACTATCTTTGTTCACCTTCAGCTGGCTGGACAAATCATATGAAGTACTACCAGCCTCAACCTCATGTGATGAAGCATATAACTGTGCCTGGTACTCTTTCTTAGCAAAGTCATGAATGCTCAATGTTTGCTCATCTCTACCATGTATCTCACCATCGTACACAACAACATCCTCATAATCATCATCTGAACCCACTACACTGTAGTCACTGCCTGTTGTAACTATACCATCCTGAATACCTATGGCATCACCCTTTGACGACCTATAAATAATTGTCTCAATTTGAGTATCAAGTTGATTGTTACTATCAATCTGTGTAATATCCTTTCCCACCACCTCCTGTGGCAGAGTAGAATCTGAGACCTCTACTTGGCTATCAGCTAGTTTCTCAAACTCCTCATTCAAGTTCTTGGGAATTGTGTCCTCTGTCCTGTGAGAAAATCTGCCAAATAGAAATCCAGTCAACTTATCCACCTTAGCTGGGTTGGACAACATGTCATTCATTATACGGCGGTGCTCAACCAACTGTTCAGACATGTCATGGCTTATTTTCATAAGTTTATCTCGAATGTCTAAATAACCATCCTTTCTACTGTTTTGACTCTGGATATCAATTGTCCAAGATCGTGTCCTCTGAGACTCTATACTATACCTGTCCATTCTGGATAAAGTAGAGTGTAACCCCAATAGGATATAACTTCTTTAAATACCAAGAACTAACATGCAAATGATTAGAAGTAGCATGCAACCATAGATTTTGACATGCAATTGATTATAAGCAACATGCAACCACGAAATTATGACACGCAAGATCTAGGTAGTTGTCAAAAATGACATGCAAGATCTGGGTAGTTGTCAAAACTGACATGCAAGATCTGGGTAGTTGTCAAAACTGACATGCAAGATCTGAGTAGTTGTCAAAACTGACATGCAAACTTCTACAACCAGAAAATTCACTAAGAAATAACATGAAAATAATTAGAAGTAGCATGCAACCATAAATTTTGACATGCATCTGATTAGAAGCAACATGCAATCATAAATTAGGACATGCAAGATCTGGGTAGTTGTCAAAACTGACATGCAAGCTTCTACAAACCCTTAGGCTGGCAAGATCATAGCTCTGATACCACTGAAATGTCCCTTTACTAATTTTGTATGATATTTACAACCTTTAATCAGATCTTTAAGATCAAACAACTAATATCACAAAGATCCTCCAAATTTCTCAAGAAACCCCAAATCAGGTATGCTAGAAATGGTGCCAAAAGCTTCACAGCTTCACCTATTATTAATAAATCTGAAAATGGACATTTTTACAAAAATTTTAGCAGCATAACGGCCTACAAAATGACATTTCCAGATCTGTATATCCTTTACACAACAGCTCACAAATGTAGGACAAAAACTATGCTCATCGGGCTCCCAAAATTAACACAAAAATGTCCGGAAACACCACAAAACACTAATAAACTATCTTAGAAGTTTAATCACATCCCAATACATATATTCAGCTCTGTTTTAACATCTTAAAGTCTGAAATACAGCAGCAACCCAAACTGATATGAAATACTCTACTAAAAACACCAAACTCATACCAAAAAACAACCCCGAAAACTCACAAATCTGCACTATTCAGCACAAAGAAAAACTCTGTATGAGCATGCACATGGAATGGCTTCAAACTATCATCCTTATCCTTCCTGGAAACCTGCAAACTCCCGTTCTTGGGTCTCCTTCTCCACAGGTTTGGCAGCCTCTGAAGAATAACAAAGAATGAGCAAAAATCAAGTTCTGGAATGAGCCCAAAATGCCTCCAAAATCCCTTAAAAGAGGGCATAACCGTAACTCATGTCGAAGAGAGGTTAATGAAACATATTTTAATAATAATTTTCATTTATTAGTCCAACCGTTTCCAAGATTAACCCCCTTTTTCCGAAACTTCACTTTCTTGGGCCTGCCTGCCTTAGCAAAGATTTTTTTTTAAAATTATTTGAAAAGGGGACATGACAATCATCATTTAATGGTTCAAAAGAGGTCATAGGTCACCCTATGACCCCCTTTGACCCATATGAACAATTTGAAATGTCCTTAGGGGTTCTAGGACCCCTAGAGACATATGTTGTCATTTAGTGGGTCAAAGGGGGTCATAGGTCACCTATGACCCCCTTGACCCATATGAACAATTCGAATATGTCCCTAGGGGTCCTAGGACCCCTAAAGACATATTTGAATCATTCATATGGGTCAAAGGGGGTCATACTTCACCCTATGACCCCCTTTGACCCATATGACCCATTCGAATATGTTCCTAGGGGTCCGAGGACCCCTAGCGACATATGTCATCGTTTAATGGGTCAAAGAGGGTCATAGGTCACTCTATGACCCCCTTTGACCCATATTAACTGTTTAAATATCTCCCTAGGGGTTCTAGGACTCCTAGAGACATATGTCATCTTTTAATGGGTCAATAAGAGTCATAGGTCACCCTGTGACCCCCTTTGACCCATATTACCCATTCGAATATGCCCCTAGGACCCCTAGGGACATATGTCATCATTTAATGGGTCAAAGGGACCTATGACCCCCTTTGACCCATATTACCCATTCGAATATGTCCCTAGGGGTCCTAGGAGCCCTAGAGACATATGTCATCATTTAATGGGTCAAAGGGGGTCATAGGTCACCCTATGACCCCCTTTGACCCATATAAATAATTCAAATATGTCCCTCGGGTTTTTAGGACCTGTAGGGACATATATCGTCATTTAATTGGTCAAAAGAGGTCATAGGTCACCCTATGACCCCCTTTGACCCATATTAACCATTGTAATATGTCCCTAGGGCTCCTAGGACTCCTAAGGACATATGTCGTCATTTAATGCGTCAAAGGAGGTCAATGGTTGATCTATGACCCCCTTTGACTCATATATATTAATAATATACATATCATATATATATTACGTTATTCTATATATATATATATATATATAACATACATATTAATATAATAATATATATAATACATATTATATATTTATATTTAATATATTACGTTATTATATATATATATATATATATAATATTATTATACATATTAACAGAATAATATATAATACATAGTATATTTAATGAAAATATTACGTTATTATATATATATTAATAACATAAATATTAATATAATAATATATAATACGTATTATATATATATATATATTACGTTATTATATTTAGTAATAATAATAATAATATAAATTATATTTATAGATTGTAATAAGATTAACATAATATATTATTATATATTGCTAGATTATATCTTATATCTTTACATTACGTTATTATATATATATAATATATTAAAATATGTCTTTACATAGTAATATAAGTGAAATAATTTTTAAATAATCAGCTATGACGTTTAAACCCAATTTTCTTTTCAAAATGGGTTGGGATTTTAAATTTGCCACCTGCAACATATCAAATATTAGATTTGAAATCGGATATCCGATTAGGCTCAGTATTTACCAAGCCTACCCGGTCAACCCAAAAGACGTGTTTGAAGAGGGTTTTAGTGATACTCAGACTTCGGGTAGCTGTTTGACAATGTTATTTTGATCAAAATTGAATAAAACAAAAAGAGTTTTTTAATATCGCTCTCTAGATTCCATCAATATAATTTCTGTCAAATTCTGAGTTCGATAAGTATTTATTAGTTAATTATCAATGAAGATAATTGTAAAGTGTTGATTGACATACTGATTGAAAAATAGCTATAACTTTCAAACGGTATAACATTTTTTAAATCTAAAAGTTGCGTCACATTCCATACTTCGGCTAGTATAAGAAAAATAAAATAAAATTTAAATTTGGTAAAATTTTCTATTAGTTAGGGTGGTAAGACATGGGACTTTTTTTTTCGAAAAAGTTTTGGTAGAAAATTCATATTTAATTATTTATTTGGAATAAAAATATCGAAAAATATGCGTCACATCCAGGCATGAGTCTACTTTTCATATCTATAATTATATTAAAAATATATATGATTTGATTTTGATTAAGGTGGTCAGACATACACCTACTTTTTATTTTTGCCTTAAAATTTTCTTAGTATTGCATTAAAATTCAAACTTTTGACCAATTAATTTTTTTTCTCTTGATAAGGCCTAGTAGTTTAGAAACTACATTCAATTTCTTACAGATTATTTTCTTACAATTTTTTGATATAAAGTCCATAACCACTTCAAAATTATGTGTCAAGTTGACATAAACTTGATTTGCTGATTTTACACTGCCACTTAAGGCCATATTTTGGTACACCATGATCCTGCACATACTGTTAGGAAAAAAACCATGGACAGAAATAAAAACTACATGCAAATATAACCAATAACAAAAAATAATAGAACACATAGAAATAAATACAAGGCACCAAGATTTAACGTGGTTCACCCAATCCCTGGGCTACGTCCACCAAACAGCAAGTCCGATCTTATTACAATCCAGTGATTACAACCTGATTACAATCCGTAATCCCTTACAGCTCAATACTGCCGTAAGAACCAATTTCGTATCACCACATAAAAAATACCCAACCCTAAGCCCTTTTTATGCAAGTATTAAACCGCTTTAGGGTTATAACATGTCGGCCATATGTCGGCCATAATATGTCGGCTACTTCCAAAAATTTTTTTTTTTCGGGGCGATGCCCCGAACCCCACTATTTATGAAGTATGTATAGTACTTTCCTGATCAATCACCACAATCTAACAATCTCCCACTTGGGGACTGATCAGGCTCCACACTAAACAACACATACCCTATAGAGATATTCAAGGTTCAACAACACATGACATATTATTTCAATCGAACTTAAGATATATTATACTTCCAGACAATATAAAAATATAGTTCACAATGTCTCATGTTGTTTTCAATGCCTTAATCATCCTTTACAATCAACATCCAAAAACCTTATTTAAGCGCTTTTTTTTTTTAAGAGGAAAAAATCTGACCATGGACCATGTTCTACATGGTTTAGATTTTGAATTTATACTTGGCATAAATATCTAACCCAATCAAGAATTAGTGGAAAAGTTTTTGAAAATAGATATAGTTAAAATACTTATATACATCTGTACCAATCTACTGACCGAATTTCCTCTAATCACACTAAAAAACTCTTACTTCATGTTACTTGGATATCAAAATTGCCTCAATTTCTACCTTTTTGATGCTATGGTTATTTTCAAAATAATCCTTGTTTAAAGCATTAAAATGGTCATCTCATCTCTGAGTTTTTGAGAAATTTTGCCCTTCAATATCTCTGGTTCATTCCCAGCTCCACCCAACACTTCAAATTTTCAAAATCCAACTTCTGAGTCAAAAAGTGTCGCAGGTTAATGAAGCAACCAAAAATACATATTTTCAATTGCATCATTGACCATTAACCTCTCAAAAGGTTAAGATTAAGTGTCAACATGTGTATTTTATTTTGAAAGCTTAATCATTGCCCTCTCTTTTGAAAAAAAGGTTAAGATAAGTTTGCAAAATTAACCTTCTTAAAAAAGGTTAAGATAAGCTTACAAAATTAACCTTCTAAAAAGATGTTAAGGTTCAGGGGTCAAAACACATATTTTCTCCCCCATCATTAACCTTAACTTCTTGTCTCAAAGGTTAAGGTTAAGCTCCAAATTATGTATTTTGAAGGTGGTTAATTAACCTCCCTGATCAAGTTAATAAAGGATGAGAATTGGAAAGTGAATCATTATGAATCAATTCAACTTTTCATCTCATGCTTCATTCAATGGCATTAATCAGCAATGGATTAATTTAAATTTCTAATAAATTAATCTACTTACTTGCAGCTTCTCTCTTTTCCCCAACCAATAACTTCAATGTGGATGTATCAAGAATGCACAACTGATTATAATAATCAGCTCTTGAGAATGGACATAGAGACCGATAAAACAAAATGAGAAGAAGGTTCGGCTTTCAAAGAGGAAGAAGAACTTGATTTGCAAAAGGGGAATGGAGCTGTATGCCAAGAAAATTAAATTAGTGCAGGACCCTACGGTTTTTTAAAATGTCACCAGTATTTCTTGTAATCGAGGCACGTATGGGAGCTAAGGTGAGACGTATGAAAAGTTACATTGGCATCCTTGCTACCTATTCCAAATTGGAGATATAGAATAGGGTATGAGTATCCATGCATGTACTTTTTCAATCTTGGATTGACGTGAAGAGGTGAAGAAACTAGCAACAACTTTCAACACCAATGTGACAACCCATGTGGTCAAGGAAAAAGTATTCAGAATAGAGAAGAATACAACAAATTATCTATGTCTCTTTGTAAGTGACCACACATGATTAGAAGAAATATACATGTCAAAGCATGTGAGCTGTTTAGAGGAAGATCTATACTCCCATCTGTGGCTTGCCTTTCTTTTCCAATGTAATCACATTGGTGGCAACCATTGACAAAGCTTGCAAATTGTTTAAAAAAATGCTAAGTTCGAAGATGATATTGGTGGAGACACATGAGCTACCTATTTTCTCTCAAATGTATTTTCACTGATAGTTATGGGATTCATAAAACATTGTGTTTGATGAACATGAAATTCACAGCCCAAAGTATTCAAAATGGTGGAGGATAGAGTAAAGAAAGTGGCATGTTAGCCATTTTACTGAGTGTTATTTGGATAGTCGTCTAACTTGGAGCATATGAATATAGACAAAGCACTCAAACTATTTGCCAAAATGTCTATGTAAATGCACACACCAGCTTTTGAAGGATTGAATGCAAAGTAAACATGTATTTACATCTAAAAGCATGGACACACTCCAAATTTGTGCTATCATAAATAAAGGAAGATTGCAACATTTCAGCCTATCGATAAGAGTCAGAAGAGATCTAGGATAAATACTTCATAGCCAAACTTAGGATAGAGAATGTGTTCATTCCCAATTATGTTTCAGTGATGATCATCTTTGACACTGATAGGGCTTTCCGGGATAAGTCAATCATATCTAGATAGATAGAGTTCATAGCTAGAAGACCATTTATTGGATATGTATACATTTTTAGTAATTCTAGCTAAAGTTTTGTTTTTATAAGTTTTCCTTGTATAGGTTAATTTTAGTGAGGTTAATTAACCTCTCCAAAATTACATATTTTGGAGGTAGTTATTAACCACAAAGAGGTAGTTCTTAACCTCTATGTCTATATAAGGAGTCTTTTTGGCTTTGTAAGGGATTTTTTGGACTTTAGAAAAAGGGAGCAGTATGCTAAAATTTTGATTAGAAGATGATATTTGGAAAGTATGTACAAATTTTGTCTTTGTAATCAGAAATTCCTCTTAGGTTCTTGGTACAAGAAAATAAAGGAACGTGCAATTTGAGTTCTTTTATTTCAAATCTAAATTGTTAAAAATGTTGATTCTTTTTACAATGAGCATTCTCATGGTATGGTGTAGATGTTTATGAATCTTTGGATCAACATTGTGCTAGTAATAGTTCTTAAGTGTGGATCTTGATTGCTATTATTAGCAGTTTTATGTTAATTCAAGAAAGCTATGAAGTCGTGTGGTGCATTCACCATCATGAGCTTTCTCATCTCTTAAAGTTTGATTTCATCTTTATTTGAAAAAATTCAAAGTTATGTCATATG
Organism: Cupressus sempervirens; assembly: GCA_028749045.1. Classification (NCBI taxonomy): domain Eukaryota; kingdom Viridiplantae; phylum Streptophyta; class Pinopsida; order Cupressales; family Cupressaceae; genus Cupressus; species Cupressus sempervirens. Next base: position 1,012,217,244 of record CM053787.1, on the reverse strand, counting down.
AGGGAGTTGCCCCTATAAACGTAGAGGAAGGCCACATATCAAGGGCCTATCCAACTATTGTAAATAGTTTGTCACATACACTCTGTTGGGCTATTTTTTATAGTGACAAATCTATTTACCAACACTTCAACATAATTCTTTTACTCTAACGCTTACTTCAACCTAATTCTATTACTTCGTTGTTCACTCTAGGGAAACAAAGAACTGAAAATTTGAGTGATAGTTTTTGAACAGTTTGATTCCAAATAGTTGGAAAAAATTCAGTGTATAATTGATAGCAACTTGTTTTGAAAAGCAATACATGGTACACGAGTGCTACTACATTTTTAAATCCTTAATTATACTCTTAATGGTAATCCAAACCATATGATAAGATTAAAAGGCTCAAATAAATACCATTCAATAGCTTGGAAGGTTATATGCACAACGAATTATCTATAAAATAGAGATTAAGGTTACATTAACTTAACCCATTACATTTCAATTATAAAATGGAGAAAGAGTCTTTATGCAACTATGAAATTTGAACATCATTTCCTACCATGATAGTAACTATTGTAGAGGATTTTAGTTAAATAATGATTAATCAATTGGCCAAGCATGCTGGTGCAAACATTTTGGTTGACAAAATTGTTAAATTTTATGGTCTATAATTCTATAAACGGAAGTCAAATGTTTACTAGCTATTGATTAAGTATTAATTTATTCTTCTCTACTTGTTTAAATATATATTTGGTTTAACAATTTAAAGTTATTTTCATATAATACTAAATTGAATTAGAATTGTGATAGGTGTAAGGAAATCAATTATATAAATAGATATTATTAGTTCTTGCCAAGGCAGTAACTATTGCCAAATTCTTAGTTAAACAATTATTAATCAATTGGTAGATAGACCAATTACCATTCAATTGGTCTATTTAATATTAATGTTCATTCTATCAAATTTGCTCATTATTTAATAGTAACAATTCTTAGAAATGTTTTTCAACAATGTTATTAGCTGATGGTAGATTGATAGAGAAAAAACATAACCTCTAAGGCTAGAGAAGGCACGACAGAACACTTGGCATGTACAAAACATTTTTCCTTGCATGTTTTTATAGAGGTTGGACTGACCTACATATTTGACAACATTATTTCTTTGTTGAAGATTGCACATTAAATTAATGCTCTAGCAAGGAAAAAGCTCAAAGGGAGGTGGCTCTATCAATATCCAAAATTTTTATTCAATCTAACATTCTATGGAAAATTTTTGCAATATTCTATGGACAAGGTACATGAGGAGGAAAAAATCTTATTAAACTAAAGAATTTAACCCCACTTCTAGTTATGAGGAAAAGGCCTATATAAGAGCACTTATTAATTGAAGAGCAAAAATGCTGATAGCGCAACTTAGAACTAGTTCACACTAGCTGCAATGTGAAACTAGTAGATGGAAAGTTCGAAAGGAAGAGTGGGCATACATAACATGTTTATTCTATAATATGGGAGTGGTAGAGAGGAGCAGCACTTTATCAAAGATTGCCTGGCATACAGTGACATCAGATCTAGTTATATAGAGATATTACAGAACAAGGACTTGAACTACTTATTTGAGGGGGATCAAGTGTAGAGAATAGTGGCTTTGATTATCAAACTTCAGTGAAGGAGAAACAAGTTAACCAAAACTATGCATTTAGATTAGTTCCCCTCCTACATTGGGGGACAATCATGTGGGTCCGATAGGCTACTTTAAGCTCATGGAAATCATTAAAATCTATCATATCATATCACATCTCCAATTAAAACAAAAGCGAACCAAATATGATCACGCTTCATCAAATGTCTGCAATCTCACATGTACCCATTGCCCTTTAGATAGATGGGTGTGTGGAGCCGAGCTAATTAATGGTCGAATTCAAATGATAAAGTGCCAGGTATATATTTTCGTACCTTCATTTTTGCTTTACAAAAATGATTAAATTGCACTGGTGTTTTTTTGATTTAGAGAGGGTTTTGTAAAAGGCTCAAAAGATACATATGTTTATTATGGAACCACGCTCTGGTGTTGAAAAATGTCCAGTTCTTTAGACACAATCTCAATGAGCCAGGGATTAAAGTTTTCTTGTTTAGGATTTCAGTTTTCTTTTTTGGGATTTCCTCATAGTTCAGGCTTCACACAAGACATCTAGAAAATATACAAAAGTCTCATTTGTAAATAAGATTTTACAAACTATTACCAAAAATTATCAAACACTCTTGTAGGTATTACTTTTCTCCCTCACATTAGCATTTGACCCACTTACAGAAACAAAAACTCTTGGTAAAAAACCGTGTTTGAATAGTTTTGCACATCTTATAATTTAATTTAAATTGGTAATATACTATGATATTTCATTGTTTTTCTCTGTTGCAGATTCAACTACTCTATACTTATGCATAGAAAAGGTTCCACTGGGTTGCTATAACCTCTTCCAAACTCCTCATCGTTACATTTGCATTTGCTATCTGGCTTTTTGCGGTAAACCCTTCTATCTCTGGTCATGTTCTTCAATTCAACCAACCTCTTTGTTCACCATTTCACTTCTATATATATATATATATAAAACTATGAATATTGAAGTAGCATGTTTAATTTATGTATGTTTGACCAACACTATGTGCACTATATAGAAGCTCTTTTGAAACTTTAGTCTTATGGTTGTGCATTTGTTACCTATATTTTAGGTTATATCCCAGAGAAGGCATGGTACATGCAACTGATTTTCTTTTCTAAATTAATTGGAGAATATTGCCATTTGGAGTCATTTTCATTGAATTGGTCTTCATCTTGACCTCCATCTGGTTATACGAATTCTACTACATTTTTGTATTCCTTTTCATAGCCTTTGTTATCCTTATTTACCTTTTCTGATATTACAATTGTCCTCTTCTACTTTTAGTTGTACAGTGAGGACTACCATTGATGGCGGATAGCTTATCTAACTTTAGGCTCCTCGGCACTGTACGTATACTTATACGCTGCACTCTATTTCTTCACTAAGCTAGAGATCACAAAGGTTGTGTTAGGGATCTTGTGTTTTGGTACATGACAATCATCTCATATGCGTTCTTTGTGTTGACTGACACAATTGGGTTTTACGCATGTTTCTGGTTGTGTAGACTATTTATGCATTATAAGTAAAGATGGATTAAAACTCTGTATTGTGGCCAATTTTTTGCAGAGAAACACATTGATTTTGTCATGCAAAATTAAATTTTTGGATGTGAGATTTGCATCCTACATCCATGCTTTAGGAGAATAGCAGAGGAAATTCAGATTTGGCTTTGAATGGTAGCAAAAGATGGTGATTGAAAAGCTATTTTAGAAGTTACACACGCTACATTATTATTCTTTGTTGTATTAGAATAGCAATTACTTTATTTATGTACCAATTGCAAGTTATACACCTATTTTGTCTTTCATGCCTATCAATAATAATATTTGTTTGAAATCATAGAACTGGATATGCAAGAACTATTGGTTATAACATTTGCTAACAAAACTAATGATCATAGTTTTCTTTTTTCAGTTTTATTTTAAAATGTTCAAGTTTCTACTATAATGCAAAAGAGAGAATATAATTGTTAGAAGTCTAACTTAAAGAGGGGTAAATTTTTTATTGAATACCAAATTGAACAGAACAACAGAGCAAACAAAGAGCACTAAAGAGGTTTATCCTAGTCAAGAAGTTGAGCTAGCTTATGAGATAAATTAGGCAAAGCATCCTATGATCAACAATGTTCCAATCCAACGCATGCTCAAAGGCCCATTTAGCCAAGCAATCAGCCACACCATTCCACTCCCGAGGGATACACATAAAAGACACAAAATTGAGAGAATTGCATAACTGAGTATTTTTTTAATAACCAAAGCCAAATACCAATCCACATCCACAAGGGTTCATCTATTGAATAAATTCACAACCACCTGTGAGTTTGTCTCATAGGTAATTCTTCTCTAGCCATCTTGACAGCATTGTTCCACTACAACCAAGACAGCAAGGGCTTCCATGAGGTAATTTGTATGGTAACCATTGTAGATAGAAAACAAAAATTGAACATCACTAGAGCTATCACGCCCCACTCCCCTAATCCCAGCTAGTCTAGGATTTCCTCAAGAAGATCCATCAATGTTGCTTTTAAGAACTCCAGCCTAGGGAGGAGTCTAATGTCCCTCATGATTAACACGTTGAGAGCATTGCCTAGTTCTATTTCTAGAGCATCTTTGGGGAAGAGAGGGAGTGCCACCCTAAAGAGGAAAGGAAACGTGTGAGTAAATACTAGCATCTCCAAGGTCCGACCCTCCACCAAAGTCACATTTAGTCAAGAGTGTTTCATTACAAGAATGAGCAATTTTTCCCCATAGGTGCCTAATCCCAAGCAGCGCATCATGAAAGATCTTTCTATTTCTCTCAAACTAAACATGCCACAAAATAAGGGAAAGGCCAATAGTCTAAGAAACCTAAAGAAAAGAAGTCTTGGAAGGGGGATGGTCCAGATGATCCCAAAACTTGGATAAGGAAGAAACATGCCAACACGTGCATCCCCATGGACTCCACCAGAAGTGCCAAATCTGCTTGACAAAGAGGCACTAGAAAAAAAGGTAGAAAATAGTCTCTTCACTATTGCGGTATAAGACATAGAAAGAGGGTCCATGAAAGCCTCTCTTGCAATGATTCTCCCAAGTAAGGCAATATTGTAAACCAAAATCTAGAGAAAAAAGATACACTTAGGCCAAGAAAATCTATTCCAAGATTTCTTCCACCAAGAGATATCAACCTTGCCAAATAGTTGCTTAGTTAGCACAAGGTACCCTGAAGAAACATAATATTTGTCAGAAGAAACACCTCCCCAAGCCAAAAAATTAGGTTCCTCCAGAGAGCTACACTTTCTAGAAGCCAAGATCTAAGAAAGCTCTAACCAATCCCCCAAAGAGGCGCTTGATGACCAATCAGAAGAATTCTTCCATCTGTAACCAATGACAAGGTCCAGCTTATGAGCCTCTTTATAATGAGCCACCTTATTCCATCCAATAGAGAGGAAAAAATCACAAAGAGGCAGTAAGTGCAGATGAGAGGACAAGAGAGGAGGACACCCATTTTAGGAATCACTCCAAAATAGAGCCTCATTGCCTCTATTAGAGATCCAAAATAGACTTCTCTTCACCAGGTGAGCACCAACCTTGAGGGTATTCCACACCATAGAGCTTCTTCCCTCCAGAGGAAACTTGGAAATATATGAAGGTTCAATGCCAAGTAAATACTTGTGTGATAGGATATGAGCCCAAAATTGAGACTAACTAAAACACCAGCGCCTTTATAGAGCTTGGTAGCACAAGCTTGACTGCACAAGATAATAGAATGAAGGTTGAGGCATCCTTCCTTTTTGGCCTACGAATGATATCCCAATTAATGGGGCTCCATTTAGTATTTTACAAATTGCCACTCCAAAGAAATTGGCAAGAAACAACATCAAATTCATTAAGAAAATATGTTGGGGTAGCTTGAACCATGCTTCTGTATATGGGAAAGGCATGAATCATAGATTACAAGAGAGTCACCCTACCAGTAGTAGAGAGCCACCTATGAGTCCAATGATTTACTTTTTGTTGAAGCTTGTCAAGCAAGCTCTGCCAAAAAATCCTAAGTTGTCTTCCCATCACAATAGGGACCCCTGAGTAAGTCAGAGGGAGAGACTCAATTTGAAATCTTAGGATATTAGCAATCCGCCACTAGATAAGCTCAGGAGTGTTGAAGAAAAAAATAGAGGACTTGTGGTCATTGATTTTCTAACTAGAGGCAACCAAATAAATATCCAAGGTGAGCCAAAAGGCTTCAGCTTTGTGAATCTGAGCTCTTACAACAAGGGATATATCATCAACAAACTGAAGGTGGGAAAGAGTGGGTAGACCATTTCTCCATTGTCATCCCTTAAAAATATTTTGAGAAAAATGAGGCTTGATAAGTCTACCAAGTTCCTTACGCATAATGATAAATAAATAAGGAGAAATGGGATCTCCATGGCGAATACCCCTAGAGGCCCCAAAAAACTCTGATAGTTCACCATTAAGAAGGATGGAGAAGGAGAGAGTAGTAACACAACTCAAAACTTAGCTAACCCATTCCTAATTGAAGCCAAAAGCTAGAAGAACTTTTTGCAAGAAACCCCAATTGAATTTGTCATAAGCCTTAGCCATATCAAGCTTGATGAACATGGTGCATTCTCTAGAAGTACACATAGAGTGAATGTCTTCAAAAGCAATAAACACCCCATCTAAAATTTGTTTTCCATCCACAAAACCCCATTGTTCATCACAGAGAACCATGGGAAGCCAAACTTTAAGCCTCTCTGCTAGGAGCTTAGTAATGATTTTATAGACCACATTACAAAGAGCATTGGGCCTAAAGAAGTCCAGTTGATTGGCCTCTTCCTTTTTCAGAATAAGGACTAGGAAAGTAGCATTTAAAGCCTAGAGCATATCTTTCTTGGAATAGGCCTCCTAAACCAAATCAAAAAGGTCATGATTGATAATATCCCAAAATTCCTAAAAGAATTCAACAGGGAAACCATCAAGCCCCAGAGCTTTGCCCTTACATAAGCTGAAGACCGCCTCCTCTAAGTCAGGCATACAAATCGACCACATAAGAGAGTCATTCATCTCCCTAGTCACAACAGAGGGAATATGGGACAAGATTGTATTCTCCTCAATCTCCACTGGAGGCAAGTCATTTGAAAAGAGAGTAGAGTAAAACTAAATAGCTTCCCTAGACATAGCTTGAGAGGAGGTCAGTTGCATAGCATTAGGAGTAACAAGAGAAGAAATGTAACTCCTATTACATCGAGCTTGCACAGATTTGTGGAAAAATGTGATGCTCTTGTCCCTTTCTTGAAGCTAGTCAACTCTAGCCTTTTGTTTCAAATAAATTTCTTCTCTAAGATCCTACTCTACTAAATCACTAGAAGCTTGGGATTCCGCTATGCCAAGAGCTTCCAAAAAACCCAAATCTTGAATCTTTTCATTGTAATAACATCAAGATGATCCTAAGCCCTCTTCTTCATAATGTGGAGATTACCAAAATAGTTCCTATTCCAATTCTTCAACTTCCTTTTGACATACTATAAATTTTTAGAAAAGGAGAACATAATAGTGCCATGGATAGGGCCTTCCTATCTCCACTAGTGAGCCATTAAATAACGTAGAGAAGAGTCTCGAAGCCACATTAGCTAGAAATTAAAGGGAGGTTTCTTGGGGATAGCAAAATAACTAGCTATGAGCTTGATAGGCTAGTGGTCAAAGCCTCTCCAATCAATAATTTTAGAAGAGAGAGAAAGAGAGCCACAATTCCGAAAGCAAGAAACTAGGAACTTGTTTAAGCATTTCGAGATGGCATCAACTCCAACCCTTCTATCATTCCAAGTAAAGATCCCATTAAGAGGTTTGACATTAGAGAGATGTAAAAGATCTATATTTCCCCAAAGAAGTTGAGAAGAAGGACCCAAGCGAGTTAGCCCACCTTGCTTCTCTAGACTGATGACAGAGTTGAAATCCCCAGCCACAATCCAAGGCAAGAATGGGTGACAGCTTCTGACATGCCTAATATGTTCCCAGATCTTAATCCTTTTAGGGAGATCAATAGGGGCATACACATTAGTAACAAGAATCAACTCTCTAGTTTCCAGAGAAGAGGCCACCATTGAGAGAGCCAAGTGGAAAAGAGATCTAGTAGAGAGGCATAACTTTCCTAGGATCCCAACAAATGGAAAGATCACAAGAGCTCCCTAAAGCACCAACACACTAACATTTCCCTAGAAACCAAATCTTAGGAGCACATCTAATCCGCTGAAAGCTTGGTCTCCTGGATACAAAGGATATCTAGAGAATGATCAACCACCAGCTCATGAATAGATTTTTGTATAGGGATGCTAGTCAACCCCCTTACATTCCATGAGAGAATAATCATTGAGTATAGTGGGGAAAATGTTCATACATGGTTTTTATGGCCCTAGACTCTACCAGAAAATCTCTTGTAAGTTTAATTTTTTTCTGATCCTACTTTTGCCCAACTCTTGAGGGAGTAGCAAAAGAGACTTTCTTAAATAGTCTTTGCATCAAGCCCAAAGAAAGAGAAGATCTCTTTGCTTTACCAAAGGAAAACACATTTTTGACCAAATCTTCTAGAAGAATATCCTTTTCCTGTGGAGAAGGAGAAATCACAAGGGCACCAAACTCAGGGTCAATAGAGGTCTCTGACATCTTTTAAACTACAACATCCTTGTTGCCACTAAGAATAAAACTCCTCCCCTCTGAGCAGTAACCCCACACTGAGTCTCTACAAGAATGCCTTCTTCTATGATCATTTTTTTAAGTACCTCAAATCAATTGAACCCTGAGTCCACTTGTGGATCTAGACGAGATCACTTATGACCCCTCCCCTTAGCGTAGTTTCAAGCAAGGATAAAACCATCCTTATCAGGACCCATAGTATCTGATGGCCCTTGCCCCTGTTAGTGTAAATAATTATAATTTACACTTTACTTAAGTTTACTTAGGATAAATGCATTATTTATTATTTATTAGGTTAGACACCTAGGAGTATGTGTGCTCATATGAGTTGTCATGCTGACAACACAAAAGTTAGCAACTCTATTTTAGCATATGGTGTCTACAACACTAGGAATTGCATAATTGGTTGAGTTGTCATGTAGACAACATAGTTGTTCACACTCTAATTAAGCACATAGTGTCTACAACATAATTTTATTTGTGACACACTTATGTAGGCTTATCCTCTCATCATCACATTAACTCCTATGCTCAATGGAGGATAATCCACTCTTGGTGGACATGTGCTTAGTTGTGAGGCTTATCATTTTGCTAACTCCTAGTCATTCTAGAGGCCTTTATATATAGGCACTTCTAGTGTACTTGTACATGATTCATTCTCATATTACTATTATGATCATACATCATTTGGTTTGTATTGTGCTTGTTCTTAAGCTTCTTGATCTTGGGATCATTTTTCCCTAAGAAAAAATCTTACAGGGTATCAGAGCCATAGAAGTGTCATTTCATAGCCATTGGAGACAATTCTTGCTTCACCTCTCTGAGGACCTCAATTTAGATCTAGAATATTGTAGTCATTGAGAGCGTCTAGAGTTAAAGTGGACTTTTCCATTGAATTTGGAGCATCAATTCAATAAAATTTGACTATAAATTTGCCTACCCTAGGCCATAGTCAAATTTGACACAATTTTTTTTTGTAAACTGGCACTCAAAGGCCCGATTTGCAGAATTGGCATGATCATTTTTAGACCTGTTCAATTTATTTTTGAATCTATATTTTCTTTGCAATTATTTTCATACTACTTTTTGAAAAAAAAATTGGCCATTAGGCCTATAGAGGAATTTTTTTTTGTAGGAATCAGGTGGTCAAATTTGAGCCCCTATGGTGGAATATTCCACACTCCGGTATATTCCATTTTAAATTGGGTGTTTTACCACATAACTGGTGGTCTGATTCAATATTTTTGGTGGGCACATCACAACTGACACCAAATTTCACAACATTTGGAAGCCCTTGCATTTGTTTTATGCCCTACAAGCTTTTCTTTTTACATTACTCACTACTATTTTGCACAACGGATGTGGGACTAAACCCACACCTGTTAGCGACAACACATATCACTAGCCTATTCATTTCCTTTTGTTGGCTCTTCTTTCATGATGACTCTCTCGATGAAGTCAAAGCTCCTACTAGCTTCTATTTTTTTGGCCCTCGCTATGCTTCAAATCTAGCAACAAAAACTCTTCTAGTGCCACATAGACCCCTCCACATGGCGCTCTTGTAGACAACTTGTCCACATCGATGACTCTAGTCTCCATGCTAGCTCACTAGGGACATGTCAGCCCTCAGACCCCTCGTTTGCCAATATAGAAATCCACATGTTGTGCAAGTCACTCAGCTATACTTGCGACGCCATTCCAAGTTAGCCCAGCTATACATGATGTCATCCACCTAGTCACTTGTTCGTACAATGATGTCACCTGCCACATCACTAGGCCACTTTCATTTTCCTGATGTCAACCAACCACAACATTAAATTTGATGACCATTTGACTATCATCAGTAGGCCAGATTGTGCTACCGAAATGGCTGTTGGGATGTCAAATTTATCACAGTGTTTTGCTAATCAAACCCCTCACTATATTTAGTTTTGATTTGATAGTCCAACTTTAGGAGGCCATACCTCAGCCATTTGGACTCTAAATCATGTGCAATTTTATTTATTTATTTTTGGCTAGAATTTTCTAAATTTTTTAGTGGTACTATTTTTTTTTGGTTCTGGTGCATGGATTTGTCAAAAATTTTAGTTTTTGGTGACTGTACCTATCCAATCCTACATTTTGCCACTTTAAACACTCCGTATAGGCTCATTTAGACACATTTTCAAGTTCTATTTTTTTTTAAAGTGAATAATTTTTCATCTACTTTTTAGATTTACAATCAGATTATAGGCTTGTGTGGACAAAAATACCACTTTTAGAAATAAGTCTTTTTTTACATTGTAATGCTTTCATAAAACTTGAAAATTATTGTACATCTGAGCTACAGTGCTTAGTACCAGATTTTAACTCCAAGAGGAGACTATAAATAAAAAAATTAGAAGACCACTAAGGCCAAAATTGGCTAGTGGCTATTGTAAATGCACTAAGTATAAAGTGCCAAAATCATTCATTTGGGGGAGGAGGTTTGATTGAGTGAAAAGGGTGGGGGGGTGTCTCTTGGTGTTGTGTTCCTCTTTTCTTGTTGTTATCTTTCTTTTCTTGCATCATGGGAAATCTTAAGATTCCAAAATTAACACCACATAACTATGCCACATGGTTAGTTAAAATATGGTGTGAATTGATGAATAAAGAAGTTTCTCAATATATAAATGGTTCTTTTCCTAAACCAACAGGTGATCAAGTATCTCAAAGTGATATCAATGCTTGGCAAATGGTAGATAAGAAATCTCTAAGTATTCTTAGATTAGGGGTTGAAGACAAGATTCTCTATCAGATCATGAAATATGATACCTCCAAGGAATCTTGGGATGCCCTCAAAAACCTATATGGTAAAGTGATTGAAGAGGATGTCTACAAAATTGTAAATGAGCTTATCTCTGTAGATCCTAAGAGCTTTGATTCTATAGAGTATTTTATCATCAAGATGAATGAGTTGAGAAAAAAACTTGATGATTATGGTAGTCCTATTAAATATGACAAGTTGATTTATCTTATTTATAATAAGTTGCCATCTAAATACTCCACATTTGTCTCTTCTTTCAACACCACAAATACTACCTTAGGAGCTTCCTATAAGAAAATCACTTTTGATGACTATGATCAATTGTTAGAGGATGAACAAGCCAAGTTGATAACAATGGGGATTCTCAAGTCTTCAAAGTCTAAGGCATTACTAGCTAATAGTGAGAATTATAAAAATTTAGCTGGTGAAAGTTCAAAGGAAAGGCCAAAAAGAAGAAGTGGAAAGACAAAAAACAAGGGAATACAAAAAGGTCAACACCTAATTCAAATCAACAACAAGGAAAGTCTTCTACAAATACCAACAAAAAGAGGGACAACAATCAAGAAATGAAGAAGTGTGCCTATTGTAAGAAGATGTGTCATGATGAACATCAGTTTTATCACAAGAAAATTGATGTTGAAGAACATCATGAAGAAACACAATGTTCCATTTCCTAATGCTTATAAGGAGAAAGGGTCTTCATCTTCAGATTCTAAGAGCAAAGGGCATGCTTTACTCACAAACACTATTAGCTAGGGAGAATGGATCATTGACTCAAGTGCCACACATCATATGGGTGCATCAAAGAGAGATTTTTCTTCCATGACACCTTTAGAGGCACCACACATCTTTGTAGGAGATGATACTAAAGTGGAAGTTGAAGGTAAAGGAGAAGTTGAGATGGATAATGGAGCATTCAATGATGTTCTATATGTTCCTAATCTTACCTAGAACCATCTTTTAGTCTACCAAATCACTCACTCTGGAGGTGGAAATAAGGTTGAATTTCTTCCAAACTTAGTGGTAGTGAAAAGCATCAAGGATGACTCTATGATTGCAATAGGAGAAGCCAATAATGATTCAAGGCTTTACAATTTCTCTTCCTTTGTGCCTAAATCAAATGCACAAGCCTTGCTACTACATTCAAATATAGAAAGCAAACTATGACATGAGAGATTTTCACATCTCAACTACAGGTATCTTCAGTAGCTTAGCCACAAGAAAATGGTTAATGGTCTACCTCAAGTCCAGTTTTTAGAAGGTGTTTGTTCAAGTTACTCACTTGGGAAACATCCATAAAAAATTTTAGACAAGGGGAAGCGTTAGAGAGCACAATGTGTTCTTGAAATGGTTCATAGTGATTTGGCAGGCCCATTTCTAGTGCCATCATTTGGCAAGTCTCACTATGCACTCACCTTCATAGATGACTACTCTCACTTTACTTGGGTCTTCTTCATGGTTCATAAGAGTGAAGTGTTCGAAAAAATTTCTTAGCTTCAAGGCTCAAGTGGAAAGGTAGTTAGAAAAACCCATCAAAGTTCTTTGAATAGATAATGGGGGCAAGTTTATGAACTCAAGACTAATAGAATTTTGTACTCAAGAGGGAATTGACCTTTAGCATTCAGTGCCATACACACCACAAAAGAATGGTGTTGTTGAAAGAAAAAACCAAACCCTCAAGGAGATGACCACTTGCATGCTACTAAACAAGTCTCTTGATCAAGTCTTTTGGGTTGAAGCAATGAATTGCACTAACTACATCTAGAATAGTAGTCGTCATAAAGCTTTGGCTAGTGTAACTACTTTTGAAGCTTGGACTAGCAGGAAACCTTCTGCTAAGCACTTTAGAGTCTTTGGTTGTCCAGCATGGGAACAAACACCTCCATAGAAATGCAAGGCATTAGAAGCTCAAAGAAAACCCTACATATTTGTTGGATATGTGGATTCACATAAAGCCTACAAGTTGATGGATCTAGAGACACATGACATATTCTATGAGATGAGTGTACACTTTGAAGAAATTTATCCAATCTTTACTTCTTCAACTCCTCCTTCCTCCTTCATTGAAGAAAGTGACAGTGATGATAGTGACTTAGAAGATTTTTGTCCTTGACCCAAACAAAGGCATTAGCCAATTGAGGTTGAGGATATTCCTTCTACATCTTCTTCCACTAGACCTAGATGGACTAAGAAAACATTGGATGCTACAGGACCATAGGCAAGGAAATCCTTTAGATACTAGGAGGACAAGATCACAACACAATTCACTCTCACATGCTTATATTGCAATTGCTTCCGATCCAAAATCATTCAAAGAAGCATCAGGTATTTCAAACTAGGATAGAGCAATGGAGGAAGAATATAATTCTCTTATGAGAAATGATACATGGGACTTAGTCTGTCTTCCTAAGGGAAGAAAATTGGTTGGGTGCAAGTGGATCTATTAGACCAAGTTTGAAGTGAATAAATGTGTTGATAAACATAAGGCTTGACTTGTTCCAAAAGGTTTCTCTTAGGTACCTAGCCTTGATTACACTAAGACCTTTGCACTATAACAACAACTCAGAGATGGGTTGTTCATCAGATGCATGTGAAAAGCACATTCTTGAATGGCGATCTTCATGAGAAGATTTATATGGAGCATCCATAGGGGTTAATACAGGATTCTACCTTGGTTTGCTAATTGAAGAAGTCAATATATGGACTTAAACAAGCTCCTAGAGCTTGGTATGCAAAGATGGATTCTTTCTTTCTCTTAGCTGGGTTCACCAAATGTCATTTTGATCCGAGTGTCTACATTCTTCAGAGGGATGATTCTCATTTGCCACTTTTAATTTATGTTGATGACTTGATCATTACAAGGAGTACAACATCCACTATTGATAGTGTCAAGGCTACTTTGCAGGATAGGTTTTTAATGAAAAACTTAGGTCTCCTTCACTATTTCCTTGGTATTGATATACACTAGTCTTCATCAAGGATCACATTATCACAACCCAAGTATGCTCTTGATCTACTTGCTTGGTTTCGCATGAGTGATTGCAAGGCTGCACCTACTCCCTTTCTTTCAGGTGTTAAGTTAGAAGCAAAGTGTTCCACTCCACTTGTTGATGCTACTTTGTATAGATAGTTAATTGGAAGCCTCATCTACTTCACACATACATGCCTTGAAATCTCATTTATAGTTGGTATGGTTTCTCACTTCATGCAAGTGCCACATGAACTTCACTAGAAGGTAGCCAAAAAATCTTGCACCATATCCAAGGTGCACATACACATACGATATGCTATGCAGCTGGTACTAGACTATAGTTAGTGGGATATACCAAATTAGACTATGTAGGGGATCTTGATTCTAGTAAGTCTACTTTAGGATACATGTTTCATCTTTGTTTTGGCCCCATTTTTTGGCAGACTAAAAAGAAAAACACTATTTCTCTTTCATCGACTAAGGTTGAGTATCAAGGAGCTATGAATGCGATAATATAAGTTATTTGGTTACAACAGATTCTGATGGAGTTTTGTTTTGAACTACCTAGAACCATCGTCATCCATTGTGATAATCAGAGTGCTATTTAAATTTCAAAACATCAAATGCAACATCAGCACACCAAACATATTGAGGTTCATATGCACTACATCAAAGAGTTGATTCATGAGTAGGTCATTGCATTGTAGTATTGTCCTATAGAGTAGTAGATATTCAATATCTTCACTAAGCCCTTCATGAAGGTCAAGTATCTTCAGTTGTGAGATCTCTTGGGGGTGAGGGATTCTGCACTAGGGGGGTCACATGACTCTTCTCTTCTATATTGTACATATCACTCTTTTTGGGAGAGGTTTTTTCCCAAGAGGTTTTCCCTCTTTCTCCATTTTTAGAGAGATTGCATTGCATTGTGTATACAGAATTGCATTTGTACTTGGGTACCTAACATGGCCTAGTAGACGAGACCCATTATGCATTTTCATCATAGCTTTTGTGAGCTTAAGTGCATTCCCCTAAGTTGCACTTAAGAGGGTTTGTTGTTGTAAATAATTGTCATTTACACTTTACTTAAGTTTACATAGGATAAATGCATTATTTTATTATTTATTAGGTTAGACACCTAGGAGTATGTGTACTCATATGAGTTGTAATGTTGACAACACAAGTGTTAGCAACTCTATTTTAGCACATGGTGTCTACAACATTGGAGTTTGCATAATCAACTGAGTTTTCATGTAGACAACACAATTATTTGCACTCTAATTAAGCACACGGTGTCTACAACATAATTTTATGTAACACACCTATGTAGGCTTATCCTCTCATCATAGCACTAACTCTTGTGCTCAATGGAGGATAATCCATTCTTGGTGGACATGTGCTTAGTTGTGCAGCTTATCATTTTGTTAACTCCTAGTCATTCTAGAGGCCTTTATATATAGGCACTTCTAGTGTCCTTATACATGATTCATTCTCATATTGTTATTATGATCAAACATCATTTGGTCCATATTGTGCTTGTTCTTGAGCTTCTTGATCTTGGCATCATTTTTCCCTAATGAAAATTCTTACAGCACCTGACTCGAAGTGTTCATTTGAGCTTTCCCTTTACTAGTACTATCAGTATGAACTTTTCTTTTTCTAGTACTAATAGTTTCACTAGTACATTTGGGTTCATTTTCGACCTTTATTGGTTGAATTTTTGACCCAATTTCTGACCAACTTTCAACCAACTTCGACCAACCCATTGGTCGATATTTTTCTCTAGTTGGTCAAAATTTTGACCAACCTATTGGTCGAAAACCTTCCCAAGCCATTGTGTAGGTTCAAACAAGAATTGGTCAAAATTTTGACCAATGAAGGTCAAAAGTTTGACCAACAAAGGTAAAAAAAAGTTTGCACGTTGGTGGAAATGAATTTCAACCAATGAAGGTGAAAATTTCGACCAACAAAGGTGGAAAAAAAATTTAGACTTTGTTTTTAATTTTGACCAATGAAGGTGGAAATTTCGACCAACAAAGGCGAAAAAAATTTAGACGTTGGTGCAAATTTTGACCAATGAAGGTGGAAATTTTGACCAACAAAGATGGAAATAAAATTTGGATGTTAGTGGAAATTTCTACCAACAAAGGTAGAAATTTTTTTTTGTGTTGGTGGAAATTTTGACCAACAAAGGTACAGAAAAAAATTTAAGCGTTGGTGGAAATTTCCACCAATAGCTAGGTGTAAATTTTTTTCAGGCATTCTATAAAATAGTTCACATGTCTTGCTTAGATATGACATTTTACATGCATCCTACACTCTCTCATCCAGCTGATGATGGATTACGCAAAGTGATCTGAAACCATGATTCTAAAAAACACACAGTCAAATCCAAAATGAACTTGCACCACAAATGGATTGTGGAAGTCTGATATTGTTAATTTTGCATGCATGTCTACTAGGACAAATGTATGTTTAAGTTGTGATTTTCCTAGTAGACATGCATGCAATTTTACCAATATCAGATTTCCACAATCCATTTGTGGTGCAAGTTCATTTTGGATTTGATTGTGTTTTTTTTAGCATCATGGTTTCAGAGGACTCTGTGTAATCGATCATTAGCTAGATGAAAGAGAGTGTAGGATGCATGCAAAATGTCATATCATATGCAAGGCATGTGAACTATTTTATAGAATGCTTGAAAAACATCGACAATAACTAATATGAAGAATATATAATTAGTTATATGATTGAGACAAATCATGTAATAGTGAGTTGGTTGAAATTTTGACCAATTGGTTGGTCAAATTTGGTCAAAAATTGGGTAAAAAATTTGACCAATAAAAGTCAAAAAATGAACCCAAATGTACTAGTGCAAGTATGCTCACCAAGTTGACTCTTTGAGTTCAGTCATGAAGTCACTCCACCAAAGTGCCTCATCAAGGTCAATTGTTAGGTCTGCTCATCGAGCTTGCTCACCAAGTCAGCTCGCCATGTCGCATCTCTAAGTGGCCTCGCTAAGTCAACTCACCAACTTGCCCCACCAAGTTGCCACTTTAAGCCCACTCACCATGTTAGATCGCCAGGCCGGTTCCCCAAGTTAGCTCGCCAAGCTGACAATTGAAGTATGCTCACCAAGTCGACTCTCTAAGTTCACTCACCAAGTCTGCCCCCTAAGCCAACTCTCCAGGTTAGCTCACCAAGTCACCCCCACTTGCCCCACCAACTTGCCACTTTAAGTTGACTTGCCATGTCAGCTCGTCAGGCTGACTCCCCTAATCTGAACTCCTTATATAGAAATAAATTTAATAATCAAAATCTACAAATCACGTGTATTTGTTCATTGACATTTTTGCATTTTAAAGTTAATACTAGCACCACCTTTGACTGAGGATAACCACCAAATGTTTTTTGAATGAACATAGTCACATGTGCTATTGGATGAATGACGTCCTCTCCACCAGCTTCATCAAGGCATATTGACTGCATAGTATCAACTGCAAATCTAAAAGGAAAAAGAAAAACAAGATATCAATTTGTGTGTGCACGCGCACATGCGAGCATGCATGCGTGTGCCATGTAAGTATGTTTAAGCACATCAATGGAGATTAATTTTTGTGTGAACATAATTTGTAGAATATCCTTAAATACTCCTTTCTATGAGCATTTCTATCTTGATATATGTCAGTATGATTTAAAAATTGAAAGACTCTAAGCACTTTGCAATTCATGTTACCTCAAAAACTCATGAGCATCTTCCTGTTTTCCATATCCAAGGTGATTGCCAATGTTTTTAATTCTAGAAAGTATTCTAATTGGTGATAAGGCACCATTTTTTTCTCTCACCCTCGAGACAAGAAACTCAAGCTCACACATGAAGCACCAATCTTTCTTCTGACCTGATCAGACCGGACAAATAGTAAAGGTTATTGTTTTTGCAAGCCGCAACTAATATTGCAATGCCTGTGTCTAAGGATAAATCTACTAAGAAATGATAACATACATTTTTGAGAATGCGATCCATGGAGTAGATAGGCTACAAGAGGTTTTGTGTATATCAGGCACTGAAGCACCACGTTAGCAAAGCAACTGCCAATAGACTAGTGGAAAGGCAAAGATCATGAATAACAATCTACCCAGAAACTAATTCTTTACGTTTAAAAATTACAAGAATTCACAAACAAGATATACCCTAACACCTCCCCGAATTGAACCTACAATTTAACCTATTATACTTATATTTCAATGTAAATGACACAAGATTATAAATCAACTCATGAAGATATTATCATTCTACCATTATGAACTTTGAGATTAGATTTTCTAACAGTCATTTGGATTGCCATAGACCATAAAACAAGAGGGAAAAGCATGTGCTCTGAAATAGAATAAAATGTTGGCACATACCTATCTTCCACATTCCAATTCCAATGGACAAAGTCACCAACACAGATATTATGCTGAGTTATTGATAATAGATTCTAATGCATACTTTCAAATGGAAAATATGAAAATAAACAAGTGGAATAGCCTCAATTATTTACCTTTGGGAACACCCAGTTTAGGGAAAACTCTAGTGCATGTTCTTGCTCTGTTGCCTAGGTACCTTTCTATGCAATAGTGTTCTCTCTCACATGTGGGGGCAGGGGAGACAAGGAGGCTCCTTTGTTGTCTCCTTGGCTATGCAATAGTTCTGCAACACCCTACCCCCGCTCTCTCTCTCTCTCTATGCAATAGTTCAAAGGTATAATCCACATTTGAAATGTGGAAAGTTACAAAATTTATTCTAGTTTACTCTCTTTTGTTCTTTTTCATGTAACAGGAGACCCTATAGTAATGGAGTTGTGTTTCCCTAGCACATGATCTAATTCATCATTCAATGCAAGACCCTGACCAAGAATCTCCTCGTCCCTACATTAAATTTGAAATAAAGCTGAACCAACTAGATAATGGGCTAATAAAACATGCTTTATTGCTAGTGAGAAGCATTAAAAACTAGTTCACTTTGCATTTGTAACCTTGGGCAGGGTCTTAGTAACATGCTTGCATTGAACCTTTGATGTAAAGGAGAAGTACACAAGCTCACAACCCTCAGGAAGGCTTTCTTAGATAAGAAGTTTCTGACCAAACACAAATCCTCACTAATAATGTTGCTGCAATTTTCTTATTTAAATCCAAACAAAGTTGTATTATCTTGGGCAGAGGAGACTACTGTTGTTTGTGGTTAAGGATCCTTTAGGTCAGTAGTTGAATCACATGCAAATTGGATGTGACATTGCAATAAGAAAACTATAATAAGAGCTAGGAGCTTGCCTAGTGATCAAGGCTTGAGACTGGACATTGCATGAATTATTTGTAGGCATTTGAGTCTCAAGCATCACCAGCTCAAAACCAAACTAAAAAGGAAACTTGGCAAATAAAACTAAATAAAAATAGTATTCTTGAGTAAGCATCAACATTGTATGAACAATACCATTACAATGCACTATACTTGGTACAAATATATTGTTGGCTAAGTATAAAGAACATTGGTGGTGAATTCGAGTCCAAGTTGCAAAAGCAAAGACTTTTACATAAAAACTAAGCAACCCTGTCTGGCAAGAAAAGATATATAGAGATTTTCGACTAAAATTACAAATTGATGCTAAAAAAATTAAACCATAAGAATTGTTCTATAGAATAATAAAGAAGAAAGATGAAGAATAAAAAACCTGAAGGATACAATGTTGATGCAGCTTCAGAAAGATCATTCGAAAGACATCATATGCTCAGGCTGAAGGAGCTTTGAGATTCATTACTACACTCGGAATGGGCTCATCTTCAATCTTTTGAAGACTGAAGATGAGCCCATTCCCGAGTGTAGTAATGAATCTCATATAATGCAACAAAGAAATAACATCAACGAGAGACCATGCCATCTCTTAGCATTCTTAGTATTTCCATTAACACATAAAAAACTGGGCTACACTTTGCAATGCCAAAACCTTGAGCAGAATTCACTGTGGGAAGAAGCAAGTTATGTTTCCTTGGTAGGCGTTAGCTAGAAATCATTTCATATAACATCTTATAAAAGAATTCCTAAAGCTAACCACATTTTGAAATGGGATAACAACTAATATATATCATTTCAAACTCAATTTATTCCTATTTGTGCAGATCAAATTTGCATGAAATGCCAAGCAAACCCACTACTTTAATATCAACATTTTCTCAGCCAAAACCCAGAAAAGCTTACCTCTATATTCCTTATTCATGATTCTAATGATGCAAAGTAGTCTTGTTGTTGGCAGATATAAACTAAATTTTGAAGGATACAATGTTAGAGTAGCTTCAGAAAGATCATCCGAAGGACATGATATGCTCACACTGAAGGAGCTTTGAGGTTCATTACTACAGTCTAGAATGGGCTCATATTCAATCTTCTGAAGATTGAAGATGAGCCCATTCTTGAGTGTAGTAATGAATCTATAACCTTGACACCCATCTCTTTGCAGACTTGCACACAGGCTTCATAATACTAATGACACAATTCATTTGTCCATACTATTGAAGAAAAAAATACTACTGTAGAATCCAAAAAAGGTAGGCCAAACAGGTAGATTACAGAATCATGAAATTGTGAACCATTACACACATACAAAAGAAGAATAGTACCTTGAAGCACTACTAATCAAATATTCATTAACAGGTGGGCAACTTAAAAAAATCAAGCATGCTGACTCTGAGAGGTCCTGATTTGTTTACCTCAAACTCATATTAGATAATTGTCATCATAAAAATTGAAATATATGTATCTTTCAAACGAAATTGAAGAAATCTAAACACAAAATACTGATGAAAATTGTACCTAGAGATAGGTTTCCATTCTCTTAATGTTCTCAATGTATTCAAGAAGTGGTATATGAGGACCTAATCTTGAGGGGTGAAGATCCAAAGAATCATTTCCACTGAAATATACAATGACTAAAAAGGCCTGCTGAACTGCATCCTAGGTGAGCCAAAGCAATAAATATATTAGACTGAGAATATCCAACATTTGCATATAGAGTAGCTGCAACACTAATCTCATAAAACCTATAAGGAAAGCATGAATCTCATAATCATAGGTAGTGTTACTATTTACAGCCATTCAATAAATATGTTGACAACATACAATATTTATAAATATATCAAACTCCACGAAATACTATGCAGTAAAAAGCAATAATAAAATAACTATGCTAGAGGTGTATAGTTACACGACAGATCCATTTTTACTTATGAAAAAAAAGAAACAAATAATAAACAACCCAACATATGTAGTTTTTCTACAGCATGGTGTTAGTCCTTTCCTATTATCTTTTTTCCAATAGTTCCAACAAATGCATGCAGTTGTGCCTAATGGAGATCACAAAAATTTGATATATAATTTGATAGCTGTAACATATTATCCATGAGAGAAATTTAGCTTAAAAGATGTACTTTCTAAGACTTCTATAAACTCAAGTTTGAGGATCCATGTAGGATCCATGTTTGTAAAACTACTGTATTGCAACTGGAACAATTTCATGGTAAAAAATTTAGAAAGGAAATTGAAGAACATACTAACCACTCATCTTCATCATGTTGTCTAGATGAACAACTTCAGTAGCCATATGTTGAGATAAATGACTTTAATTGGCTAAATAACTGAACATTTGCACCTCAACAAGTACCCCACATTTTCCCTGCACTACCGGTTTGCTATGAAACACAGACGTACTTCCTATGGGGTGTATATAAGTATGCTCGCCAAGTTGAAAGTCTGTGAAAAACCCTAGGTTTGGCTTTTACAATTTACCCTGGCACGAATTCTTTTTAAAAAAAGGGGCGAAGAACATATATTCTTCTCTCGCCTGTTTGGATGTCGTGGTTGAGTCTCATGAAAAAGGTGTTTTAGTCCTACCGTCGGATCTGATTTGAATCTACGGTTGTTGCATAATCGCTATGACAAGATGCTCATATGTTACACATAGCGAGATGGCGATCAATGGAAAATTACCTGTGATAATAAAAAGTGGAACCTGATGCTACAAAATGTGTTTAAGGGATGATCTTATGACCACGTGATACGTCCCAGACCTATCAGTTTCAAGAAGGAATGCATGTGGGAAAAAACTTGCAAGTGGTGTCACCAGAGTTCAAAAATATCCAACGATTTGCCAAGCCGCTAACAGGAAATACTTGCGATTTTTTGGTGGTGATATAGCGAATGCCCGGATACTGGCTAAATAGCCATGAAAATGCACCGACTAAATAGCATGTGCTGTTACCTCCCTTACTTCTGTCAGCTCCTACAAAATGTACTGCCCTGCATGATTTTGGGTTGTGTCCTTTTAAATAGGCCTGGGGCAGCGTGAGGGTGGGGAAAAATATTTATGGGGCCCTGAGCCCATGTGGTTGGAAGTTGGCATGGGCGGTTAGTGTTAGGGGTTTGGGGTTATAATATAAGTTCTAGTTTTAGTATAAGTTAGTTTATATATATATATATATATTTGTTAGTTTTGATTATATATATATATATATATATATATATATATATATATATATATATATATAAAATCAAAACTAACAAAAAAATATATATATATATATATATATATATATAATTTAATTAATATGTGTCTTTTAAAAATTAGTTTAGAATTAAGTTAGTTTTTTTTTTTTAAATTATTTAAATTAGTTTTAAATTTAAATTAGTTTGATTAGTTTAATTTTAAGTTAGTATAAATTTAATTTAGTTTTTAGTTCTTAATTAAATTTATTGTTTTTGATAATTAATTTAGTTTTAGTTTAAAGATAGATTAGTTATTTAACGTAAGTTTAAAATTTAGATTTTAATTGTTAGCTAGTTTAATTTAAATGTTTTAAAATATTGAAAATTTATTGTTTGAAAGTTAAGTTAGTAGTGTTGATGTCTTAATTTTTATTTTTACTTTTTATTAATTTTAGTATTATGAGTTGTTAATGAGTAGTATCAGATTTTAGATAGTTTTTAAAAAATTTAGGTTTTTAGTATGTTTTTAAATTAAGATATTTGGCAATAGAGTTGTTTGTTTTGTATTAAATAAAGTGTTAGTTTAAATGATGTTAATTAGTATATTTTTTTTTTAGTGGAATCAAATATAATTGCTTTAAAAGCATAGTTGTGTTAGTATTATTAAATAGTATCATTGTTAATTTATTTTTTATGATTGTATCTTATAGACCAAATTCAACATATAATTATCTCTTCTTACACAATAATAAATTTACTTATCTATTTTCCTTTATAATATATTTTGACAATTATATAAATATTATTAATTCTTATTTTCAATTAAATTTTATCAAAAATAACTAATAATTAATATAGTGAAGTTGTAAACTTGTAATAAATTAAATTTTAAATAGGAAATTTTTGAAATAAATTTTCTAAAATTTAATTGATATAAACTCTTGGAGAACTACTATGCTAAATCTATGTGAATAGTTTTTTTAATAAAAAATGATATAATATTTAGTTGAAAATTTAATAAACTTATTTTATACTCTAATTATTAAATTTAATTATTTTAAATTATTTTAAAAATAAATTTATATAATAAACTTCCCTATCTAAAATCTGATACTGCTCATTAACAACTCATAATACTAAAATTATTGCCAAATATCCTAGTTTCCTATTTAAAATTTAATTTATTACAAGTTTACTACTAATGTTTGCAAGGGCAAGACTGAAAATTAGAATCCTAACCAGAAGTTCATGGATCACTGCCACAAATGCAACAAACAAGGACATCAAGCACATGAATGCAAAACCATGACCTTGAGCACACAAAGATTTGAAGGATACTCCTATAACTATCAAAAGTATGGAGATAGAGCATATGAGTGCAGATCCAAGCTTAAGTGGTCATCAAAAAAATAGACAAAGGTAAATCACAATGGAAAATCTTATAATTAGGATTACAATACTAGGTATAGTTGTCACTACTATCAAGAGTATGGACATGTTCTTAAGAATTGCACAAGAACACATTTTAGAAGTGACTACAAAAAATGGTTGAGTCAACTACATGTTTTAGTTGGTTGAAGATTGGTCACATAAGTAAGAATTGCCCAACAAGGTCAAAAGTGCCAAGCAGTGATTCAACAAAGGCAAATAAAAGGAAAATGTTGAGAATGTCAAAGATGAAATGAAAAATACATGGAAGAGAAAGGAAGATTGCAGCACATCAGGTTCTAATGGGATCTCTTCACCCAATGGGTCAGTTGATGACACCACCTCCAACTAAGAAATCAAGAGGTATGTGTGGGACTGATATTTAAATAATATATCATAATTATTTCCAAGGACTTAGTTTTGAAAAGATTATATTTTCATGAAGAAAGATGCAAAGTTTTGTTTAGAATCTTGAAGAAATCTTTTAGTTTTTTAATTTTCATGTTACTATTAGGCACGAAAATTTTCACTTAAGTTGTCGAGTGAAATCTAGTTGATACTGAGCTATGATGAAAACCAAGAGTGCACAATGCAAGTTTCAATCAATACTTGTATGTATATTTTTCTATGTGTAGAACACATTTCCTTCCTTTGGAAAAGTTTCATGGAAGACAAACAAATCCATTGTAGTACAAATAGGAGAATTCATTGAAAAAAATGGGAGAGAGCTTTGAGTCTATTATGACTATCTATTTTGAGAACTTTAAGTAGTCAATGAAAGAAAGACACAAGATACTAGTGTCACCAGTTGAGAAACATTTCAATGAGGTTTGCTTTCTAGTTGATACTGATTTCACAAATGTACAAGTTGTAGCTCCAAGGGTTAATGGTTGAGATCACTAGGATATGAAGTCAATGTGGATGAGGTATCTATAGTAATTGTATCCTTTCTTGCAGAAGAAGAAGTGGATAATAAGGCTACTGACTTTGTAAATTGTGATGTTGCCAAATCAAAGATAACTATGGATCTAAAGACAACATTAGTGATAAGGAAGAAGAACAAGATTGTCAAGAAATTGAAACAAAAATATGGTGAAGGGGAAAAGGAAGATGATGAAGATGATAATGATGATGAATAAGAAGATGTACCAGCCCAAGCACCATTGGCCCTAAGACAAGGTTAGGGAGAAGATCAAGGAGAAGAGAAAGTCGAGCTTGAAGAAGGTTTCAAAGGAGAAGAAGTTAGTGAAGAAACTATAGCCATAGAGAAGAAAAGAAAAGATAAAGCCTTAGTAGTCAAAAATTAAAGAAGGTTGTAAAACCTAAGCCTGCAGTTCTAGCTACACAAACTAGCACAAGACCTACTACTAAGAAAGCTCACAAAGTAGCCAAGCAAAAACAAAACAAAGCTAGGAAAGCTATACAAGTTGATGTGTCTGAGAAGAGACAAAGGAGAAAGTACATTGCTCCAACTAAATCATATGAAGAGAGGATAGAATTTGATGATAATAGCCAATTTAAAGTGGTAAGTCACAGTCCTTCTAATTTATATTATCTATGTGAAAATATAAAGAATAATGTAGATTTGAGTGGATTTTCACATATTGGATTTGATAGACTTGGAAAACTAGAAATGGATAAAGTAGAAGAGTTAGTATATGCCATGATGGTAACATTTAAGATGACTCTAATTGAGATTTCAAACTCTCTACCAAATACTTTATATGATAGAGTTGAGAAAAGATGGAAATCTAGTCTTATAATAGAAAGGAATATTAGAGAGACTACACTTGTAAGAGTGATGCCAGATTTAGGTAAAGCTAAGATGACTAAAGTCATAAAGAAGTATGCAGGGAGATTTTCTCCTAAGTATCATGCATTTAATATTATCCAAACTAAAATTGAAGATGTTCAGAAAAGTACCCAAATTTGGAAGGTAATTTGTGGGCTGACAACATCTAAGGTAATTGACGAGAAACCTATTAAGGTAGGTGAAGATAAAGATGAGCAAGAATTAATTGAGGTTACTAAAGTTGATATTGAGAAGGATGAACATATGGAAGGCACTGAAGAATGGGAACAAAAATAGGCAATAACTGAAGATGAGTAGCAACTAGAATAGAGTATACCAGATATACAAATGTTGAGTGCCAACCCACTACATTTGACAAAAGTAGACACTAAAATCATATAGATCAAGGATGTTTCTGACACTATGACTCAATATATTAATTCACTAATAGAGGAAATTCAATCTTACAAATATACTATAAATAGAAAACTTGACTTACCTTGAGGAAGGTATGCCAATCATGTGTCTTCAACCTAGCCCAAAATCACCTTTCTTTGATAGAAGAGTGCTTATATTTGCAGCAAATCCTATTGGAATTTTTTTTTTTTTTTATGACTTCTTTTAATGCATCACTTTGTTGCTCGATTAATAACCAAGGAAGGGCACTTGTATTTATGTGGTCTCCATTCCTATTTGATTCAATGAAAATTTTTAGTGCATGATTAGATTCATGAATTCTAGTACAAATTTTAGCAATTTTTTCTCTATCATGCCTTCCATCCAACATTTTTCATAGTGTCTCTGTTACATTCTTTCCAATATGCATAGCATCAAACAAATGCACGATTGGGAGATCCTTGTAGTATGGTAACCTACTAAATTGAGTAGGATAACTTTTCATTCCTCTAGGAAGTTGGTCATTGATGCCTTGATGACCTTCACAAGCATCAATTACAACATTAGTAAATATAAGACAATATCAAAATACAAATTGTAAACTTTGAACGACCAATTGGACATTACCTTGATGATTTAGTCGATCGTATTCCAACTTCCATAAATGAGCTGTCATTCTTCGTGGCCTTGATGATGTCTCTTCTTTCCCATTGAAAATATATTTTTTGGCAATTCTATACTTATGATTATGGTGGAGAAAGTGTCTAAACTCATCAAACACCTTCTTTCCTAAACTTCTCGAATGATGACATTTCATATTCGGACCACAAACTAGACATGCAAATTTTTCTTTTGTCTGAAGACCTAAAAGATCATGTACAATGATCACGCGCAACTTAAGCATTCGATAGTAATGTGTAACCACTATAACATACCAAAAATATGTAATCTTAACAATATAACATACTGCAAAAATGAGTTAGCCTAGGGGCATCATGTATTGTCCATACAAGCATTGCATGGGATTGAAATTGTCGATGTCCTATCGGTCTAGAGATGTCATACATAGTGATGCCATTGCATAACTTCAACAACTCATCAATTAGGGGCTCAATATACACTTTCATATCTTTAACTTGGTATTTACCTAGCAATTGAATGAACATAAACATTACGTAATTATTATAACCATTTTCATGCACTATTTATAAATTAATTTAGATAACTATAAAATAAAAAAATACCTAGCACAATCATTGACAACATTATGTGCTCCCTCTTTATGGACATCCAAGGAGGAATGCTATTGTTAATAAAAAAAAAAGGCCATACTGAGTAAACAGATCTCATATCTCCATATGGATTGACACTGTCCACCGCCAATGAAAGTTTCAGATTATGAGGTTCTTCTTTAAAGTGTGACCATATTTCTTCTATCTCTTTAAATGTAGAACCATTGGCAGGCATTCACATAATGTCATCCTGACTTCTATTGCGTGCATGGTAATCCATAAATTGTGCCAGGCTAGTGCACCTGAATAACCATTCAAGACATGGAATAATGGGAATGTATCGAAGAACCTTGTGAGGTACTTTTTTTGTTATTTGATCTAACCGATATCTACTAACATGACAATCAGGGCATTCTATTGCAAATTCATGTTGTTTATGATATAGAATGTGATCATTGAGACATGCATATATTGTCTGATACTCCATTCCAATTTGATCCATAATGTTAGATAATTCTCAGTACAAATGAGGCAAAATGTTTGATGGTGGTAACAAAAACTCACTAATCAACCTACAACAACAAATATGCATTGTTAATATAATGAATATTAATTGTATGCTAACATTGAAGATGACAAAAATGACATACCTTAGCATACTTGACATTGCTACATTGGATATACTATTCATAACCTTTAAGTTCACCAACAACACTATAGCCAACAGTAGAGTTGTTTGGGAGCCTTCATATAAGGGCTCATGTGCCTTCTCAAGTAAAGGTATATCAAGACCATCTTCATCATTATTATTAGATTCACTAGTACCATCATTGTGAGCCTCTTCATCACTTGCCTCAATACCATCTTCTTCAATCATGTCCTCTAGCACATTATCATCTTCTTCCATGGGAGTGTTATTCTTAGCTTGGATATTCACACCTCCATGTTCCTCCAGTAGGAAATCCACATTCAGCAATGGACAAAAATTGTTGCCCCCTTCAACATGACCATATTGCCTACAATGACCCTGGGCTATTGTGATTAGAATTCAAATTGTAAGCGTCACCTCAATGCATTGGGTATTAAAAAAACAATTCAAGCTGATGCATATGGGTTTTTATGAACCACAACTCATGAAATATGCATTAAGTCCATACCTGTTGTTTACAATGAGTATGGGTTTTTTTTCTAAGAACATACCTGTTGTTTATAGTCAGTAAGTTTCTATATCCTCTATGAAATTTATTATGTCAAATAAACGTACCCAATAAAATTTATAGCAGATAAATGTGTAATAAAATTTGTGTTCTATTCACATTAAATTGTACAAAAATGATCCCTCAATTGAGGAAAAAGTATCTTTTAATGAGTACATCAGATATGTTGGTCTGATTTTTTGTGAATCAAATTTTCTCAGGATCATAAAAAAAATTAGATGAGAAGTTTTTGATAAGTCATAGGGCTTTAGGTTTTGGCATAGTATATTTTGAAACCTATGAAAAGCCTTAGGTTTGTCCTTTTAAGTTTTTCCTAGCACGAAATTTTTTTTAAAAAAAAAGAAAAAACAAACAAGGAGCGAATATTCTTGTCCCGCCTGCTTGATCGTCATCGTTAAGTCTTTTGAAAAAGGGGTTTTAATCTTGCTGTCTGATCTAATTTGAATCTATGGTTGTCACATGTTCGCTATGGAAAGATGCTCGTATGTTACGCATAGCGAGGTAGTGACCAACGAAGAAATATGTGATACTGAAAGGTGGAGTCCGGTGCCACGAAATGTGTTGGCGGGAAGATCTATTGACCATTTACTATTTCCCAGACCAGTCAGTTTCAAGAAGAAAGGAACGTGGAAATATTTGCAAGTGGTTTCACTGGAGTTTAATTTTATCCAAAAAATTTCCAAGTTGCTAACTAAAAACACTTGCAACTTGCTGATGGCGATATAGCAAATGCCCGAATTTTCCAAAGATGACATCTTTCTGAGATCAGAAGTAATTTTGAGGATCCTGAGGAAGATATGCTATACATTTCACTTTTTTCCCTCTATAGGTTATTGTCTTTTCTAGTTTCTTTTTTCGGGCATTGTTTTTAAAGTTCTTACCAGAACTTGCCATATCGCTAGCCGAATTTGTGGTTTTTATGCCAGTAGCGATGTAGCGATTGCTCAAAAAATGGTAATGTAACTGAAAAATCCTCAAAGGTGGGCCCTGATAAGGCTGAGTTGTGCAGATCAAATTACATGGTGGTGTCTTGTTGAAATATCTTTGAGCTGAAAAACTTTGATTCATCAAAGCTCACCATGTCGCTAGCTGGGTTGTTGTTTTTTGCTAGTAGTGACATAGCGACCCACTTGAAAGTCATAGACATGGAGAGGCCCAAGACATGTGATGTCATCAAGAGATTTAAAAATATATATATGTGCCAACGTGTTGAGCCAGCTTAGCTACAACGGTATCATGGACCTACTTCCCATGTATAAAGTATAAAGATTTCTAATCATGAGATCGAGCCAGGATCAAAGGCCATCGTTAGCTTGCTATGAAGAAGTGCTTGGAAGTTATGTATAGCGAGTTCGCGAGTGGTGGCCCACCGCTATTGTAGTAAATTATTGACCACAAAATGAAATCTAGATTGACGATGCTCATTAACTTGCTATGAGGAGATGTGCAATAAATAAGTATAGCGAGTTAACGAGCAAGGGACCCACCATTGTGTTCTTAAAGGTTGTTTCAATTATCTGCCACACAATTAAATTAAGATCAGTGGTTATCACTAGCTCACTGTGGAAAGGTGCTCGAGAGTTATGTATAACGAGTTAGCGAGTTGATGACACATGTCCGTGGTCATCTGTGGGCCCAATTTGAAGTGCCAGCCTTGAAGAAAAGTTACAGATGGAGGTATTTCATTGGTTTGACTGCCAATGTGTTAAGAAGAAAGCTGAGTTAGCCTAGTTGTCATTCCCAGGTCGTAGGATTTTTCATGGATCAATGGCACAAGTTTAAAAAAGGAAATGCGACACCACTCTATTTTTCTATCCTGCGCATTTATGATAAATGAAAGCTTCACGTGTGGAAAAAATAGAGTATAATATAGGAGATTTTCATTAATTCCAATCCCATGTGAACAAAGATTGCAAATTTTCTAAGCATAAGAGCCTATTGATTTCGTCGTGTTAAGCTTGGTAAGAACTTGCAAACTATTCTTTAGTTGTTCGAGATCAATTACAGAGGATCAAAGAAGAACAAGTTCAGCAAGTCAAGTAAGTACTCATACTATAACCTCTATGGCATTCCAGTTCTCTCAATACTATGAAAATGCCTCCTAAGAAGCCATTTTCTAGGCAAATTAACTATATGGATAGGAATGTCCATGATGATTTATTAGAATTGCTCCCAGAGTCTATTGTAGAGCCTGCACAAGTTAAAAAATTGATTTCTTTAAACCTTAGGCTTAAAATTGCGGATGGCCTGTATGACAAGGGGAATTGGGTAAGGGTTGCAACAACTACTCAAACTGGTCTTATCCTGTTTAAAAAGTGGTTTTTAGAAAGGAAGTTGTTTGCCCCACATGCTAATGTCTAGAATTTTGATTTGGGAAAGTTAGTAGTACCAAGTGTTTTCATGGATTATGATTTTCTTGAAGCCATTGCTAAGAATTATGGCCAAGCCATTAGGGTTGTAAGAAGAAAGGATGGTGTGCCTCTGGTCTCAATTACTCCTGAAGAAATTAGAGAGGTTTTTCTCCTGGAACCATTATCAGATTACCATGTGCAAATTAATTTGCTAGAATTAGAGAATGAATATAAAGCAAAGAAGGATGTAATCAGGGGAGGTGCACTGAGGGCACATATTGGTACAATAGGAACATTTCCAGTACTTACTGCAGTGTCTAGAGAGCCTTTTAAGAAGAGTCTTTTTACTTCCCAGGCTGTAGAGATATACAGGACCTTATGCCGAGTTTTTGGTGAAGATGAGCAAGAACTTATGCCCATTGGTTTCATGTACATGATGGTTCAGATTGCTTCCTTTGGTGTAGATGTTATTTTTGATTTTGCTTCCTTTTTGGTTGAAGAAATTCACATTAGTTTAGTTGGGATTGCGAAGGGCAAGGTGGAAAAAACTTTTGGTCACTACTCTCTATTAATGCATATGTTTTTGCTTAAAGGAGTGACATATTTTGGTAATGATATGGAACTAAACAGAGAGGAGAATGGGGAAATACTGCCAGTCTAGTTGTGGAGTGCATATATGACCTGGGATGCAAGTAATGCTAGTTTTGTCAAATTTGATAGATATTTTGCTTCTAAGCTGAGGTGCCTTATATTGAGTGACAATCCTAGAATCCCTAAGGCACTAAAGAGTCTCATTAGGCCTATGGATAACCCCCATGACTTGAAAGTTTCACATAATTGGGGAGATATCATCCCTTACTCTATTTCTACTATTTTCAGAATATATGGTTTTAAAGGGAGTCCTCATGTTTTGCCTTACAAAGTACCTTTGAAGGTAGGAGTGGCTGAAGTTTTGTGGCAGTTAGGGGGAGTTGAAGAAATGGTTTTGTTGAAAAGGCAATTAGGGTCAATTTTCCCTACCTGCACAATGGCCCATCAGTTTGTGATTACAAAAGGGGGATGGCTCTTTTTGTATAAAATCTTGGAGAAGTATATGATGGCTATCTCTCATCCCCATTGTTGTGATTCTGAGGGATTTTTCAATCAAATGTTGAGGCATAGAATCAAGTTGGGACCGGTCAAGCGCGATTCTTATTATCCAGAGGACATTATAAGGAATGGATTCTCATTGTAGGAGCAGGAAACTAAAAAGGAAAAGTGGAGAGTTTATTCCCAGGTCTTAGAATTCATTCATTGTTTTGATAATAAATATGATCCTTTAGATAATACTGTTACAGAGGCTGACAAAATAAGTAAACTCATGAATACCTTCCTTGAAATAATGGAAGTCATGAATGAAAAGAAACAAATTTTTATTGATTCCTATCCTGATAAGGCCAGAGAGGTCATAAGGAGATTGGTTTTCACCCCAAATGTGGGAGCTGGTAAAATAATTGTACAAAAGAGGCCTGGGTATACTATAATTTAGAATAAAAGGGTTCCTATAGATAAGGGCAAACAAATAAAAGGATCCACTAGTATAGCCCAAGAGGAGAGACCTGATGAGCCTAGTCCTAAGAGGCAGAAGGTAATAATAGAAGAAAGGCCTCAAGTTGAGGAATATTTGACCACTCAGTCACCTCTGAGGATTGGAGAAGAACATCTCACTGGTGAACAGATCGAACAGATGGGATCACAAGGAGGTATTTTTATTACTCAAGTAGAATTAGATGAGGGTAACCCTCCAGAACCGTCCCTCCTAAGTTTGGATCTAACTATAGCAGATTATAGTGGTAGGGAATTGGACCCTATGTTAGAGCAGGAAAGTCATAAATTTTTGACTGATGATAGTTTTGTTAAATCTAGGGCTTTTCAGCAGTTTGCATGGAGGGAAAACATGAACATTTTTTAGGAGAAATGTAAAAAGATGAAAACAAAGCATCCAGAAATGGAAGAAACTTCCATTCCGAACCAAACTAAAGAAGAAATGATAAAATAATTACATAATATAAGCCCTAAGGAAGGGAGGAAAATGGTCAAGGAATCTAACATTTTATTGTTGCCAAATTGGGATATTGCTAATGCTTTAGTTTTTAGTTATGTTTCAAATAAATTGACTTTGCAAGACAAGAATAAAGAGAACTTTCAAGGCACTGCATTCGTTGAAGATCAAGCTACATTGGTCAGTTGGTCACTGAGAAGAGGATCCAGAGCCACATCATCGCAGTTAGATGACTCTGGCTTGATGGGAAGCTTAATTGTGAGAAGAGTTTTTGATACCTCACATGTGCAGGCAACATCTTGGAATGTGGAATCTTCCAAGTTTCTTTTGGATACTGCAAAGAAGGAGGAACAGGCCATGTCTGAGTTACAGGGTAAATATGAAACACTTCTTGAGGCCTATAATAGGGAGGTAAAAAGGAGAATTGAACTTGAAAACAAGGTAATGGGGAAGTCCACAAGGCCAAGAATAACATACCCCCATCCTCCAGTGGAACCTTTTAAATCCACCCCCCTTGTAGAACTACCAGACACACCTCAAAGGCCAGAATATTATACAACTGAGGATTTTGAAGAAGAAAAAAAGAAGCTATGGGCTTTAGATGTAGAGTTAAATACACAATATGAGGATAAGCTTAGAAAGGCCCTAATGTATTTGGTAGATAAGATTGAATGGCCCTTGTTTTTTGATTAGTTGGCAAGAGTAATAAGTATATGGGAGCAACTGAAAACCCATGACGAAATCCTTAAGCCTATTGCTAACAAGTGGGGAAAAAGGAAAAAAGAAATAACCCTTTTATGTTATTCAGTTATAAGGTCTTCAAATGACCATATTAAAAAATTATATGATATAGCTAATGACTTGACAGATTTTGATCATAGGAGAGTTGATTTGCAATTGAAAATTGTTTCTTATTTGAATAAATACAAGAATCAAAAATTTTATCTATTTCCTTGTGCTTTGGATAGAAAGAACCAATTGAAAAATAAGGATTAATGGAGTAAAGAACTAGATGACCTTTTCTACATAAGGATAAATAAAGTTGTTAATGAAAAGGGGCATGCCTAGTGGGCCACCACGACAGAGGAATTGGTTAAAGTCCAGTTATTTTTTGATTCTTTGAAGCAAGAATTTTTTGGTTTTGAAAAGGAGGCTGATTATATATTAAAGAAATAGGATGATATCCTATGGTTTAGCTGGCCGGATGACATACAATTTAACACATGGATGACAGATATTCCTTTGGATCAGTAGTTGGAGGAAGGCAATTCAGATAATGATAGGGAACAGGAAGATGAGGTGCAGGTCATTGAAACATTAGCACTAGAATTGAAGGAAGAAGAAAGTGAAAAGGAAATAGTGCCTGCTCAAGGTGAAAGCAGTGAAAACCCACAGGAACAAACTGATCTAAAGGCATCACAAGATCACCCCTTATTGGCTAGCCTGGCAGCTCCACATTTTCTGAGGATCAAGAACAATGAGAGACAAATCAAAAGTTGATAAGTACATCAGTAACAGGAACGAGCCTACCTAAAAGAATATTTGATACACCTGGCATTCTGTTGTGACCTTTTTTTCTTTTGTGTAATGTTTTGTTCCTTAGACACCTCTCAATCACATTTTCCCTTTACTTGTTGCAACTCATATCTATATAAATGAGTTTTCAAGGCATTGTGATGGTCCAAGACTTGTGTAATTTTTTGTTTTCTTTCAAGAAGAGTACATGTATAGTTGGTCCAATAGTATGCAAGGGTTTTGAGTTTTCTTCCATTGTACTTTCTGACAAGAAAATTGAAATGATAGAAATGGCAATCTATTCTTGGCATTCAATTGGTTTTTGTATTAGTCATATGAAAAGGATAATACAATAGGGTATTTACACTATATCTGTGTGCTAAAAGGAAGTATT